>BSBK01005057.1:207500-732862 GCA_027943335.1 Chamaecyparis obtusa | reverse complement strand
GACCTTAATGAAAATGAAGAACTCTAAAATATTACAACATTTCAAAATTTTCATAAAAGTTTTACAATCTAAATATGTCTATGTTTATGACATGTGATTTTTAGATTCAACTATGTAAAATTGTTTTGCATCTAATTCTTTATATCTAACCTCTTTGTATAAGAAATACATGTATCAAATCTATTTTACCTAATTATTATTAATCAATCTCATTAATTAATTTAAAAAAAATCTTTGCCAATATATCACAGAAAAAAGTCAGGAGCCATTGACTCTATGCCATGGAGCACAAATGATCAAAGCAAGTTTTTTAAAATTAAACTCATCTCTTCTTCTTACTCTCGCCTCTCATGTCTTTCTGATGAAACAATAGAGTTTGATCCCAAGCAGGTATTGGCTAAATCGTAAACTAAAACATAAAATATATAAAGGAAGTTAGAAAAAGTTTGAAAAAAAAAACTGAGTGTCCCCCTCGGTAAGATATACGTTTTAGTTTATGATTTAGACGTTGCCTCCAAAGCAAGGATTGGTAACAATAAAATCTATATGATTATGCTGCAGAAATTTCATCAATTTTTAAATAATAATTTTAATTTAAATTTATCTGTTAATTTGTTTTATTAATCCGCCCGAAACAGAAAAAGAAAAATAAAAATATTTGAAATGAATAGGGGAGAGGGGCCAGTAGTCGTGCGGGCTAATTTCATCAATATGTAGCCGTTGCATGAAATATCGTAGGACCTTCATTTTTTTTTAGAAATGTAAAGTGGACATTTAACTACCTACAACTTAGGTTTGAAGGTGTGAATCATCATGCAACTCGTTAAAATAGCACGCGTAGTGAAACATGTCCAAAAAATGACTTTTTAAAGATTCGACCAAAACTTAATCTAAACATCTCTAGTAGTTGAGTTTAAAAATATCATTTTCTATTAGTAGAGTATTGTATTTCTATATAAAATTTTACATATATGCAACTTAAATGGACCAAATACCTATTACTAATCATAAATATTTGTTATATCTTACTTTTATATCCAACACAAAAGGATCAATACACTAACAAAAAAAATATTTTGTTGTTATAAAAGTAACATATTATTACATAAAATGCAACCTATATCCAAACACAAAGGGACCAAAAGTTGAACAGTTAAACTTTTTGAAAATCTTACACATTTCATGGAAAAATACAAGGCATTTAGGGGGAGGGACCAATAGTCGTGCGGGCTAAGACAAATTGTTAATATGAAATACTCTAATGCGTAAAATTGCTACCCCAATAGTTGTACACATAAGAGTAATATTCCCACACTAAGATAACAATACTTGTTTAAGTCACCATCTTATTTTATTAAGTGAGCATATTATTGTTTAGGTAATACACATATAATAGATATCTATGATATTTTATTTGAGACAAAAAATAATATATTTAACTTGTTAATGAATTTATTTATGTTTTTTTACTATAACATTTATAGGATCTTATGTGTTCAAGTATTGGTCCGTTTTTTATCAACATTTAGAATTTTTTTGATTTAGATGTGGATTATTTAATTACAATATATAGTAAAAATGTGTGGTAAGACTAGATAATATATTCACAAGTGGGTGATCGACTATTGGACCCCGCACGACTACTGGCCCCTCTCCCCTAGCACTGTGAAATTCAACATAATATCAATCTCTAATAATCTAGCCATGCTTCAAAATGGACCAGAAAACACACGTCCTGCAAATCTTGAAATTGTTTTCCCTGATTCCTCTTTTCTTCGTGCAATAAGGGTTTAGAGGCGAGATTCCTAGGACAAGATATCAGTCTGCTAGAAATCTCTATTTTTTATGCTACGAATAAGTGAGAGCATTCAACAGAGCCATACGGCCGCCTACGAGAACTTTGAAGAGTTCATTAATCTGGATTTCAAAGGAATCCATCCCATCTTCCAATTCTCCCATACACTCCCTTAAACAGGCCACTGACCGTCTCAATTCCAAATCCTGGCCTTCCTCAAGCGGGCCAGACTTACAATTTAAGAAAATCTTTAGCAGATCATACAATACCTGGGAAGCTGAATCGACGGCACAAAGCTCGTCCAGCCAAAAACAGACAGCCCCCTTGATTTTACGCTTTTCGACCTCTTCCTTCACTTTCAGATGAAGGGTTTGAATGGCGGAGTGCACGGCGCAGGGCGGCGCGAGGGAGCGCCTTGACCTGATTGAAAGGGTGGCGGAAAGAAGATCACATACGAATACAGTGAAATCCATGGCCGCATGGATTGGTTCAATTAATTCACAGAGAGCCGCCGATTTTCGGCCCTTGCGCCGCAACATGGAGCTGCAATTGTCCAGCCGAGATTTATTTAGCGGCGGCTCCGGAACTTCAATTAAACTTTCGAGAGCCGTCCGGGCCCTGAGCATCTGCCATGGGCCGATCGGGCCATTTAGGGTACGAACCACAAGCCGAAGTTTTTCCTGGTACTGCTTGATGTCTCTCATGTTGTCGCGGATTGCGTTGCATATGTCCAGGAGCTTAACTGTCTCATCTAGGGTTTCGTCCATCCACTTTGAATTTTGCCGCTGGACTGCCTGCCCGATTTGGGGAAAAACCTCTTGGATTTCTCTGTGCTTTGACAGGCAAATGTTCAGCGCCTTCCGGAGCCAGCCGGTGCTCAAATAGTTCCCGAATTCCTGTAAGTGCTGGAGATCCGCTAAGAGATGAGTTTCTAGGGCTTCGCGCTCCGGGTGGGCGTCTGTTGTAGGGTATATTGTCGACGAGGAAGAGCGAGTGTTGAAACTTAGGGCATTCTGCAAGCTCCGCAAAGTGCCCATTATTTCCTTCTTGCTCTTCTTCTCTGCTTTCGAATTGCAACTGGAGATCACAAACAGCACATTTTGAACTTGTATTTAATATCGAATTCCATAATTTAAGGATCATGAATTATAATTTCCTTTATTCGTATATTCTTTATTTCGCACAAACAGGGCGGATTGTGATTTATTGGCTGTAAAAATTCTATATTTGGTAAAAGACGACACATATTGTGGATCAAATATATGCTTTCCCTCTAATATTGAGATTATACCCTCCAATTCTCAAATATTCAACAATTTATCATTACTCGCTTATGATTCTATAGAATGTGGAATCCCGGGGCGGCAGGGAGATTATTAAATTCAGTCGATGACAAAACCCCAATGGATTTTTTTTTATAGCGGCTGCCATCATCCAGCTCTGAAACTTCGAAGATATATTGAATTGCCGGCCTATGTACCAGATACGTTTTATTTTTCTCTAAAGTTATTTTTGGCTTAACATCCATGGCCATTCAATTTAAATTATAATAAGTTTGGGCGTATAACGTTAAACAAAAGAATCAGTCGAGTCCTATTCGAAGATTATAGGTATTTAATTCTATTACGGAGTTGCTTATGTTTGCAATTAGGTCGATTAAAAATTACAAAAATGTCGTGGGCGGACTCCTCGATTGCACCACTTCTACAGTGATCAACAGCTGTGCCGGTGATTCGTTTGATTTTCGCTTCGAGATATTTAGGACCCAAATTTGACAGAGCATGAAATAAGATTGCCAAATGGCTTGATTCTGTGAGCATATAAGAGAATCTCTGTGTAATACCATTTCCAAAACAACTGGATGTATAAACTTTATTTTATGCAACACCAGTCATATGTTTTTTTTGGCGTACAGTACATACCCTACTTCCTTGTGGGATTTGAACTTGTGACCTTTCTTTAAAAAATACAAACTCTCCACCACTAGACCATCTTGGAAAAATAATTTCTTTGTGTTATAACCAAGAAATGATATTTTATGAGATAGTAAAAATGTTGCCTTATCATTTTGACCAACAATAAAGCGAATTGAGCCATAAATGTAATCATGAATAGATATTATAAATGTGGTCTTATTTAGCATTAAAACATCATGGCTTCCCTGTGAGTTTTTACCAGTCACCTTGGGAGAACATTCTGTCTTTATAAGGGGGTGCTTCGAAAGATTTGGGACCCACCTTTCCAGAGTATGAAAAAGGATTGCCAAATGGCTAGATTTTGTGAACATATAAGAGAATATGTGAGTTGGTGATTGATGAAGAGCAGGAGTCCCCGTCTTGTGGGAAAAAAAAACATAAAAGTATTGTAAAGAAGGTGTAAAATTAATTAAATATATTATAATATGTTGAGCTTTGAAGCCAACATTGTCATTGGTAAGAGTTTAGATATTGTTTGTTGTGTGATTTAGATTCTAATAATTTCAAATTGGTGATTGAAGAAAGCACAAAAGTGCACCTGCATTGTTAAAAAAAAAAAAATAATTTTTTTAAAAAGGATTGATATAAGAAAATATGACGGAATATTGCAATTGAACCAAATATCCTTACATGATTGTGTTGAAATCAGACGCATCTATTACAATTTAGGCATTGTATAGTGGCACATATTATGCAAAATGTGTAGCAAAAACAAAGAATATGGATTGTTTATGGAATGTGATTCAATGAATGAAACTGTTCAATTTTTTTTTTAATTTTTTGGAGTTTTGATAATAAAAATAAAAATACGATGATAAAGAAATAATGCATAACCAGTGAAAAATAATCATTTTTTTTAAAATTTTAAGATAAAAATCAAAAAAGAAATTTTATCACATTCAACAATTAGTTCATGTGCCTTATCTTTTGCGACACCATGTGTATAATATGTGCATGAATGATAACTTATTTCTTTGTTTTTATATCTTGGTGTAGTAGTTTTTAGTATTTTTGTTTGGTGCGATTTAGAGAAAATTGAAAAAAAATAAAAAAAATTCACTATGTTTGAAAAGTTGGTAAGACTAGATATGTTTTATATCTTAACATATTACATAAACAAGAGAGCAATGTTTTTGGTTGAGCTTTTGTATATAGTGACAATTTTATTTTGCAAACTAAGATTGAAACAAATGTTGCAAGGTATTAATCAAGTTGCTATGTTCAATGATGGTCTATTTGTCAAAATATTTTGTAAGTGTCAATGTGTGTTGCCTATGTAATGTATTTATAGATGGAGGTATAGGGAAACACCTCAATTCTGATTCAACAATTAATACTACAGGCAATATGTGTGTCAAATTTAGCTTCGATGGGAATGTTTCTCATTTGTATTGATGTTAAGTTTTTGTTTTGGCATTTCATTTAACCGACTTGTGAGAAAGAGCAGAGAAAATGTCGAGGAAGAACTAAGCAAGAGTGGAGGGTTTTCATGTATGGTGATTGGTGTTTTGCTTCATTTGTTGATTTGGTTTTGGAATCATTTATTGTCTTTTAATTTTGATTGTTTATGTCAAATTGGTTATAATTTGTTGTTGGTTTGGCTATGAAGGGCATGGTTAATTTTCATGGGAATTTTTTTTTTCTATTTGCATTTTCGTTTGGGCAATTTCTAAGGAAAAAAACAACTTTAGTGTGTATGATCATATTCTAACTCAAACAAAAATATTACACAACAAAAAACAAAAATTGACATTGCTAAACTAAGAACAAATTCTAACTCATTTTAACAATGAATAGATTATAGGAAAACTTATGTTATAGTTAAAGCGATAACAATAAATAGTCTATACAAAAACTCATGCTAGAGTCAAGGAATTGCAACACTTTTTAATTGTTGTAAAATACATTATGTGTGATTAGATAAGATAATAAGAACATAGTGTAGACACCTAAAAATCCATTAGAAAATAAAAATATTTTTATTTTTTGAAAACCCTTGATGACATCATCATTTATTAATTAATTAATTAATTTATTATTATGTCATTAAATCCTCCTATTTTAATCAAACATCTTTAATTAAGAAACCCTAACTAAAAACATTTAAATCACATTTGAATGATAAACCCTTCCAAAAATGTTTAAATCTAATTTAAACATCATCCCTCCTATTTATTAAAATCATTTAATAAGTAAAGTCCTCAACCAAACCCTTTAAATAAGTTTGATATTTTTTTAAATCCCTAAATCCCTGAACCTCTAGACTCTTCTAGAAAATCCTAAACCCTTATCCTAATCTTAATCCATTCAACCTTTGAAAGTCAATCCTTATCCCTTTGACTCAACCCCTAACCAAACCCCAAACCCTAACTCTCCTTCCTAACCCAAGCCCTTAGGAAATCCTATAAATACCCTCTCTTCCAAGAGAAATCCATTAGATTAGTTTTCATCATTTATGCATTGTTATCATGAGCATTTTTAGCTAGATCATATTAGTTTAAATCCTAATTGTTAGATTTCTTCATGTTTTTTTCATGTTTTCTAACACATCTTAGCTTAGAATAATGGATTGAACCTAGTTTCTTTCATTATTTTCCATATCATATCATCATTATCATCTTTCATTTTCATTAAAATATATCTAGCATAATCATCCTTGCATCAAATCTTCATTTCAGCATCATTTGGATCCTTGAGGCCTTAGGGGCAAATCATGTGTTCTATACCTATTTTGTGCCACTATGGGGTTCTTGTGGTATCTAATCAATCTCAATCCATCCTAAAAATAATTAGGGACATGCTCCATGTTTTTTGAGAGCACACCCACATCCCTAAAGCGAGAGTGAATCGAACGGTGATAGGGTGCTCCCATTGAGCTCTATTTGAGGTGTCTTAGCAAATTGTTTTTACTATATGTTAGGGATATGTTGTTTAACTAATGTTTGAATGTATAATCATGTTCCTAATAGGTTAGGTATGCTCTGATCACATTTTGGCACGCGTAGTGGGACTCCACAAGCCTCAAAATTACATTTTTAAAGGGTTTTTTGGCCAAAAAACTCATTTTTCACACCTCCTGGATGGATTTTCTTACAGTGTCATACGAGTTTTGAATTTTTTGACCAATTTTAATATGGGGACCCCCCTGAAACTCATATTAAATGATGTATATTGTCGTATGGGCTTGTTTTGAGTGATTTTTAGGCCATTTTTGGCCCAAAACTCATATGGGAACCCTCAATTGTCATATGAGAATGCATGGAGTGTCATAAAAAAATTGAAATATAACTAATTCCTGGCACAAAAACTAGTATGGGAGGCAGGGAGTTCATTTGAGGCCCTAAACTTGATTTTTCTTGGTTTTTTGGGCCTGTTTGGGGATCCTAGTGACCCTAAGGCTTCAAGCTTGTAATTTATAACATCCAAAACTTGAAGGTATTTAATAGAGGAAAATTTATCACCAAATCACTAAGGCCTTAAGGCTCATGAACTCTTATGAAAGTTTAGGAACTCATACACTTCCTTTTCAGGCTTAAAATGAACTTTTTGAGTGCCCTTAAGGGACTAATCTACAAGTCTTCCCTAAACATTTCCTAAACATTCCTAATCAAATAAAGTCATTCCTAATTGGTCTTAAAGCATTAAAACTCACTTCTAATGGCTTTCTTTTGGTTAAAAAGAACATCTTTCAAACAAATCTAGGGTTTTAGAGTGCATTCATGCAAGTTAGGAACACTTCAAGTTTTGGGTGCTTAAAAAGAACTTCAAATTTGCATTTCAAATATTTAAATCAATCCTAAATCATTATAAATGGTCCTAAATCAAACTCAATGCATCAATAAAATCTAAAATTAACTTCATTTGCTATATCTCAAAGTTCTTTTAAAAGTCTCATGCAAACTAGGAAGAAAATCAACCAAATCTTTGCTAAATCTTTCCTAATTGGTTCCTAAACATTCCTAAAGGTTCCTAAACTTTCCTAATTTGGTCCTAAGGATTTTTTATTGATATGAACAAGTGTCTTGTTGCAAAATATTGAATGTCTCCTAAGTTTTTATGCATCAAATCAATCTAGGAATCTTATTTTGGGCATACAACATGCAAACTAGCACACAAAATCTTGAATGAAAAACCAAGGTCCAAAGGAGTCATTTTTATTTTGATTCCAAATCAAACACACTCTTGAGTGACTTAAAACGGTGAATGAAAAGCGCCTCTATTCCCTTCCTTTCAAGTTTAATTCAAAATTCTTAAAAGCACTCCAAACTCAATCTTGAATGCCCAAGCAAAGAAACTGCAATCACTTGAAGTTCTTGTTTTTGAAAGGGAAAGAACAAATCAGATCTTAAACGCACGTGTTTGTAAGAATTCATTTCAAATCACTTAAAATCAAATTGGGAAAATAACTCTTCTTGATGTACATCTAGGAGTTTCAAATTTTGCAAATCCTCTTAATCTAAGTGATGTAAAACACTTGAACTCAGATAAGTTCACTTGGTTTACTTCTAGTGAAGCCTTCATAGAGAGAAAAGTGCTTCCTTTGGAGAATGAATTCAAACTGGTACTTTCCCCGACCGGTATAAAAATAAAGCACTGAGAAAACTCTCACTTACATCCCCTCAAGCTCGGGCGATGCGTGTTGATGGTAGCCCAGGGTAGGTGAATAATCCCTACTATTCCAGCATGGTCAACTAGGCTCTTAAGTGAGTCACGTGCGTACAAACCGATTGGGAGGACTCAACGGAACAACTACAAACCTGTTAAATTAGAAGCTACCCTATCTACACCCGAAGGTATCAAAATCCTTGTGCAAGGACCAATCCAAGGGGTTTACTGGATCACCTTAAGATACTCACCATGTGTATCCCCTTTTAGGGGGTATCAAGCCATGGACAAGGATTCTGATACTCACCTTCCCTTAGGTAGTTCTACTTGATGTGTTTTTCAAAGTTTTAGACTCAGTGCAAAACATCTATTGAACAAACACAAAGTGAAGAGTTCTACAATCAATCTTTGTTGCCATGTTAGTCAAATCCTTCAAAATCCAGAAGTCATCCAAGCTTGCAGAAATCCAATCCCAGTCTAACCTCCTTAGTCATCCTAAAGTCCAAAGTCTTAGTCTTCCCTCCATCTTCATCCTTCATCCCTATCTGACTTATCTGCAAGTCAGCATGTCTCAAATCTATTATGAAGAGTTTGGTTGTCACTTCTTTTCTCCCACTTCATCCTATCCCAATGATGATGAAAGCCTTGTAGATCACAATGAATACTTTGAAAATCTTAGCAAGCTTTCCCCAAACACCTTCCAACATCCAATCATTCCTCCAAACTATCCTATCATGCCTTCACACTTATCCACTAGCACTCCCTTTCATGTCCTTGGCAAGGGAAATCCATTATCCTCTCCATCCATGACTTCTTCCTATCTTAAACCTACATATCCTCCATATGCATCCTTCATACCTCCATCTCCTTCTATGGTCATATCCCAATCACCATCATCCCATAGCAACACTTCACGCTACTTCCCTTATCTAAAACCTCCATCCACTCATCCTCCAAATCACTTTCAAAACCAAAATCCTAGTCTTCCCATCCTTTATCCAAATCCTCCATCTACTTATCCTCCAACATAGTTTCAAAACCAAAATCCTAGTCTTCCAATCTATTACCCTAATCTCCCATCCTATCTAGATTTACCATCCTCTATATCCTATTCAAATATAGCATCTTCCATTATCGCCTACATTGCTGCAAATCCCCTTTCACAAAAGAATGCATCCCCCAATCTGCTTCATATCCCATATCTCAACCCATCACCCCTATCTCACCAAAAAGTCCATCAAGTTCACAAGCTTCCTCAAAACCTACGTATATGAACTATCTAATCCCACCATCCTCCAACTCCTCATTTGCACCATCATCCCCTCAAGAAGGTTCTCCATCTTCTACCCCATCTCCATGCGAGGCCTATCTTAGCTCTCCATCTCCTCCACATTCCAATCCTTCACCTCAATCTACATCACGAAAGTCTCCAAGAAGTTTCACAAGGAAGCTAGCAAAAAATATCACTTCTAAAGCTGAAGAGTCATTCCATCTCAATCCTTCATGTGAAGCCATCATTGATGAGGCACATCCACCTCTCCCATCAATTATCCTTCTTCCATATACCCCACTCATTGATCTTATTCCATCTCCTAGCATCATTGAGTCATTCCCATGCATTGAATCCATCCAATCTCCATCCACTTCTCTTCCTCCAAGCATTATCCAAAGCACATCCAAAGAGCCTCATGAGTTCACCCTTCTTCCTTCCATCACAATTGTAGAATCTCCCACCCTTTCATCCAAACAATTTGAAGAGTTCACCCTTCTTCCTGCCATCACAATTGTAGAATCTTCCATCCTTCCATCTACTCCATCTGAAGCATCCATCCATACATCCCCCAACACTCTATCCACACCAATCCTATCATGTCAAGATCTTGTCCAAAAGCATGTTGAAATACCCATAGTTGAAAATCAAGATCCAATCCCTTCACTTCCTCTATTGCATGTTCTATTGATTCCATCATCCCCAATCCAAGATTCCATCATCCCAATTCTTCCAATCCAAGAGCTTATAATCCAAATTCCCCCAATCCAAGATCCTACAATCCCAATTTCTCCATCTAAAGATTCATTACCATCTCCCTATCCCAGTCAAAATCCCATCATCCTATCCTTTCCACTTGAGGATCCTCCAATCCAAACTATCCCACTGCCATCACTCTATCCTCTCGGTCCACTTACATTTTTCAAAGGTAACCCAATTGAAGTAGAAGCAATAAGCTCCATATATTCCATCAGGGAACCAGAAACTGGATGTTTATCATATTCCCCAAGTCATAAATATCCTTGTTTTGATAAAATGCTTAAGAAATGGAATTATCAAGGCAAAGTCCTAGGTGCTCATGAACAAGGAAATTTGGAGCCCATCCAAGACAAGAAACATCCAAAATCATGTGGTATTGGTCACACATCTAAAGAAGGCACTTCCTCTAGAAATGTTGGTACAGCTAAAGCCAGATTCAAGCATCATTCCAAAAACACCATCACATCTTCCCATCATCTCTCCAAAGCATACAATGCTATTCCTCCTCCTCCATCATTGCAACCCAAAACAACCTATTGCATTCCTCCTTCATCCTCCAAATCTATTTTGGGTCCCTATGTCCCAAAATCTACCAGCACATATCCTTCACATGTCAAATCCATTTTGGGACCTTACATCCCAAAATATCATCCCCCATATTATCCTACTCAATCCCTCATCCAAAATCCAAACATCCCTAGTTAGGATCAACAAAGGCATATTCCCACATATCCTATCTACCAATCTCCTTCCATCTCTCCATCCATGTTTCCTCCATCCCACACAGCTCCTCATATTCCTTCTAATACTTCTCGCAAGGCAACTATCCAAAAAATATAAGGATTACCATGTCCACTCTAAGGGACATGCTCAAGCAAAAAAAATCCAATCAATAAATCCAATGCATCTCAATGGCCACAAAGGCCCAACAAAGAAAAAGAAAAATCCAATGCATCACAATGGCCACAAAGGCCTACCAAAGAAAAGGCAGAATCTAATGCATCCCAATGGCCACAAAGGCCCACCAAAGCTAAAACAAAGATGATGTGGATCCCAAAGAAAAAATATGTAATGCATCTAAAAGAAATATCCACAATAGCATCCAAGGTTTCCAATCCACCAGCTACTCATTCTTCTACTCCATCTCCTAAATCCATTTTGGGTCCCTATGTCCCAAAATCTCCTAGCACAAATCCTCCATCACATCCACCTCTATCTTCCATGTCCTATCCGCTTCATCCACCTTCTAAATAACATGTGCCAATATTGGTCCTGACAGCATCCCCCCTATCATGATCACTTCCCATCCTTCCATCCAAACACTTTCTACCACCATATCTCACATCTCCCCCATCCTATCCATGCCTTTGCATAATCCATCCATCCTAACAAAGTTGTATCAACATCTAGACAAATCAAAAAGTCAACGACAAATTAGAGAATCAAAAGATCGATACAATGGTAGTAACAAGTCAGAAAGTCAGAAAAAAGTCATTAGAAGGTCAGCAAAAAAATTAGACAAATTAGTGAAAGATTAGCACAAAGTCAACATAAAATCCATAAAAATTGGAAAAATCAAGGAAAAATATCAAAAAAGAAAAGAAAATAGAAAACATTCATCCAATGGTGAAAACTTGGCAATTCAAGTGCCTTGGACAAGTACCATGATCAAAACTTGGAAAATAGGCATCATGCATAGGTCCCCCCAATTCCTCTCTGCGATTGGGGGCCATTCCCTTCTATCACATCCAATCTAGCATCTCATCCATCCAATTTTTTCCTCACTTCCTTCCTCCTCCTTTGGATCTTGATAAAAAAACAAAGACCATCAGTTATACATGCTTTTGGACATCTTTCAGCATCTGTCCTTCATAGCTTCCATCTAACATCCTCATCCTCTTGTTGGCATATCCTCCATCCAATCGTATCCCATTCTAATGCCTCTAAATAAATGAACTATCCTAAGTAGGGGGCATCTTATTCCTTGGAAACTTTCTCACATCCACCTTCCAAATCATTATCTTCCATCTCCAAATCCCAAGCATTCCTCTATCCAGATCCCTCAGCGGTTCCTCCATCATCCATCTTCCAATCCTCAAGAAAATCCACCATCCAATCTCTCCAAATCTCCTAGCAATTCCTTCATCCAAATCTGCCATCCAATCTCCTTCAAGAAATCCTCTACTCAAATCCCAAGCATTCCTCTATCTAGATCCCTCAGCGGTTCCTCCAGCACCCATCTTCCAATCCTCAAGAAAATCCACCATCCAATCTCTCCAAATCTCCTAGAAATTCCTTCATCCAAATCCACCATCCAATCTCCTTCAAGAAATCCTCTACCCAAATCCCAAGCATTCCTCTATCCAAATCCCTCAGTGGTTCCTCTAGTATACCTCTTCCACTCCTCAAGCGAATTTGCCATCCAATCTCCCCAAATCTTCCATCTTCCAATCCTCAAGAAAATCTGCTATCCAATCTCCCCAAATCTTCCCCTATCCAATCCTCAAGAAAATCCTCCATCAAATCCCCCCAAGCATTCTTCTATCCAATCCTTGATCAAATCTGCCATCCAAATCCCCAAGCATTCCTTTATCTAAATCCTAAGCATCTTCCTCTAGCACTCATCCTTCAGCATTTACCTCCAGCATTAATCCCAAAGCATTTCCTCCATCTTTCCATTACTTGGTTTCTTCCCTTGTCATTGTTATCTAGATATAGGCTACCTTTCATGCAATCCAAAGCCATTCATCCATCACCAACCTATCTATCATCAATCCATCTTGGATTTCCAACCCAACTGGGGCATCATCTTGCATATCTTTGTATCTTCGGCTTCATCCTCAGATTACTTGTACATCCTATCTTGAGTCTTGTAACATAGCGTCAGTCGTCTCTCCACCTAAGCTCATTTGTACATTTGTGTCTTTAGGTCCCATCCTTTCAGTCAGTTAGCCCTTGAGTCATTGTGACCTATCCAGCTAAGCGCTTCAGCAATCATTCCTTGGCCCTTTATGAGGTTTGAGAATTTTACCTATCTCTTGTCATAGGAATCCTTATCTAGTTACCCACCATCCACTTTATGCCAATCCTTTGAGTTGCTCAATCCTTATCTTAAATCAAAATCATCCCAGTACTACCCTATGACAGAGCATTGTCTAGGGAATCTTGTACTTGTCTATGTAGGCCTCATCATCTCGAGCAAGAGATTGGCATGCACTGGCAAGAATCCCATCTTATGAAGATCATCAGTCTATCTTAGGTTGACAAATCCAATCCAATCCTATCTGATCCCACATCAGGAAGCAACAACTCATACCCAACGCTTCACAATCTCCCACCAATCACACTGGGTCCATGACGATGTATCCTTCTTCACATTCAGACCAAATCTTCCCACCATCAAACCAGATCAATCATCCTCCATCATCCTACCTATGGTGAAAGGTTTTGTGAGATACTTGTTATTTCATTTGGTCTTCTGGATCTTTGCTAATCTTTTGAGCTATTTTGTAAATATCTCCTCATCCGGTGTACATATCTCGTCACATCTTGTTTTACATATCCTTGTTAGTCCTGCATCAACATTTGATCAGATATCTTGTCCCACCCAACCTCACACTTCAGAAACATCAATTGTCGACTATCCTTGATCCCAACAGTTCTCCTTGATCCATAATTTGCCAGCGAACACCAACACTCATTCTCCCCATTAGCACAGGTCCACACAGATGTATGATTTTGTATTGTTTGGCCTAAGCCTAATCATAGGTCTACACATATGTATCCTTCTTGTTAGCCCTAATCTTCCACCAATCACACCAGGTCCGTGTTGATGTATCCTTCCACATGTTCAGACTAAATCTTCCCACCATCAATCAAATCAAATATCTCTCCTTGGAAAAGGATGTCTTTTGGAGTTATCATTTTGGTCTTAGATGTTGTCCTTTGGATCTTGTTAATCTTTCACAGCTTCTCGTTGTTCTCTACTCAAATTTTCCACGATCCTTTATATCATGGTGTGCTGCGAATGAGGACAATCTGGGGCAAGGTCTTTTGATATTTTGCTTCTACCTGTGAGTTAGTCATGTGTTTTTGGTTTTTCCAGCATCGTTTCCACCATGCCTCCTCCAATTTTCATGTGTGATGTTTGGGCAACCCTTTGCGTGCTTGTCTTTTGTGTCAATCCTATGCAATGCTGGTGACAAGGCCTTGTGTTCTTTCGTAACCTTGGTAGGTCTCTAGCATTTCTATATCAAACTAGGTTGTGCTCTCAAAAATAATCCAACACTTGGAGCTCCCCAAATCTCCCATCCAACATCATATAGATTAATCTTCCATCTTGCATCCTTCATATAGTTGCATCCTGCATCTCACCATCATATTGCACTCATGCATCTTTTCTCTTGAAAGTTTGGTTAATTATCCTCCTTTCTTCCTTCATCCTTTATGTTCCCTTCTGTGTTCTTTTCAAAAAAATTCTACAACATTTACTCTTTGCTTTATTTTCTCGAGGGGGCACAACCCCTTATTCCTCTAAATTATAGCCTAGGGCATCTTATTTTCTTGCCTTTGATGCCACACCACTTGCGGCATTGCGTCAAAGAGGGGAAAAATGTAGACACCTAAAAATCCATTAGAAAATAAAAGTATTTTTATTTTCTAAAAACCCTTGATGACATCATCATTTATTAATTAATTAATTTATTTATTATTATGCCATTAAATCCTCCTATTTTAATTAAACATCTTTAATTAAGAAACCCTAGCCAAAAACATTTAAATCACATTTGAATAATAAACCCTTCCAAAAATGTTTAAAACTAATTTAAACATCATCCCTCCTATTTATTAAAATCATTTAATTAATAAAGTCCTCAACCAAACCCTTTAAATAAGTTTGATATTTATTTAAATCCCTAAATCCATAAACCTCTAGACTCTTCTAGAAAATCCTAAACCCTTATCCTAATCTTAATCCATTCAACCTTTGAAAGTCAATCCTTATCCCTTTGACTCAACCCCTAACCAAACCCCAAACCCTAACTCTCCTTCCTAACCCAAGCCCTTAGGAAATCCTATAAATACCCTTTCTTCCAAGAGAAATCCATTAGATTAGTTTTCATCATTTATGCATTGTTATCATGAGCATTTTTAGCTAGATCATATTAGCTTAAATCTTAATTGTTAGATTTCTTCATTTTTTTTCATGTTTTCTAACACATCTTAGCTTAGAATAATGGATTGAACCTAGTTTCTTTCATTTTTTTTATATCATATCATCATTATCATCTTTCATTTGGATTTAAATCTATCTAGCATAATCAACCTTGCATCAAATCTTCATTTCAACATCATTTGGATCCTTGAGGCCTTAGGGGAAAATCAAGTGTTCTATACCTATTTTGTGCCACTATGGGGTTCTTGTGGTATCTAATCAATCCCAATCCATCCTAAAAAGCATTAGGGACATGCTCCATGTATTTTGAGAGCACACCCACATCCCTAAAGCGAGAGAAAATCGAACGGTGATAGGGTGCTCCCGTTGAGCTCTATCTGAGGTGTCTTTGCAAATTGTTTTTACTATATGTTAGGGATATGCTGTTTAACTAATGTTTGAATGTCTAAGCATATTCCTAATAGGTTAGGTTTCTCTGATCACACATAGTATAATAATGAAATATATAGTGTAATGTCCCCAATAAATTGAAAGTGATTTAATTAAATTAATTTATTAAGTGGTACCAAATTTAAATACTATTATACGGAGGTGGTCTCATAATATTGGGTTACACTTTTTTGCCAACTTTGACACTCAAATGAACATTTTGAAAAAAGAAACTTCGCATTCAGACACCCATTAGTTGTAATCAAATAGTAAACAAGTACTTTTTCTTACCTTGCTCTTTGTCATTACTCCAACATTTTTATCTCCAATAATCTGATCTTGAGAGTGATTAAGTTTCACATACCTTAGGAGTAACGGTTTTGTTCTTTGGTTACCTTCATCATCATTCACTAATTGTGGATCATTCTTTGGTTGTGGATTATTTTCCACTTCATTTATCTATGGTATTGTATCTGGCTCCACCAATTAAACATAAACAAACATGTCATAGTTTTACAGTTCCTTCTTCCTATCTTCCTCATTTTTCTCATAAAATTCATCAATTCTAATATTTGCACTTTCAACCATCTTGTTTGTATGCATGTTCAAACACTTGTAAGATTTACTTGTAGTAGAATATCCTAGAAATATCCCTTCATCACTCCTAGAATCAAATTTACCATTTTGTTCATACTTCTTTATGTAACATTTACTTCCAATTTTTTAAAAATAACTAAGACTAGGAGTATGACCATACCCCAACTCATAAGGTGTTTTTATTGTACCTTTCTTAAGTTGTACCCAATCCAAAGTATATACAACAGTACTTAACACTTCTCTCCAAAATATTTGAGCCACTCCCTTTTGTATCAAAAGTGTTCTTGCACAGTCAATTATGGATCTGTTCCTTCTCTCTACAATTCCATTTTGTTGGGGTGTCCTTGGTGCTGACATTTGTCTCGTGATTCCATGTTCTTCACAAAATTTTGTAAACTCTTTAGATGTAAACTCACCTCCTCTATTAGATCTGAGATACTTAAGTGCCTTACTGGTTTCCTTTTCAACTCGTGCTTTATACACCTTAAATATGTAGAATGCATCAGATTTATCCTTAAAAAACATAACAAACATCATTCTTAAGCAATCATCAACAAACAAGATAAAGTACTTATTTCCATAGTATCTCTGAGTTCTCATCAGTCTACATAAATTAGTGTGTACAAGGTCAAGAATGCTTTGTGATGAATAGACTTAACTAGTAAAGCTAGAACTAGTCAACTTTCCCAACTGACACTCCTTACAAATAACATTATTAGGCTTAGATAAAGTAGGAAAACCTTTGACACATATTTTCTTACTAACCTTTACCAGATTAGCATGACAAAATATATTGTGCCACAGCCAACTGTCTTCAACTTTAGCAAACAAGCAGTGTTTATTAGTAGCTTGTTCAATCAGAATAGGTGACCTCTAGTCTATTCACTAATAGCAATCAAATCTCCAGAGTTTCCCAAAATATTTTAAATATAATTACTAAATTCCAATCTAAAATATTTTGTTGTTTAGTTGAGAAACACTTAACAGGTTATACTTTAATCCATCATCCCAATAAACATCTCACAATTAGTATTATCCTTAAGTGTTATTGAACCTTTACCTATTACCACACATGGACAACCATTATCGAATCTGATTGCTCCTCCATCACATTCCTCCATTGAAATAAATTTTATTTTGTCATCGGTCATGTGATGTGTACAACCACTATCTATTATCTAGTCATTATTGCAATTGATGCTTGAAATCAATTGTTTTTCCTCATTATCTCCATCAACAATGGTTGCGGTTTCTTCTTTGACTGCAACAAAAACTATCTCTCCCTCATCATATCTTCCATTTGATTCTTCATCAACCACTCCTTCTATGTGACATGCCTTCTTTCTCATCTTTGAAGTTCCTAAATCTCTTCTGCTTACCCTTCCTGTCATTTTTAGGACATCTAGCTGCAATATGACCAATTTTTTTACATGAAAATCATTTTAAGGGAAGTTTACCTTTGTACTTTCCTTTTCCTCTAGGTAATCTCCTAGCTAGCAATGCCTCCAACTCTTCTTGTTCTCTTTCCTCAAACAAGATAGAATCATTATCATGATTTCCTTTAGAACTGTTAGAGAATTATTATTTTTTCTTTGATGAACCAATAGTAAGGGAAGCTTTTAATGCAGACTCTCTTCTAGGCATACTATTATCAAAGTTACTTAGCTAAAAAGTAGTGAGATTTCCAACCAAGGAATATAGAGTCACACTTGTAGGATTAATAGATCTCAATTCCTATATAGAAGAGACTCTAATAGCATATTGTGGTAGTAGGGTTCTCAATATTTTACTTACCACATCATCTTTTTCAAGTTGTCCACTATCTCCTTTGATTGCAGCAACAACCTCCTTTATCCTATAGTTTATTGAGAAATGTTCTCACCTTCATGTATTCTCATTTCATCATACTTTCCTCTGAGACTATCCACCTTTTCTTTCTAAACATGAGCATCACCATCATAAAATGTTATCAAATTGTCCCACATGTCTTTAGCATTATCCATATCCTTGATATCTACAAACTCAACATCAAATACAGAACTTGTTATTTCTATCATTATAGAGTTATGCTCCAGTTTTCTCTTTGTTTGTTCATCAATTAGGTTTCTAGTAGGTTGAACATACTTTTTTGTGAGATGAACCAATGCTTGATCTCCAATGTGTTAGATGTGGCTTCATCCTACTTACCCATGTAAAGAAATTGTACTTAGTGAACTTAGGTGCTTCCTTCCTATACATCTTCATGAGATATATCCCCTCAAGTTGTTAAGCATATCACAAAGAGAACCAAAGCTTTGATGCCAATTTTTAATATAGGTCTAATTACTAAGAGGGGAGGGTAAATTAGTAATCAACAAATTCTTTGATTTCATACTCTTTATGATTTATGCACCATAACATTCAATAGAAACTAATATAACTATAAACTTTCAAAACATGCATCCACAAATAATCAATCACACAATGAAGACACCATATTTTTCTTGTGGAAAATCAAATGAGAAAAACCACGGGTGGGAGTTGATACCTAATAAATTTGTACTCTTTTGTAATATTCCCTGTAAGGATCTTACCCTGTTAAAGGTTTACAAAAGCACTATTAGGTGCTACCCAATTAAGGAATTTGCCTATGGATTTATTGTTACCATAACTGATAGAAATGTTGAAGATTGATTATCTAATGGAGTTGATGATGAAGACCTACCAAGATCATAGTAATACATGATGATAGTAGAAAATTTAAATCAGTTATTGTCTTGTCATTGATGTCAAACAATGGATTTATGGTTTATATTATGTTGCCATATCATTCGGTAATGATATAAGTTGGATGAGTTAAGAAGAAGAAGAAATGAGATGTTGTGAAGTTGAAGAACTTAAATGAGCACCTAATACATATTGGACACTGATTAGATTATGTTTCAATATAATTTTTTTCTTCGTAACATATGATTATGTTAAGTCGGTAAAGCATGGTGATGAAGATTTGACAATTCGGTAAGTTAAGTTGTTTTGGCTACTGAGCAAGAAAAGTCACTTGGTAAGGTAAAGGTAAAAAGGAAGGTCGCTTGGTAAAGAAAAAGGAACTCAATGCACCAAGTGAGTTAATCAAAATTAAAATGAAGAACACCAAGCAAGGAATAAATATTAAATAAGGATTGAATCGACATTTAATGATTAGCTATGATGAGTTGGATGATCATGATGATAAGGAGAGTTAGTTACAAGAGATCTATGGATAGGAAAATTCAAGGTGAACATATACAAAAAGATCTAAGTAGAAAAAGAGATGGAACAAGTTTCAAGAAAAGTTCAAGTTCCTAGGTAAAATGAAAATGTGTTACTGAGATTCAGATTCAAGGTATAATGAATTAGATGGTCAAGATTGATTAAAGGAAAATGTAATAAAGGAGATTAAGAGGAAAAAGTTGTCTATATAAAGGATGATCTTGTATGGACAAATGGCTGGAAAATTGAATAGTTGAAGGGTTACCGACTGTTGCAGTGAAGAAGGAATAGAGAGATTCTGAGTGGAAAAGAAGTATTTGATGAAGTGTTGATGCCAGTGGATAATGAAGAATTGAAGTGAAGATATACGAGCACACAAGGATCTGATTGAGAAATGATAGTTATAAATCTACAAGTCAATTTTATTTACTATTTTCTATTAGCATTTGTAATAGATAAATCTCTTAATAGAGTGGACTTAACAGTCTTATTGTAAACATTCTAAAGAGTGTTTGAAGCCCTCTAACAAGGCCACTCCTAACAGGGTGAAGATCCTAATAGATCTGAGGTAAATCCCTTGACCAGGTCAAACCTAATAGTGTGTATTGTAATCTTTAACCAGATTGGCTCTTAACCTGACATACTTCAAAAGAGTATTTTCTTAGTGGGTGACAATTCTCACAGTGGTTTTTCCCAAAGCTGGTTTTCCATGTTAAATATTAGTGTTACATGTTGTTAATTATTTACTAATTTTTATAGTTTATTTACTGTTGTCATTAAATAGTGAACTGTGCATTACCGAGTTGCTACCGAGTTAATCAGAGAAAAGTTGTTAAGGTATTTGGGATTAGGGATTACTAATTCACCCCCCCTCCATAATCTAACAATTGGTATTAGAGCTAAGTACTCTGAAGAGATAAGTTTAAAAGACTTGAGTAAAATATCCGAAGATGTATAGGAAAGAAGTACCTAAGTTGAACAAGGAAAGTTTCTCAACATGGCAAAACAAAATGAAATTGTATCTATCTAAGATTGGAGAATCTGCATTGAATTTGATGGATAATTATTACACTCCACCACCTACCAGACCTTTGACATTTGATCAAATGAGAGAAAAGAAGGAACACAAATCCATTATGATAGATATTTTTTCTTCCCTCTTCGATGTTGAATTCAATTATGTTAAGGATTGTGCTAATTCAAAAGAGATGTGGGACAGACTTACACTTATTTATGGAGGAGATCAACATGTACAAAAATATAAGGTTTCAATAGTCTCAGGGGAAAGTATGATGAAATGAGAATGAAAGATGAAGAGAACATCACACAATATAACAATAGAATCAAAGAAGTTGTTAGTGCCATCAGAGGTGTTGGTGGAACCTTAACCAATGAAGAAGTGGTAAGTAATATCTTGAGAACTCTTTCTTCTAAGTATGCTATTAGAGTATCTGCAATTCAAGAATTGAGATCTATACCGAATAATGTTGTTCCTCTTGAAGCCCTAATCGGTAAGCTGATTGCATTTGAGCTTAACAATTATGATAATAGTCTACCAACCATTGAAACTGCCTGCAAGTCATCTGTGATCATTGGACCATCAAGAAGAGAAAGAAAAAATCATAGTAATTCATATGGAAGTGAGTATGACAGTATTATGAATGAAGAAAAAGAGCAGGAAGAATTGTAAGCACTATTGGCTAACCGACTACTTAGAGGTAAAGGAAAGTACAAAGGCAAGTTACCATTGAAATGTTTCAATTGTAATAATATTTGACATATTTCATCTAGATGTCCTGACAATGACATGAATGATAAGAATGATAAAAGAGACAACCGACACAAAAGATTCAAAGACATTAAGGACAAAGGTAAAAAGTCTTTCTATCTAGCTGAGGTAGGTGTAAGTGATGATGAATCTGATGATACCGAAGAAGGATATGAAGTTTTCTATGTCATTGTAAAGGAAGACTCGGATGAAGAAAAGTATGAAGATGAAAAAGTAATTATTTCACATATAAGTAAACCAGACCCATGGATTATTGATAGTGGATGTTCACATCATATGACTGGTGATATTGACAAGTTTGATAACCTAGAAGAGTATGATGGATGATTTGTCATATTTGGTAATGATGTTCCATGCCTTTTGAAAAGTAAGGGATCCATCATATTAAATAAGAAGATGAAATGTAATGATGCATATTGGGCTAGAGGACTAAACTATAATTTGTTGAGTGTTACACAGCTGAACAATATTGGCCACCGACTAGAATTTCAGAACAGAAAGGTTAAGATCTATGGTGCTGATGGAGATCTGATTGGAACTGGTGGATAATCAAGAGGTAATTTATTTTATATTGATACTAATTCAAAGAGTTTCTTTTTTGTTAAAATCGAAGATGTATGGCTATGGCATAAGAGACCGTGCCATGTAAATTTTGATAACTTTATCAAAGTAAGTAAAAAGAATAGAGTCAAAGGACTACCAAAATTATGCAAACCTGATAAATTGATGTGTGAGGAATATCATATTGGTAAGATGACAAAGTCAAGTTTTTCAAGTAAATCTTACTCAACTTATGGTATTTTGGAATTGGTTCACACTGACCTTTGTGGTCCTATGAGAGTTCAAAGGTATTATGGAGATCGGTACTTTATTTTGTTTATTGATGATTATTCAAGAATGATGTCTGTTATGTTTATAAAAGAAAAATCTAATGCATTTCAAATATTTATGTGGTATAAAGAAAGACTTGAAAAGGAAACAGGAAAATAGTTGAAGTGTTTGAGATCATATAGAGGAGGTGAATTTATCTCTGATGAATTTACCATCTTCTGCAATGAGCATGGAATTAAAAGAAAAGTATCTACACTGAGGACTCCACAACAAAAAGGGATAGCTAAGAGAAGGAATAGATCCATTGTTGATTGTTCTAGAACTTTGTTGATTGATAAAAAGGCTGCACAAACATTCTAGAGAGAATCTAAAGTTTATACTCTCAACCGAGTATAGTTGAAGAAAGGTACAAACAAGACACCCTATGAACTTTGGTTTGGTCACACACTAAATGTAAGTTATTTTAAAATTTTTGGAAGTAGGTGTTATATACTGAAAGATGCTTGAAATGGAAAGTTTTACTCTAAAGGAGATGAAGGAATATTTCTTGGTTATTCATCAAAAAGAAAAACAAATAAATGTTTGATCAAGGATACTAATAAAAATTTTGAAAGTGAAAATGCGAGGATTGATGAATTTCCAGAATGAAATGGAGAGGATAGGAAAAAGAAAAAAATGGATTACAAAATATTTTTTTATGTTTAGGAAGGTAATTCGTTGACACAGCTGAACATCAGCAAGAAGAAACTAATGAGAAAGATGAGCCTCTACCGAGAGATGAAAGCATTGATGAACAGTCTACCGATATTGTATTAGCAAAATATGTGAGAAGACTCCACTCACCGAGAAGAATTATTGGAGACAAGAATGCAAGAGTCGTGACAAGAAGTAAGTTGAAAGATAACCCATATTTGATTTCTGAATTTGAGCCAAGATTAGTAAAGGATGCACTAGATATTGAAGATTGGAATTCTATGAAAGAAGAAATAGATCAAATTGAAAATAACAACACTTGGCCACTTGTACCGAGACCTAAGGACAAGAATGTGATTGGAACAAAATATATTTTCAGAAATAAACTCAATGAGAAAGGAATGTGATTAGAAACAAATCAAGATTAGTCTGCAAAGGGTATGCACATGAAGAAGGTATTGATTATGGTGAAACTTTTACACCTGTTGCTAGATTAGAAGGTGTAAGAATATTGCTTGCATATGTTGCTCACAAAAGATTTAAAGTTTATCAAATGGATGTTAAGTCTACATTTCTGCATGAAATTCATGAAGAAGAAGTTTATATTGAACAACTTGATGGATTTGTTGACAAAATAAATAAGGATATGGTATGGAAAATGCATAAAGATTTATATGGATTGAAGCAGGCACCCCGAGCATGGTATGAAAAATTGCAGTCTTACTTAGCTAAGATTAGATTTGAAAGGACTAGAGATGACAACAATTTATAATTGAAATGTAATACTACTGATGAAATTTTGATTGCTGAGAGATTTGTTGATGACATTATATTTGGTGGTAATAAGATAATGTCTAAGTCATTTGCTAAGGAAATGAGAAAGGAATTTGTGACGCCTATGATTGGAGATATTAAATTCTTTATTGGACCTCAAATTCAAAAAATAAAGGAAGGGATCTACATAACACAATCAAAATATATCAAGGAGATCCTAAAAGCATTTAATATGGAAGAATCAAAATCGGCTGGAACACTGATGGCTACTGGTTGTAAATTGTCAAAAGAAGATGACACTAAGAAAGTGAATGCGATACTTTATTGATCTATGATTGGTAAGTTACAATATGTTGTACATAGTAGACCTGATATTGTACATTCTATTGGTATTATTGCAAGGTTTGTTGCAAACCCAAAGGAGACACATTTGTCTATAGTAAAAAGGATAGTTAGATATCTGAAAAGGACTAAAGATTTCGGTATGTTATACACAAGAGGAGAAGATTTTGATCTCAATGTATATACTGATGCTAACTGGGCTGAAAATATTGATGATAGAAAAAACACTAGTGGAGGAGATTTCTTTTTAGGAGAAAGACTAGTGACATGGTTAAGAAAGAAAAAAAGTTGTATTTCACAGTCTACTGCCGAAGCTGAGTATGTAGAAGTAGATATAAATTATTCTAACATTGTATGGATCTAACAACTATTGAAAGGTATGCATGAAGAGATTATTGATCCAATTATAATTTATTGTGATAATACCATTGCTATTATCATATCAAAGAACCCTATGATGCATTCATGGATAAAGCATATATCTATTAAGTATCACTACTTGAGAGAGAAAGTACAAGATAAACATGTGGCATTGGAGTATGTGAATTCAAAAGAATAGATAGATGATATATTTACAAAACCACTACCAAAGGTTTCTTTTGAATATCTCCGAGGTAAGTTAGGGGTTCTTCCCCTATCTAATGTTCATTAAGGAAAGATGCATGTTGCATCAATTCACTCTTTGTGTGAAGCCTGAAGAAATGAAGGATGTTTATGATTGCAATTGAATATCTATGCACTTGAAGTATAATCTGAGAAGATTATGTTTCTTTGGCATTATTTTCAAAGAGGGATTATATGGCATGAGATGAATATATGAAAGAGGGAGAATATCATTGATGATTGCTGAGAAAATGTTGTTGATATACTTATCAATGTAAGATGATGGAATAAGAATGGAAATTATTCATGTCAAAGAGGAACAGTCCAGAAGACTACTACTGATAGAGAAAGAGAAAAATTACACATGGAAGATCAAGAACATAAAAGAAGAAGTTACTACTTAGAGGGAGTACAATATATGAATAACAAAGTGTACCATCATCAATAGAACACTGAATTTTTTAGTTTTTCTATCAATGCCAAAGAGGAAGATTGTTACAATAATGGATAGCAATGTTGAAGATTGATTATCTGATGGAGCTAGTGATGAAGACTGACCAAGATTAGAGGAATACATGATGATAGTAGAAAGGTTAGGTCAATTATTGTCTTGTCATTAATGTAAAACAATTGATTTCTAATTTATATTATATTTCTATATCATTTGGTAATGATATTGTAGACTAGGATTTGAGCATGCACCTAAACCTGTTTTGAAGGCCAAAGACAAACATACGTCATAGCATATTATCAAATCAATTTTAATGGTAAACAAACTAAAATCAAAGCCACCTCAGTTTAAGCCTAAAACGGATGCGCCCATGCACCGTTTGATATGCTTGGATATAAATGGATGTGGGTGTGCAAACTCAAGCACTTGGAGCATGCAAATAGGATGATTTGAGGATCAAGAAGACCCAAAATGACACAAAATAGGTATGAGGAACCTATTTTGCCTCAAAGGCCTCAAGAACACACAAATATGCAAAGCTAAAAGATGAACTAAGATTGATTAAACAAGAAATGAATCTATGTTAATCCAATTAAGCTAATTTAAATGTGATTTAAGCTTGAAAATGATCTAAAATGATGAGTTTATGCTTATGCTAGAATGAAAATGGCATTATAACTTTGCTATTGAGTTTGAGAGTTGAAAGATGATTTGCCTTAGGAAGTGAGGGTATTTATAGGAAAAGGGAAGGGCTTGGTTAAAAAGGATGAGTCAGAGTTAGGGCTAAGGTTAGGGTTGAGTCAAGGACAAGTGTTCTAACAAGTGTCAAGGGAGGATTGAGTTGAAAGTTTGAAGGCATGTGCACAATTTGGTAAATGTGCCCAAGGCCAAGAGGTGGCAAGGAAGGGATAAGAAGGTCTTAAATGCATAATGAATGCATGTAAGAAAGATAAGGAAGGCTTAAATGCATCCTTAAATGCATTTGCAAGAGGTGGCCAAGAGGTGGCCATCTTTGTTGACTAAGGAGGATGACTAAGAGGAGGTTAGCATAAGTTTTGGTAAACCTTTTGCTAATGGAATGTGACAAGATTAGAAAGGGGATTAGGATTAGGATTAGGGGATTTTAGGATTAGGATGGGTGAAGAGGTTGGGTTGAGAAGTTTCTAGAAGAGTCTAGAATTCTCCTAGGTTTTATGGAATAAAAGTTTATTCATTCCAAAAGCTTAAGTTTGGGAAAATTTATTGAAATATTTTCAATAAATATGAAAATTAAATATTTAATCTTAATTAAATATTTTGAGTTGAGATTAGGGTTAGAAAAGATGGGATTAGCCTTTTAATCGAAATTAAGAAGGGATTAGAAGATTTTGGAAGAGGTTAGTGGTCTTAAGAAAATTGGCCAAGTTTTGGTCAAAAAATAAATTAATTATTTTTTGGGGGGATTTTTGGTCAATTTATTAATTAAAATAATTAATAAATAGGGGATTAATGTTTAAATAAGATTTAAACATTTTTGGGAGGGATTTCTTAATTAAATATTTTTAATTAAGAAAAAGGGATTTAATGACATAAAAATAAATTAATTAATTAAATAATTAATTAATTAATAAATGATGATGTCATCAGAGATTTTTCAGAAAATAAAAATACTTTATTTTCTAAAGGATTTTTAGGTGTCTACATTTTGCCCCTCTTTGATGCGATGCCGCAAGTGGCATGGCTTCAAAGACAAGAAAATAAGATGCCCCAGGCTAGAATTTAGAGGAATAAGGGATTGTGCCCCCTCGAGAAAATAACACAAGGAGTAAACATTGTGGAATTTTCTCGAAAGGAAACAGAGAAGGAACGATTGAGGAAGCAGGGGAGATAAATTACCAAGCTTCCAAGAGCAAAGATGGGTGAATGCAAGATGAGATGGAAATGCAAGATGCAAGATGCAGCTATATGTAAAGATGCAAGATTAATCTATATGATGAATGCAAGGGACCAGATAGCTCCAAGTGCAAACGGGAGTGCACAACCTAGATTTAATATAGCTATGTTAGAGACCTGCCAAAGATACTGGGATCACGAGGCCTGTCAACAACGTCGCAGAGGACTGACGAGGACTGACGCTAAACAAACATACAAGGTTGCCCCAACATCACACATGAAGCGCAGAGGCGACATGGTGGATCCGATGCTGAAAGAACCACAAACACACAACTGACTCACAGGCAGAAGCGAAAGATCAAAAGACCTTGCTCCAGATTATCCGCACACGCAGCACACCGTGATATAAAGAATCGTGGTGACCCTGGTGGGATAAAGAGAAGCCAAAAAGATTAACAAGACCCAAAGGACAAAAAAAATCCAAGATCAAAATGATAACTCCAAAAAGACATCCTTTGCCAAGGAGAGAGATTAGGTTTGATTAATGGTGGGAAGATTGGTTGGACAGGAGGAACGATATATCCTCAAGGACCAGGATGGAAGATTAGGTCAGACAGGAGGAACGATATATCCTCAAGGACCCATGGGTTGGTGAGAGAATAAGTGTAGTTGTTCGCTGGCAAAAAGCTGAAGTTCAAGGAATAATCAGGATGAGCAAGGATAAGTCATCAATTGATGTTGCTGAAGCACAAGGCCGGAGTGGGACTACAAATTTTCTGAGGCTGGGGATGGGACAAGATATTTGATCAAATGCTGCTGCAGGACGGACAAAGGTTATGTACAATAAGGAGGAACGATATGCACAAGGGATATGTACAGAAGCTCAGGATTGGGGATAGGAAGATCACACTCGGCGGGACTCTCACTAGGACGGAGACAAGAAGGATAAATACAGGGAGGAAAGCGCTGTACAGGAAAGGGAAAGGGATATGGTACAAGATATGGTACAAAACTTTGGAATATGATATGGATTGCAGATGGGTTGGAGGAAGATGGAAGCCGAATGCTTGGAGGATAGGGGAGATGGAACTGCTGGGAGATCTGTTATGGATGGAGGAAGAGGACGGTAGCTGAAAGGACAACTGAATAGATAAATAGCCCAGTTTACTATGTTGGCGCCTGTTTACCAGGTTTTCACCAACATACTTGTCCAAGGCGCTTGAATTGCCAAGTTTTCACCATTTGGACGATTATTTTCTCTTTCTCTTTTCTTTTTTTCTTTTTTGCTTTTTTTTTGCTTTTTTTGCTTTTTTGAATATTTTTGGATTTTCTGATATATGCAGGATCAGGTTCAGGCATAGAACCTCTTTAGATGGATGATGTTGATAGGATCATTCAAGGGCTCACCTTCTGGTGTTGATAGCTGATAGGCTCCCGAGCCGAAGGATGCGGTGACAACATAGGGGCCCAACCAAGTAGGCTCAAACTTGCCTTTCTTTTCTCTATTTGCTAGGACCTTCTGATTTTCTTTAAGGACCATGTCACCGACCTGGAATTGTCTAGGATGGACCTTTTTGTTATAACTCCTTTTGAGTCAATTTTGGTATGCCACCAGGTGATTGTAAGCTTGCTGTCTCTTTTCATCTAGCAGATCTAGTTGTGTGAGCCGGGCCACACGATAGTCTTCATCAGTTGTATAGTTCTTCATGGAGACGCGCAAGGATGGGAGCTCAACCTCGATCGGTAGAACAGATTCAGCACCATATACAAGAGAGTATGGGGTGGTGCCTGTGGGAGTGCGATAAGAAGTGCGGTAGGCCCAAAGGGCAGGATTGATTTGGAGGTGCCAGTCACGACCAGAATCATTGACAACCTTCTTGAGGATTTTCAAGATAGTTTTGTTGGTTGCCTCAGCTTGGCCGTTTCCTTGAGGGAAATATGGACTAGAGAAACGGTGATGGATGTGGAGCCTGGCACACAGATCATCCACATGCTGGTTTTCAAAAGGTGTGCCATGGTCTGTGAAAATGGTAGATGGTATGCCGAAGCGGCAAATGATATGGTAGAGGATGAGCTTGGATATTTGGATGCCAGTAGTAAGGGTGAGCGGAATCGCTTCAACCCATTTGGTAAAGTACTCTGTGGCTGTTATGATATACTTGTGTCCATTCGAAGAGAGGGGGGTGATCAAGCCAACGAGGTCGAGGCCCCAACATGAAAAAGGCCATGGTGGTGCAATAGGCTGTAGATCCTGTGCTGGTGCATGTATCAAATTGGCATGCTGTTGACATGGGAGACATTTCTTGACAAATTCACACGCATCATGTTCCATTGTTGGCCAATAATATCCAACTCTAAGCAGCTGCTTTGCTAGAACCATGCCACTCGTGTGGGCACCGCAAATTCCAGCGTGAACTTCTTGTAAGGCCAGGATGGCCTCGTTTGAATCTAAACATCTAGATAAGACATTGTGATACCCGCGACAATATAGGGTGTTGGCTACAAGAGTGTAGCGGGAAGCTCTGTGAATAAGGTTTTGGCGTTGGTTATTGGTGAGATGGGGAGATATGATACCATTTTTTAGATATGCATGGATGTCGTGGTACCATGGGGATTGGGGACCAACCAAGACACACACCATGTTTGCATCGGTGTTCTCATAAGCTGGCAAGTGTAGCTGCTCGACTAGAAATTCATATTGTGTTGCGTCACGTGGGATTTCCAATAAGGATCCGATGGTTTCCATTGCATCTGCTGCTTTGTTTTGAAGCTTTGGGATCTGATTGAATTGTAGATGTAGGAAATGCTCTTTCAGTTTATCCACCAGTTGCTTGTAGGGTAGCAATTTGTCATCCTTTGTCTGATACTCATCAAGGACTTGCTTGATAATGAGCTGTGAATCTCCAAAGACTTGTAGTTTTGTGATGTTCCATTGGATAGCTGTTTTGAGACCTAAGATGAGTGCCTCATATTCTACAATGTTGTTGGTACAGGGGAATCCCAACTTGAATGATTTTGGAATATAGTCACCTTGAGGTGTGACGAATAGGATTCCTGCCCCAGAGCTATGGGATGTGTTTGAACCATCAAAGTATAGTTTCCACATGGGCTGCTCTTCAATCATGCACAGATGTTCATCGGGGAATTCCATGATTAGTGGATAGGCATCCACCAGTGGTGCTTCTGCTAGTTGATCGGCAATGACTTTCCCTTTGATTGCTTTGCGATCTACATTCTGAATGTCAAATTCGCTGAGTAACATGACCCATTTTGCCATACGGCCTGTGAGGGTTGTCCTTGATAATAGATACTTAAGAGGGTCCACCTTTGATATGAGCTTGATTGTGTGGCTAAGCATGTAATGTCTAAGTTTTTGAGTGGCAAAGACCACTGCTAGGCATGCTTTCTCCATGGGTGAATAGTTAAGCTCATAGCCCACAAGAGTGCGACTGATGTAGTAGACAGCTCGTTCTCTATTTTCATCATCATGCTGTGCTAGGAGTGCCCCTAGTGCTGTAGCTGTTGTTGAGATGTAAAGGATGAGTGGGCATCCTGGAACTGGTGGTACAAGGATCAGAGCGTTAGCTAGATACTCTTTGAGCTTATCAAAGCTTCTTTGACATATGGGATCCCACTTGAAGTTGGTGTCTTTGCATAAGAGATGTGAGAAGGGTTGGCACTTGTCTGCTAGTTGAGAGATGAATCACCAAACTGATTGAAGCTTGCCCTGTAGGCTTCTGAGTTGTTTGAGATTTCTTGGTGGAGGCATCTCCGTTATTGCTTTTACCTTTTTAGGATCGATCTCTATGCCTCGTCTAGAGATGATGAAACCTAGAAGCTTGCCAGATGTAACACCAAAGACACATTTCTTAGGATTAAGCTTTAAGCCATAATGATTCAGACGATCAAATACACGCTCTAGGATGTTGAGGTGCTCGTCTCTTGTTTTGGATTTTGCAAGGATATCGTCCACATAGTCCTCAAGGATCTTGTGGATCATGTCATGGAAAATGGCTGTCATTGCTCGCTGATATGTTGCTCCTGCATTCTTTAGCCCAAATGGCATCATGTTGTAGCAAAAGGTACCCCATGGGGTTGTGAATGCTATTTTATGTTGATCTGCTTCCGCTATATGAATTTGGTTGTAGCCTGAAAAGCCATCCATTAATGATAACATCTCATGACCCGCTGTGAGGTCTACAAGCATGTCTATGTTTGGCAATGGGAAGTCATCCTTAGGGCATGCCTTGTTCAAGTCCCTGAAATCAGTACAGATTCTGATGTCGCCAGAAGGCTTTGTGACTGGCACCATGTTAGAGATCCACTCTGAATAATCTATTGCTCTGATGATCTTAGCTTGGAGGAGCTTCTCAAGCTCTGCTTTGACGAGCAATGCTACCTTTGGATGCATTTTCCTTAGCTTCTGCTTCACTGGCTTGATGTTTGGATCTACTGATAGATGATGAACAACAAGGTTTGGATCAAGCCCAGGCATGTGGGCGTATGACCATGCAAAGTTGATGATGGATTCCTTGAGCAAGGCACTGAGAGCCATTTCTTCTCCTTCTGTTAGGTTGACTGCAATGTAGGTGATCCTTGGACATTCTTGGCTTGGTTTCCTCTATGATGATTGGCGACTGCTCTGGTCTATAATCTTGGATAGGGGGAAGAGGCAAGGCTTCATCTTCTAGCGCCTGAATTGCCAGGTTTTCACTAGAAGATACACCCTTTACTTTTACTATTTTGGAATCAGAATGTGCCCCAAGGGGGTTTTCACATAAAGACTCATGATGTTCTCTTGCTATTTCATTTTTGTGACTAAAGCTTGCCTCTTCCCCAAAATATCCTTCTGGGTGAAGTTGATAGACAAAGGTTGATGTTGGATCCTGTTTGCTTGTTGGATCTGATGCCCCCATGAATTCTAGGAGTGCTTGTGCGCTTTGGAACTCATCGATGTGTGTGATGCTTGGTTGGTCCCAATCTATGAGGTCGGGGTTTGTGAGGGGAAGATCTATGAGGTTAATGGAGAGTTGTTGGAGAACAGAAGTCCCCAAGAGGGTGTCGTCAGCAAAGATATCATCGTAGGATCAGATGTCTTTCTCTTCGGGGATGTCTTCGATTTTCACAAGGTCATCCTGGCTATTCGAAAAGTTCACGTTGGTCATGTTAGTGCCCGCAGTTGTAGTATTGGGCTCTTGTTCAAGCAAGCGAGGGGTATTAAAGCCAAGTCCTTGCTGTTCTGGATTCTGGGATGGTATGATAGGAAACAAATTTCTGTCCTCTTGTGGTCCTAGACCACCACCTTGATAGTTATATTATTCTGTGACATTCTTGTAGGGGATTGGATATTTCTCTTTGAAGTACTCAAGAAGTTGTGTGTCACGTGATGGGGGATCTTTGTATAACCATTTGTTAATATCTGGATCTATCTCTTTGCTGTTGATGGTACCATGAGACTCAAAAGTCATGTTTCCGATTTGCTTGAGCTTATAATGTTCCTCAACAGGCTTGTTTTGACAACTTGGGCATCCTTGAGTATGTGGATCACGTGGAAGAGCCCCTACAGCAAATGCATCACTGAGGCTGTATTCGCCACAACCCTGGTTGTTGATCTTAACGGATGATAAGGAGGAAGAGAGGATGGTCTCTGGATCGCGATGGGATCGGGATGAACTAGCAATAGAAGTACCAATATCGGTTCTAGGACAATGAGTAGAATGAGGGAAAGATGCTTCCATCGCACGACAGTATGTGAAGGGGTTAGGATCAGCATGGATGGTAACCTCAGTGCCTTGATGTGGAAACTTGATGCACTGATGGTAAGTAGATGGTACAGCCCTAATGGAATGGATCCATGGGCGACCGAGAAGAATATTAAATGGTAGGTCGAGATCAACAACGTGGCAGACAGTATCTTGCATTGCTGGGCCTAGCTGGATAGGCAAGGTGATAGTACCTTCAGAGGTACGCTCCAAGTTATCATATGCTTTGATGGTGATCATCTCATGTTGTATGTCGGCCTCCGTGAACCCGATCTTCTTGATGAATTTTAATGTGCACAAGTTGAGGGCTGAGCCATTATCTATTAAAACCCGTTTGATGGAAAAGTCTCTGACCATGACGGCAATGCGGAGAGGGAGAGTATGGTCAGGAGTGACATCTGGTATATCAGATTCTTTGAAGGATAAGGCACATGCTGCTGATAGGTGTCCCACAAGAGTTTCAAACTGAGTTGTGTTAATGTCCGTGGGGACATGGCCTTCTTTTAGAGCTTTGTCCAGGATCTCCTGATGGATGGGTGATGTGCGGAGCAAATCCAAGATAGATATTTGGGCTGGCATGTTCCCAAGATGCTCTATGATATTGTATTGTGCACTTGGTGCATTATGCTATGTTGCGCGTGCATTTGATACTGGCCTGGTGTTAGACTGTGCTGTGGATGCAGTAGACGTTGGCCTTGGAGGAGCAGTTGATCTCGGAGGAGCACCGGCAACAGTTATCCTACCACTGCGGGTAGTTGCAGCACATTGTCGATCCGGCCCTCTGACGTGGATGGTATTGATGGTGGGCTCATCTTGGATGGGCTCAACTTGAGTTATGCATCCGACATACTTGTCATAGTTGATGTAGGCCGCTGTGTGATCTTCTTGCTTGCCTTTGCCATGATTTTGGGGCTGATTGGTGCTGGCTTGATTCTTCCCGGCATCGTGTTGAGGGAACACATTTTGATATATTTGCAAACTGGCGTTGGGTGAAGCTTGAGCTGGTGCATCGACCTGGATCTCCTTGTGATCAATGAGATCCTGGATGTAGTTCTTAAGCCGCATGCACTTCAATGTTGTGTGCCCCTTCACACGATGGTAATCACAGTACTCATTTTCTTTATACCAATCAGACTTTGGTGCGTTGTCATCCTTCTGTGGGATGGGCGGATATGTGATCATATTTTCTTTGGCTAGATGATAAAAGATCTGATCCAGAGGCTCACCCAAAGGTGTGAAAGTCCTCTTTGGATTGTTCTGATTGTTGGGCTTGTTCTGCCTTGGGGCAACGTTAACTGTGTTAACAGGATTGCCTTGACGTGCTAGCTATTGCTATTGGTATTGCTGCTGATACTATTGCAGAGGTGGCTGATGAGCTTGAGGAGGCTGCTGATAAATAGGTGCTTGATATGCGGGAGCTGGTGGTTGCTGATAGATGGGCGCTTGTGGCGGTTGGTATGTTTGAGCTGGTGTAGGACTAGCCACAATGAATTGTACATTCTTAGTGTCAGTGGCTCCATCTGTAACAACATTCTTGTTACGATTCTAGTAACGGGATTTATCATTGTTGGGTTTGTTCTTGGAATCATCCTTGAAGTGACGAATAGTGCCTTCGTCTAGGAGAGCTTTCTCGATGCCTATGCCTTTGCTCTTGATGTCTTGGTATGTCTGGAGACAGTTCATTCGCATGTGATGGGATAGCTTTGGATGCAGGTTATCAATGAAGATCTTTGTTAGATGCTTCTCTGGCGGCTGATATGATAACCTGGTTGTAAGATTCTGCCATCTTTGCAAGTATTCTGCAAGGCTTTCTCTGTCTTTTTTCTTTGAGTTGCATAGGTCTAGCAAGGACAACTCATTCTCCACATTATGGGCATAGTGTGTGATGAACTTCTCAGAGAGTTCAGCAAAGGTTTTTATTGTCCCATGTGGTATTTTGTAAAACCACTCAACAACAGTTCCTCCCAAGCTCTTGGGAAATAGGTGCAGGAGATAGTTATCACTGTAAGCCACTTCTTGGCATGCCATGTAGAACTCTTTGATATGATTTACTGGATCTCCTTTCCCTCGATAATTGTCGAACTTGGGCATCTCAAAATGCTTGGGGAAAGGGATAGTTGCTATGGACCGATCGAAGGGATATGAGCACACCTCTTCGAACTTGTATGTTTTATTCTCTGTTCCATTTTGTAGCTCTTTTAGAGCATTTTTCATTGCTTTCCACTCAGCATTGAGTGGCGAGGAAACTGGGACTTCTGCTTGTGATGGAAGTTGTGGAACTGGATATGGCGCTTGCTGTGGATAAATGGGTTGGAACTGATTTTGGGGCAATGGTTGCTGGGGATATTGCTGGTGTGGCATAGGGGGATATTGTGATAAATGATATGGAACCACTTGATGTTGTTGGGCTGCTTGCTGTTGTTGAACTGGCGGTTGTTGTGGGACTGCTTGCTGATATTGGACATTTGAAACTTGCTGTTGTAACTGATGGGTGGGAACTTGTTGTTGCTGGGGGATGATAGGGTTTTGTTGCTAAGGCTGATAGTAAGGGACTTGCTGTTGTTGAGGAATGATGGTTGTTTGCTGAAATGGGACATGTGGTTGCTGTGGGGGAGGCTGTTGGAATGATGCTGCTTGCGGGTATGATGGTGGTAGTTGCTGAGGTTGGCTTTGGGTTTGGCTGATATAAGCTGGGTGCATGCTTGCGTTACTTAGAGGTGGAATAGATGTGGGGAAGCTAGAAGCAAAGGGTGATGGGGTAAGATAGCTGGGGAAAGTTGGCTGTTGAGGTGGTGGAACTTGCTGGAAGGTATTTGGGATTTGGGACGAATAGCTTGAAGCCGGCGGTGGTTGGGGTAGTTGCTGCTGTGCTACTTGGGCGAAGGCGGTTTGTTGACTTGCAACCATAGATGTAGGGGATTGAGATGGGATCCCCCATGCCTTCATTTCTTCTTGTGTAAGGCCCCACTGAGAGCTTGTGTTAGGGTGCACTGCAGCGGATGATGGAATGGTAGGAGCAACGGGAGCTTGGGACACGAATGATGTTTGAGAGAAAGGAGCTTGTTGAGGTTGTGGTTGAGCAGATGCTTGTGAGGAGGAAAATGAAGGAAACACCCAAGAGAAAGATGAGGTTGGAATGGGAAGCGATTGCGCTAACCCCAAAGAAGAAGGTACGGGTGCTTGGGGGTGAAGGGTGACGGTGCTCCTTTGATGGTGAAAGGCGTTGCTTGACTTGCGGATGGCGGCGGTGTAAAAGCTTGTGTGAGAGGTGGAAGCTGACTTTGGGTTTGGATTTGGGCTTGGGCAGCCATAGCAGATGATGAAGCAAAAGGGGTAGGAGATGGAGTGGATGGCGCTGCAACTTGTGTTGTGGGACTGGCGAGGCTTCCTTGCAAGAAAAGGGGAATGATGGAAAGCTCTTGGGGTGTTTGCATGATAGGATCGGGAAATAATTGGACAAATGGAGAATACGCTTGTGCTGGAACTTGGATAGTTTTGATGGGGATGCGTGGATAAAGAGATGGTGGGATGGAGGTACTTTCTGGCAGATAGTGGGCAAATGTGCTTTGCTGATGTTGCGGTACAAGGGCATTGGTCGCTGGTGGGCTTTCTGGAGGATTTACAAATGCTTGGTTTGCCAAGGGGGATGAAGGGATGTTTTGATCTTCACATGGGTTACTAGCTTGGATGTGGGGATTGTAGGTCATCATGGCGTTGGTGAAAAGTTTGGGATCGGATGAGGTTGTTGGTGGATAAGGATTCATGCTTCTTCTTTTCCGAGATCTGGTCTCAACAGGCATGGAGATGCAAGTGCTAAATGTATACAAGATGTTTGGCTAAAAGATGTTGATGGATGCAAAGTTGATGAACTTCTAAAGATGATGACTTCTAAGATGCAGATGCAAAGATAGGGATCAAGATGGCGATGATGGAAGCTGGATGGAATGGATATGGATCAAGACGGTGGAGGAAAGATAGGTTGCTGGTGGAAAGCTGGTGAAAGATTACTGAGCGGTCAACAAATGAACTGCTATTTTTCCCAAATGGAGGATCAGAGATATGATGGGGTCAACCTAAGATAGACTGATGATCTTCGGTCAACAAGTTTCTTATCAATGCACTCCAATCTCTTGCTCGAGATGATGGCTATGCAAGGACAAGGTTTGATTTCTTTATGACAACACGTTGTGTCAAAAAAGAGGATGATGGTCTCTGATCTTGGATATAGGATAGGAACAACTCAAAAGGTAGAACACTAAGTGTTGGTGGATCTCTAGATTTGGAACAAAAGATGATGGATCTGCTGGAAAGATATGAAAAGATGATGGGGGGAATGCTGGTGGAAAAGGTTTTGAAGGGTGAAGGGACAATGCTCTAGAAGGATGATGCAAGTGCAAATGACAAGGACTGATTCTAAAATGCTGGTAGGAGGATGAATGCAAATGCAACTAAGGTTTTGATTAATGATGCAAAGATGAAAGCTAGAATGAAACTAAGATGCAAGGCTGTTTGAGACAAGATTTCAAGATCTGAAGATGGAACAAGACATGAACAAGGATTTGGCTAATCTTCTGGCTCAAGGTTGACAAAGTGATGGTTAACTCAGAAAGGGAAGGTGAACTGTTTGATGCGGGCGTTATGGGCAATGTTCTCAAGTCTGGCTTGGGATTTTTCCTCTGCTTGGGTTGCTTGGATAATGGATTGATAGGTCTTGGTGTTCTTCTTGGCAACTTTTCGCTCTTGATAGGCTTGGGATTTGGGCAACTTCGCTTTAGGATGTTTGCTCTTGCTGGGCATCACTTTGGAAAAGAGGCTTCTGATTTTGAGGCAAAGGTTTCCAATGGCAAAAGTTAAAGTCAAAGCAATCTCCGCAAGGGACAAAGCAACCCTGCGGGATACAAACAAAGACAACTGACTCTGACAAAGCTTTGAAAGTGTATGTTTCAACAAGTGTTTTCACGGAGTCTTTGACTATCAAGCACTTCAAACAGATCTACCTAAGGAAGGTGAGTATCAAAATCGCTTGCCCACAGCTTGGTATCTCCCAGAAGGGAATACAAATGGTGAGTAATCTTGAGGCGACCCGGTAAACCCCTTGGAATCGGTCCTTGCACAAGGATTTTGATACTTTCGGATGTAGATAGGGTAGCCTCTATTTTATCAGGTTTTTAATAGTTCCGTGGTGTCTCCATACCCGGTTTTGCTGATCATCCGTGACTCACTTAAGAGCCTTGCCAATAATGCTGGGGGAGAGGAATGTTTACCATCCCCAGACACGTGTTTGGCACGAACGCCCGGCGATTAGGAGATATAAGTGATTCTTTTGGACTTCACTTATTTGTATACCGGCCGGAGGGGATACCGGTTTGAGGTCGTTCTCCGAGGAGGAAGCGCTTCTCCTTGGACAGGCTTCGCTAAAAGTAGAACAGGTGAACTTGTCCAAGTTCAAATGTTCCACGTTGCTTACTCTAACAAGGATTATGCAAGAATTGAAAAACTCCTACATGCACATCAAGCAGATTTTGTTCATTTTCCCAAATTTGATTAAGTGATGTTTGAACTTTGAAATGAAGACACTCATGATTAGATTTTGATTTGTTCCTTTCTCCAAAAAGTAAATCGAGCGTTTGCAAGTTTTTTGACTTGGGCATTCAAGATTGAGTGTGCGTGTTGATTAAGAACTTTTTAAAAAAGCTTTGTTTTGATCTTTAAGGCATTCAAGATTGTGTTTGCTTTTCAAATGGAAAATGACGCTTTAGGACCTAAGTTCTTCCTTTTAGCTTCATTCAAGATTTTGTTTTGACTCGTTTGAATGCAGATTTGATGTTCTTTTTATGCCCAAAAAGATATGATCATTCCTACTTTGCATGAATGCATTGTTAAAAATCCTTGATGTTGTAAGGATGCAAATGCCTTGATTAATTTTTTTGTTTTGTTTGTTAGAACAAATTTTGCAAATTTTAGTCCTTAATGCATTCAAGAATGATTTGGGGGTTCATTTTAAGCACTAAAATAAGGTGTGTATGATTTTTCTTCCTAATGGATTTTATTATTATTTTTGAAAAAAAATGGCCATGACCTCCTTGCTAGAAGAAGAAGAAGAAAGGAGACGGAATAGAAGAAGAATATAGACAAGAAGAGGAAGAAGAATATAGACAAGAAGAAGAAGAATGGATCTAAGTGCTACGTCCACCTATAAGCTTTGAAAAATCTGAAAATGGTCTAAAACTCATCAGAATGTTTGCAAAGAACCCGTGAAGTGGGTCCCACCGGGCGTGCCAGAATGTAGACTAGGATTTGAGCGTGCACCTAAACCTGTTTTGAAGGCCAAAGACAAACAAACGTCATAGCATATTATCAAATCAAATTTAATGGTAAACAAACTAAAATCAAAGCCACCTCAGTTTAAGCCTAAAACGGATGCGCCCATGCATCGTTTGATATGCTTGGATATAAATGGATGTGGGTGTGCAAACTCAAGCACTTGGAGCATGCAAATAGGATGATTTGAGGATCAAGAAGACCCAAAATGACACAAAATAGGTATGAGGAACCTATTTTGCCTCAAAGGCCTCAAGAACACACAAATATGCAAAGCTAAAAGATGAACTAAGATTGATTAAACAAGAAATGAATCTATGTTAATCCAATTAAGCTAATTTAAATGTGATTTAAGCTTGAAAATGATCTAAAATGATGAGTTTATGCTTATGCTAGAATGAAAATGGCATTATAACTTTGCTATTGAGTTTGAGAGTTGAAAGATGATTTGCCTTAGGAAGTGAGGGTATTTATAGGAAAAGGGAAGGGCTTGGTTAAAAAGGATGAGTCAGAGTTAGGGCTAAGGTTAGGGTTGAGTCAAGGACAAGTGTTCTGACAAGTGTCAAGGGAGGATTGAGTTGAAAGTTTGAGGGCATGTGCACAATTTGGTAAATGTGCCCAAGGCCAAGAGGTGGCAAGGAAGGGATAAGAAGGTCTTAAATGCATAATGAATGCATGTAAGAAAGATAAGGAAGGCTTAAATGCATCCTTAAATGCATTTGCAAGAGGTGGCCAAGAGGTGGCCATCTTTGTTGACTAAGGAGGATGACTAAGAGGAGGTTAGCATAAGTTTTGGTAAACCTTTTGCTAATGGAATGTGACAAGATTAGAAAGGGGATTAGGATTAGGATTAGGGGATTTTAGGATTAGGATGGGTGAAGAGGTTGGGTTGAGAAGTTTCTAGAAGAGTCTAGAATTCTCCTAGGTTTTATGGAATAAAAGTTTATTCATTCCAAAAGCTTAAGTTTGGGAAAATTTATTGAAATATTTTCAATAAATATGAAAATTAAATATTTAATCTTAATTAAATATTTTGAGTTGAGATTAGGGTTAGAAAAGATGGGATTAGCCTTTTAATCGAAATTAAGAAGGGATTAGAAGATTTTGGAAGAGGTTAGTGGTCTTAAGAAAATTGGCCAAGTTTTGGTCAAAAAATAAATTAATTATTTTTTTGGGGGATTTTTGGTCAATTTATTAATTAAAATAATTAATAAATAGGGGATTAATGTTTAAATAAGATTTAAACATTTTTGGGAGGGATTTCTTAATTAAATATTTTTAATTAAGAAAAAGGGATTTAATGACATAAAAATTAATTAATTAATTAAATAATTAATTAATTAATAAATGATGATGTCATCAGGGATTTTTCAGAAAATAAAAATACTTTGTTTTCTAAAGGATTTTTAGGTGTCTACAGATATAAGTTGGATGAGTTAAGAAGAAGAATAAATGAGATGTTGTGAAGTTGAATAACTTAAATGGGCAACTGATATAGATCAGACAATGATTAGTTTATGTTGATATATTTTTTTTCTACATAACATACAATTATGTTAAGTCGATAAAGCATGGTGATGACGATTTGATAATTAGGTAAGTTAAGTTGTTTTGGCTACTGAGAAAGGAAAGTTACTCGACAAGGTAAAGGTAAAAAGGAAGGTCACTTGGTAAAGCAAAAGGAAGTCAAGGCACCAAGCGAGTTAACCAAAATTTAAATGAAGAAAACTGAGCAAGGAACATATATTAAATAAGGATTGAATCAACATTTAATGATTAGCTATGATGAGATAGATGATCATGATGATAAGGAGATTTAGTTACAAGAGATCTATGAATAGGAAAATTCAAGGTGCAGATCTATAAGAAGATCTAAGCAGCAAAAGAGATGGAACAAGTTTTAAGAAAAGTTCAAGTTCCTAAGTGAAAAGAAAATGTGCTACCAAGATTCAGATTCAAGGTATAATGAATTGGATGGTCAAGATTGATTAAATGAAAATGTAATAGAGGAGATTAAGAGGAAATTGTTGTCTATATAAAGGATGATCTTGTATGGACAAATAGCTAGAAAAATGAAAAGTTGAAGGTTTACCAACTATTGTAGTGAAGAAGGAACATAGAGATTCCAAGTGGAAAAGAAGTATTTGATGAAGTGTTGATGCCAATGGATAATAAAGAATTGAAGTGAAGACAAAAGAGCACATAAAGATTCGATTGAGAAAAGATAGTTGCAAATTTACAGGTCATTTTTATTTACTATTGTTTATTAGCATTTGTAACAGAGTGGACTTAACAGTCTTATTGTTAAATCTTTGAAAAATATGGCATTTTAAAGAGTGTTTGAAGCCCTCTGACATGATCACTCCTAACATGGTGAAGATCCTAATAGATCTGAGGTAAATCCCTTGATCGGGTCACATCTAACAGTGTATATTGTAATCTTTAACCAAATTGGCTCTTAATCGAGCGTACTTCAAAATAGTATTTTCTTAGTGGGTGACAATTCCCACAATGATTTTTCCTAAAGCTAGGTTTCCATATTAAATATTGGTGTTACATGTTATGAATGATTTGTGTGAATGATTTACTAATTGTTATAGTTTATTTATTGTTGTCAGTAAATAGTGAACAGTATATTACCGAGTTGCTACCGAGTTAATAAGAGAAAAGTGGTTAAGGTATTTGTGATCAGGAATTATTGATTCACCCCCCCGCCCCCCATCCTCTCCGTAATCCAACATCTATTAGGATCATTGTCTTGTTAGGAACAAACTTGTTAGAGGGATTTAAACATTCAATACGAATGCCACCTTGTTAGAGGATTTACAACAAAGATATGTTAGGATCCACCATGTTAAGGGATTTCACTATTACAATGGTTAGAAACAAATAAATACAATGATCTATGAAATAAAACTACCTCTGCATAATCAAATCCTTTTAACCTCTAAAAATATTCTCCACACACTATACTCTTCCCTGGCTTGATCGCACTTGATTCCTTCACTTGCTTTGTCACTGAATCCTTCTACAATTCACAATCAACAAATAAATTATTTTTCAACTTTCTAATATATAGTTTTTCTTCCACCACCTTAAAATAAACCCTAGATCTAAGATGTGAATGATCTAGATCATATTTGATAAGGTACAATGTATCTAACAACTCATAAACCATTTTTCTCTGACCGTGTCAGCTTCCATATGAATTTCACCTTGGAAATTGAACCGTCTTCAAAAACTTGTTTGATCAAAAGAAACTTCTTGAAAAATCCCCCTCAAGTGCATACCTTGGGCAATGTGATGTCAAATAATTTCCACAAATCACATAACTACCTTACTACTTCACTAAAAACATCACCGTTTCACAAATCTTCATTACCTGTTCAACAACTCTATCTTGTTTTCTTGTTCATTCTATTTATACTGCTTCTAGTCAATTAAACCATCTTCACCAGTCAACAATATGAGCTACAATCCTCAAAACAATAAATTGACATTATTATTAATCATATCCCATGACCACACTATCAAATACTTTACCAATTTGAAATAACATCCAAATCACTTACTATTTGTAACTGATTATTTTAGCAGTTACCCGATTTTATTTCATTCAAACATAACCAACTCAATACTTCACAACAAAAGCCATGGTTACTAACTTATAATCAAAAAACATACCATATTTTTACATTAGAATAGAAACTTTAGAAACCTACTGCAACTAAGTTAATTAGTTGACATCAATGACAACCAAATAACTAATTCACATGTCATCAAATCTGTACCAATCTTCATCAATGCAAAACTTAGCATCACTACATCAGTTATGCTAACAATTGTATTGTTTATTCTATGGTTAGTTTTGTGTTGGTAAACAAATTGTTCTTTTTAGATTTAATTCTTTATTTGCCCAAAATCTCTTAAGAAACAATGTGAATACGAACAGTTGGAAAGTTTTTATCTATTCAACTAACTTTCCTTTGAATTTTAACAGGTACAAATTCCTCATGTAAATGATATGCAATGAATTTTTTTTGTTCTAAATCCTAAAGGGGTATGTTCTTGACTAGAGAACAGAAGAGGTAACCAAATTAGCCCTCAATGAGAAACTAACCCAGGCAATGATTTTGATTCTAAACTCTAACCAACTTCGTGATTTCACAATACTTATGAATTCCTGCCAGTGGGAATGCAACAATGAATCCTACTTGAATAAATGAAAATGCAGTGAAAAAACATAGATGAATCTAATCTAAAACATGACATATAAGCATTTTCCCAACCTCTAGGTAATGCTCTGATCACTGTTGATTAGTTGCACTAAAGAGTAGAAACAAAACTCCGTCTATTTTCTAATTTCAATCCAACTTAAGGAAAACAAACATTTAAACTTATAAAATCATGGAATAGTAAATAAATGGCACAAAACACATTCTAGATTGACTCTGCAATGAGATGTATTTCACACCAAAAATTAGCCGACCTTTTCATTGATTTTCAAAGTGTTACATATAGGCTTCAAGAAATAATCCATTACAAAGTCCACAGAATTGATTCATATTCTACAAAAGTCGGTAAATGACAAGTGGCCATTTACCGACTATACAATATATATCAAAAAGAAAAAGGGGGAAACTATTTGTTCTTTTCTATTTTCTTCCCCTTCTCCAACTTAGCCTTATGAGCTTTAGCAACAGCAAGAATTGGAATCATCCTTTCAGAATCGGGAATGTAAACATTTTTAAATCTTATGAGCCAGTGAGCATGATCCTTCTCTATGCATTTTGTAGCATCTTTTCAGGATTGCGTCTTCTCCATGGATTTGTATATGCATCAATCGAGTTGCTAAAGATCAGGTATTCTATCACGATGAGACCCAGATAACTCTGCAAGCTGGTCCAAGTAGTCAGAGAATGACTTTTGCATATTGGTTATACCAATCGGGCTCTTTCCATCTCCGCTAGTTTGTGACTTGGAGTGAAGACCTGTCAGATATACAAATATTTTACTTTGCTCTTTGGTGACCTCTTCATTGGTCACTTTCATCTCTATCTTTGCCTTGATCATCATCTCCATTTTGAATTCTACCCCCTGGAGCCACTCGATCAGGGGTTCATCTCCTTTTTTCAATATATTGGCTTTGATTGCATCCTTAGTCTTCATTGCGACTAGCCAATACAATAGCACCATGCATTCTTCACATCTCAATCTCTTTGTTGTGAGTGTTTGCATATGTTCTTTGAGAGAATCTTTCTCTGCTTCTAACTTCAAAAAGACATTTCTGAGCTACTTGATGGCTACTAGACCTTCAAACTTAAGTCGTTTGATCCACCTCCTGCCAATATGTCTGAAATGCCTATCCTCTTACAATTTGGTAATTATGGCCCGATTCTGGGCTACAGCAAGATCAAATGTTTCCAAAGAACTAGGTAAGCTTGCTACAAGAGCGACCAACTACTTGATGATGTTAGTCATTTCTTTAATCTTTGCCTTGAGCTAAGTCTTAGTGACTTTGAGTTCTTTGAGCTCTACCTAAATCAAGACATTACTAGACTTCCACAAGTCTACTTTTGTATCATGGCAGGTGAGCCCCATGTCTAAGGACTAGAGTGCAAAGTCTGAGATAGTAAGATCTTCAATTCTATCATCTTTTAGCGGCTTGGATATTTCCATAGGCAGGTGTCTTGTGTCTGGATCTCGGCCAAGAGTGGTCAAAGTCCCAGTCTTCTTAGCCTTGCTTACAGCTGAGCCAGACTGCATTTCTTGTGAGAACATCTCACCACTAGGAGCGCCTTGCTCAACCATTTTTCTTTTTTCTCCAAAGTATTCTTGAGCCATGATTATACACTTGTAACTTTTGTTGCAAAAATCAAATCTTCCACAAATAATTTCCTCATAACAGGAGGAGAATATTTAGGCTTGGAAGAGAAAGGATTAAGCCATGAAGAAGAAATTCTCTTTTCCTTTCGAGGAGACCCCAAGTGCTCTCCTACTTCTTCATCCGACTCAAATTTCAAACTACTAATGTCTTCACCAACTTCAACAATGGGAGGGGCCCCCCGACTAGGAGTGTTACCTTGTATCTCAATGATTCCTCCTTGTGCTTGCTGCTCTGGTTCTATGGCCCCAACAGGTTCTTTTGTCGGCTTGTCAGATTTCTCAATTTCAGCATCTTCATTCAAACTGATGACTGGAGATGAACCTACTCCACAAGTCTTCTCAATTGGGATCTCTTTTTCGGGTGGTTGATCATCTCCACCTGCTAGTTGAGCTAGTCCTTTAGCTACTGACAATGTTGGAAAAGAGGAGGATGCAGGAGCACTCATCGACTCAACTATAGGAGCTTGTTGAGGAGTAGGCTTCCTAGATCTCTTTCTCCTTCCCATCATCCACTGAATCCTCTTAACAGTTCTCTTAATGAATCTAGCCATTAAGGTCTCCAAATATTCTATACCTTGACCTTGAACTGGTTATGAGCTCATAGGATAGGGCTTGATCTGATCTCTATATGTGTTGTTGTACATGTGTTCTCCATCATCAACAATGCCTTCAACATTAATGTTGACATTGAACAACTTGATTTGTTCAATAGTCAACTTGGAGTAGAACCTCTCTCGACTCTCTAGCTCATCCTTACAATTCACCCAATAATATTTGATTTTGGGGATGTGCCTGACCACACTGCCAATCTGTAGATGATTTTTGGCATAACTTACTAGATCAAATTGTAGCCTCAATACTTCTTACATTTATGACTTATATCTTCTCTCAAATGTCTTCATCACGTTCTTAGCATTTGATCTTGATGCACAGTTGTACGCTCCAATGGTAACATGGAATTCATAGCCTTTCTTCTTAATTCTTGGATTGATTAGGTTCGCTTACAACATTTTTCAGATCACCTCTACGAGAACAATCATGTCATCGGGGTACCTTGGCAACTTCATGGGAAAATCATCAAAACCTGCAAGACGAAGATATGAGAAACTAACAAATTGGATGAAGAAACTCCCAAATTGGGTGATGAATTCCATGGCCTTTGGAGAGAATATGCACTCTAGGAATCCTTGTAACTCTCTACACAACCTCATTGTAAACGAGTCATTAACTTTAATGAACTCGGCGTAGCTATTTTGTAACTTCAAATGAGGGAAGAAATCATAAATTTTCACATCATCTTCAAATTCTTGTAACCTAGGGAGTCCTGGCCATACTTGCAATGTAGCTAAAACATAGATCAAACAAGAGGACATATAATATTTGTTCTGGTACTTAGTGAGATTCAAAGCATTAGATAGATTTTCGCTTACCACTTGAGCCTAGTTTATATAATGGTGCTCAACACATATTACCTGGACCAAGAAGAAGTAGTGCTCTATGAAATTCAATGTGTCACTTTCACCTTTTATCTTGTGAAGGAGCACTAGGATGTCAATGATTTCTACCTTCAGATCTATCCCAAAAAGTGTCTTTGACACTTTTCCCTTTATGCTTTTGGGTTTCTGAAACCACGAGTTCATGATATCTTTCCTCCACCTCATCTTCTTCTCATTATATTCTGATACTGCGATCGAGAAGGTCATGTTTGAAAATTCCACCCGCTCTGGGATACAGAGACATTTCTACATGGACTCTCTATCAATAGAGATGAGTATTATGTCGTCTAGCAGAAAAATTTGTTTCGTATCTAGGTTGAATCTAGTTATACATTCTTAGATTAGTTCGGGAGCTTGTACTGCAATAGGAAATCCAACAGCTTCGACCAAACCGCTACCTTTGAGCTTCTGTGTCATAGGGTGGAGATTTTCTTCGCTCAATCTTCTATGCAAATTGTCCAGATCATAGAATCTAAGGGATGTATTCATCAAATTATGCCACTCAGATGTAATCCCATTCAACCCATCAAAACCCAAGAATCTAGTGGCCATAGCTTTTGATTCTTCCTTTGATTTACTATTAGGAAGCTTTGGGGTATGCTGGCAAATGATTTGTAAAATCGTGAGGAATAAAAGGCATATGAAAAAGATGTGATCAAATGGTAGTTTTTGACTGATCACTTGAGTCTTTTATAAACAGCTTGCTTCCTTACCGTTACTTTCCATATCTCGTGCCACACGAGTGAGATTTTTAAAAACATCCGTTAGAATTCCAACGTTAAGATTTGAATTAAATGCATTTTACTAATGGTCTTAGGAAATCACTTTTACCCATTTGAAGTAGCTGTAATGGTAACTTTACTGATGTAGTATATTTTTACTTTTTCGCTCCTCTCAATCTAGGGCCTTTGTTAGAAAAGTCACTTTGAAGGTAGAAACCCGACTGTGGAGAAGCTAGGAAGTGATTTTCTAAAAATCCACAACTGACCCGTTCCCTTAGTAATTTCTTTTTGATATCAAAGCAGGTTACCTTCATCATACTTGATTGTTTGGTCTCCAGGATTTCTCATGCTCATTTCTTCACAAGTTGTCACTCTCAGAAATCTACCTTCTCAAGTGATTCTCCGAGTAAGGAGAAGTTGAAAACTAGTTCTCTGAAGAGGATCTCTTACTCACTTTCTCATATTCTGAGAGCACTTTATCTTATGCGGGGATCCTATTTTATCTCTTCAAAATTCCAATGCTCAGCTTTCGGGAACCTCTGATACACTTTCGACTATCTCTCAGAAAACTACCTTTGTAAGAGAAAATTTGCAAGTGGAGAATTTTATTCTCTCTCTTTGCCAAGCTACTTTTCTAGACCTAGCTTGTTCTTAATCTGAGAATCTTGATCTCTAGGCCTTGTTTGTGAGCTTGATGATTCTCGTACTAGCATCCCACTAAAAATTACCTTCATGGGTCGGAACCCATTGAGGAGAAGGTGATTTTCAATTTTTCGACAAAGGGGATATTTTTTTTTTAGAGCTTCACATTCATATGAAAACCATCACCAGAAATGAAAGAATAAAATTCTTTATCGAATTAGGAACTATAACTTACCCATTCCTAGGATGAAATTAAAAACCAACCCGGCTTAGAAGAAGAAAGAAGCATGAGGGGGTTATTTGATAAAGACTGCCTATCCTAGGGAAATTCTAGACTTATACTTCAGTCTATTATCCCAAAACTCATGACTCAATCTAAACACAAGGTATTCACTTTTGTTTTAAAGTGTGAAGAATGAAAGTGGGGCAACAACTAGCTCTATCTGGGGAATTTGATATGTTCATATCTAAGCAAGGAATCCAAATATCTAGTTTCACAAAGTTAAATGAAAAGGTGGCTCACAACAAAACAAAAGCAAAGGAAGGAAACAGGAAAATAGAAACTATAACTATACGTAACTATCATACAATACAAGGGTTACCTGTTTTCAATTTGCAACTTGATACAATTTCAAATCTTGACCATTATAGGTCAAGGGTAGTACTTCACCACTTGGATATGCCAATTTGAAGGAATTTATGTCAAAGGCCTGATGGATGATGAACGGTCCTTTCCAGAGTGTCTAAAATTTACCATGCATTCCTTTAGGTGCCCTTCTCTTATCCCATAGCAGTACTAAATCTCCAATCATAAACTTCCTTAGTCTAGTTTTCTTGTCAAAGAGATTCTTTACCCGCATCAGATGTTTTGTGATATGATCAACAATCTTCTCTCATTCTTCCTCAAGTTTATTCAGATATAGAATTCATTTTTCCAACCCATCCTTATAGGTACCATCTTCTACCACTATTCTCATCTTGTTCGTGGCCAATTCCAGAGGTAGGGGAAGACTTGCCTCAACTCTGTATACCAGCTCAAAAGTTGAAATACCGATCGCCCTCTTTGGAGTTACCCTGTCAGCCCAGAGTGCTTCGTGAATTTTCTTGTGCCAAGACCTTTGGTTATCTGATACAAGTTTTCTCACTATATTTACCAGGTTCTTATTACTTGATTCATCTTGACCATTCCCTTGTGGGAAATAGTCAGACGAATGGCTAGCAATTATACCATACTCAAAATAGAAATTGGTAATCTCAGCTGAAGAAAAGTAAGCTGCATTATCCATGACTATTTTAATAGGCACACCAAATCTTACCATAATGTTATCTTTGATGAATTCACACACTACTTCAGAAGTAGTTTTATTCATGGCCTTTGCCTCCACCCATTTCATAAAATAGTCAGTTGCAATGATTATATAAGTGTGACCGACACTTGATGCAGGATTGATAGGCCCGATAAAATTGAGGCCCCATTGCTGAAAGGGACCTTCTATTATTACTGGTCTGAGAGGAAGAGCTGCTAGTTGAGGTCGGCCCGTGAACATCTTACATTTTTCACACTTGGCCACCCAATGATACGCATCCTTAAATATTCTTGGCCAATAATAGCATTGCCTCAAAATCTTAAATGCAGTAACGGAAGATGAGAAATACCCACCACAAGCTTCGTAATGGAATGTTTTTAACAATCTCTCTTGTTGTTGCTTGTCTACACACCTAAGAAAAGTTCCATCTACAAATCTTTTGTACAACATACCTTCCCAAATGATATATTTAGCAGCTTTCAACCTTAGGTATCTCCTTTGTTTAGCTATCAATCTTTCAGGACACTCAACATAAGTCAAGAAATATACGATGTCTTCAAACCATGGGTCTTGTAAACTCACTGCCAAAACTAATTGTTCTGTTTCGGGCTGATCATCTCCTTCACTTTTTGCCATAGCTTTGCACAATGCATTACCTCATACCAGTTTTGTTGGCTTGATCTCTATGTCATATTCTTTTTTTTGGCTACCCAAGCTCCTCTGTTATTATATCCTACATCTTGCTGGGTTAATATACTCTTTACCGCAATGTCAGGGACAAATGCAATGGAATGAGAATGTAAGATAAAAAATTTGAAGTTCTTCAAGGCTTTCACCACCGAGAAAGCATGCTTCTCAGCCTAAGAATATCTTAGCTCATGATTTTTTAGTGGCATACTCATAAAGGTAATAGGAGCCTGAACTCCTTCTCTATTTTCTTGCATAAGAATAGCTGGCAATGTATGTTCAGATGCATAACAATAAATCATGAAATCCTTCTTATAATCTTGGTGGCATAATACATGGGTGTTGGCTATAGAATCCTTTATATCTTGGAAGGCTCTTTTACTAGGGTCATTCCATTTGAAATTCTGATTACCTTTCATCATGTCTACAATACACTTGGTGATCTCTAAAAATTTAGGGATGAATCTTCTGAGGAAATTTACCTAACTGAAGAATGACTTCACTCCAATTTTACTTATGGGTAAACTTAGCCTTTGAATGGCTTTGAATCACTCTGGGTCAATCCTGATACCTTCTTGTGATACAATATGACCCAGTAGTTTTCCTTCGGTAACACAAAAAACTAACTTCTTAGGATTTAAAGAGATCTCGTGTTCTCTACACCTTTGCAATACTCTTTCTAAATCCTTAACATGATCTCTTCTTTTCTTAGAGAACATAGTTAAGTCATCTAAATATATGACAATGATCTTATCTTTCATATCAGAAAAAGACAAATCCATACCTTGTTGAAATGTAGCAATAGTGTTGATAAGGCCAAATGACATTCTATGGTATGCAAATATGCCCCAAGTCGTGGTAAATGTGATCTTGTGTTGATCTTTCTCTTCTACTTCAACTTGGTTGTACCCAGAAAAGCCATTGAGCATAGACATCATTTCGGCTCCTGCAACTGTCTGTAACAAATGATCCATATTGGGGAGTGCGTAATTATCCTTTAGAGATGCTTGATTTAAATTTCTAAAAGCTATGCATATCCTTAACTATCCATTCTTTTTCCTCACAGGAATGATGTTTTCTATCCATGTAGAGTGGTGGATAGGGTAGATAACCTTGGCTTTGAGCATTTTGTCAACCTCTCTAAAGATAGCATCTGCCACTTTTGGATTGTAATTTCTTTGTTTCTGTCCGTATGGGGCAGCATCAGGTTTTAGGGGAATTTTTTTCTTGAAATTTCCTCCCATAAAGCTTTTTAAATCCTCATAACTCTAGGAAAAGACGTCTTGGTATTCCAAAAAAATCCCTCTAGCTTCCGCCTTCTCTTCAAGTGTGCAACACTTCCCTATGTTTATCATTCTGGGATCTTACTCATTCCCAATGTTCATCCCTTCGTATTCTCATGTCATGAGACCTTTCTCTATCCTTTTCTTCTTAACATAAGTATCATGACGATTGAACAATTTCTGTAATGATATAAAATATGGGGGAATGATGTTACCTTGCAATTGAGTCACACTTGGTTCATCTTTCTTCCGTTTCCTAGGATGATCTTGTGAGAGATCATTTGGATTTTCTTCAAGGGAACTATCATTACCTTCAAGGAAGATTTGCAAGTATTTTTCATCGTCAAATACTTGCCAATCATCTATGTTATCAAGTACTAACAGGCTGTACATTACTTCTACCTGGTACTTCTTGTCTTTAAATTTTGGATGAGGTAGTAGTAAGGAAGCGAAGACTACTAGTGAATCTGCTTTGGAATTTAATTCTCTAGGGACATATTCGATTGCAAAGGCATCCAATCCTTCAATCTCGTCCTATACTCTATTTCTGTAACTCTTCAATTTCCATTTTTTAATAGAGTATTGACTTTTGATTTGGCGCACAATCAACTCAGCATCACCTCGAGCTTTTAGAATTTTCACACCCTTTTCTTTCGCATCAATTATCCCAAGTAACAATGCTTCATACTCAGCTATATTATTGGTATTTGTGAACTCCAATTTGAAATCCATCAGCTCACGTTCACCTTTGGGTGGAATTAATACAACTTCGGCACCAGATCCAGAGGAAGAACAACTACCATCGAATTCCAGTGTCCAAAATTTTGGAGTCTTTTCTTTCTCAGAGGCCTTAACTTCTTCTTGTTCACTTTGAGGTTCATCAACAACACCCTGGGTAAACATCATGTAATTACCAAACTCCAATTCTTGATACAAGATTTGAGCTTCTAGATCATCTGCTGGATCATCTGATTTTAGAACTGTGAACTTTGACTTCTCCTCAAGCTCTAATTTGACCTTCTTATTTCTCATGGGAATTACTACCTAAGACCAATCCAATTTAATCTCTCCACCTAAATCTCTGCAAAAGCTTTTGCTAAGAAATAATCCATAACTTGTCAGTATATCTGCAACAAGGATCGTCAATAACATCTTCTTTTCAGGATGGGCAACCAAAATGACTTGGGCATCTTTGATTTGGCCAAGCAGAGGAACTTGCTTAGCATCCATAGAATAGCATCTACCATAGACCTTTGTCATGGTGAGGCCTAAGGCTTTGGATACAGGGGAAGGCATCACGTTATCAAAAGCACCTGAATCTATGATATAGTTGCTAAGTTTACAACCGTTGATATAAAAGGAGACATAAAATGGTTCAGGTTTTTGACCCAGGAAAGTAGCCAATACAGTGGTTTCTCCTTGTTCAAATAGTTTTGCTAGCGAGGAATCATCTTCATTGGAAGAGGTGATATTTTGATTCAAATTTATACTATCTCCTTTTAAGTAATTCATGAATCTTTTTGATTCAGCAAGATTCGATCTTAAATAATCTATGGGAGAAATTTGGATTCTGGAATTTTTACAGAACTAAATGAAATAAAAAGAATCATTTTCCTTACTTGGCTATGAGATTTTCACTCCCTGACTAATTTATTTCATACCTAAAGTAGATGCATCATTGGTTCTTGTAGATGGAGTGATAACAAAAGTTTTGTCTTTTTGGCTTCGAGTTAGGACTACACAAGTGGTGCCATCTATGGTAGCATAACACTCTCCTTGCTTCTCAGAATTAGATTCATACTCAAAAAATTTTTTTACAGAGTCGCCATGTGAGCATGAATCTGGTTCATTATTTGGTGTTGTAGTGTCCAACTCATTAGTAGATAATAAATGCATCATGCAGGCTATTTCAGGATAGCTCTCACCATTATGGTCCATCGTTAGATGAAATACGCACATATTTCCTTTCTTAGGAGGAGCCTCAATTGCAAGCCTCTATTGCAGAGCAGGTAATTGTAGTGCCTTGCTATCGGTATTTCTACTATTCTGATCTTGAAATGGTTTATGGTATGGATTGTTGAACTTAGGGAGTTATCTTTTCAAAGTGATGATTTCATTGGATATTTTTTGCATCATCTCATTGGTCGATGTAGTGCCACTTGAACTAGTGCCTGTCTATATTTCTCTTTTCCATCTTCCAGCAGAAATCATGTCATCTTCTAACTCAATGGTTGTTTTCTGAGAAACATCCAAATATATAGGTCGTGGTTGTTATCACTTTTTTAAATATTTTTGGCTCCGCATTTTTGGCTTGGGTTTCCTCCCTCGTTTCCAAACCCTAGATTGGTTTGTTCCTTTTTGTATTTCTGTGTTACCTTTTTTGATTCACTAAAGGTGCTAATTCGCATGTGCCTTTAACCTTTTTTGAGTCATGCGTTTGTGGTTAGAAAGTTGTTGGCCCCTGTCCCCTTCTTCTCCTTTTTATTTCTCCAGGCCTAGGTTTTCGGTATATTTTCCTAAAGTTCTCACTAAAGCAAAACGAGTGGCTGTCGTTACACCACAGGACCTGGGTTGTCAGTTTTCTTTGACATGCGATATAGCGATGAGTTGCCACCTGTCTCAAAGGTAGGCCTGACTAGAGGAAGAGTTTGCGGACTTTAAAGGGCAGAGAAGATCTACGGTGGTCGTTATACTGTTGATCCAAGATGCTTGCACGTTAAGCTTGCGGTATAGCGATGGTCGTCAGATTTACTATGTTTGAAAAGGATTCGGTGGGTCCTAACAGTGCCAAGTCACTATAATTCTTGTGGTTCTTATTGGTTCTCAGAAAGCTAGGTGGCAGCTGACGCATTTTTAAAGACGGTAAAGGATAGTCAGAAGGGACCCGCTCGTATGAAAATGTGGCGCAATGTGATTTGATTAACAGAAGATGATGTGTTTATTTGTGGGGTCGTGTTTTCCAAAGGGTTAATCTTCAGTTTGATCGGACGGTTCTTGTTATACCATTGATCAAAGATGTGCGGATTTTAAGTTCGTGGTATAGCGATGACCGTTCGATCTTCTTAGAGACTTAAGTGATCAGTGGGCCCCTTGTTGCGCCAGTTCACTTTGACGTGTTTATTTCTTATTGGTTGGATGACAGCTGTGATCTGACTATTTTTGAAGTGCTCCGAGTTAGAAAGGGAAAGGGACTGGGTCCACTTGTTAGTTTTTTGCTGCGTGGCATGTTTTGATTTGATATGTGCCCGCTTATGTGTCACAGTGGGACCTTAGTTTCTCAGATGATTAAAATGCTGCAAGATCTCACGATTGTCGTTAAACCATTGGGATGAGATGCTTGGGTTTTAAGTTTGTGGTTTAGCGACAACTGTTGATTTGAATAAAGAGATGGAAGCCTTTTGGTGGGTCCTTTGTGTTAGATTTATTGATGAGGCGGTCATTTTGATTGGCCACGAATGATGTTGACGTGTAAAGATCACTGCTCAGACCAGGATGAACTTAAGGAATTTATTTCTGCACATGTTAATTTTGAAATGTTCTCATTGGTCGAGAACTGGCTTGTTAAAGGTACTATAGGATTTTGCTGATAAGATTTTCTACCGCCCGATGCACCGAAAATGAAATATATCAACGGCTTGAATTTGAATTTTTCTCTTGAATGACATTTTCACGTCCAGTGAGTGATAGGGCCACCAACCTCAGTAATGCTGGAATAAATTTGTTACGTGCAGGAGAATTGTGAGCTGTTAGCAAATGTTATATACCAGAATCTGATTAATCTTTTTCTTCACTGTTCTCGTGTGTTCTCCAGCGATAATTTTTCCATGTAGTGCTTTCAAGCGGAAGATTTTTTAGGTGCCTGGTAGGTTTACTCTTGTGTTTAAGTCATTTGAAATTTGTAAAGCTTTGTGGGGTTTTCTTTCATATGGTCAGTTGATATTGTTTGAAGTTTTACTGGGAATTCATATCTTAGTAAGAAGCCCTATTTTCAAAATGCCGCCCAAGAGGAGTTTGTCTGGTCAAACAAAATATAGTAAGAGAGGAATTTTTGAGGATTTGATGTAGTTGCTCCCATTTTCTGATAATGGGGCACAAAGAGTAAAAGAGCTCACTCCGAGACATCCTAGAGATTCAGTTGCAGAGGGTCTCTATGACAGAGGGAATTGGATGAGAGATGCTAAAGTGGGTGATAAGCACAATGGTCTTATTCTTTTTAAATCGGCATATTCACAAAGGAACGCTTGTGCACCCCTCAGTAATATATGGCAATTTGACATTGGGAGGTTGGTATGCCCTAGGGTTTTCATGGATGATGAATTGTTAATACAGATTGCTAAATGTTATGATCCTATGACAAGATGTGTCAAGGATGTAAGCAGAAGAGACCTGATAAGCATTACTGAGGATGAGATTAGACAGGTTTTCTCATTAAATGAACCATCTGTGGGGTTGGAAAAAATAGATTTCACGGAGTTACTGAGATTTATGAGGCACAGAAGGACTATCTAAGGGCAGGACCTCTAAGGCAATATTTTGATCAGATAGGATCAATGTGTGCTGTCAGTTCAAGTACACCAGAGCCCATCAGGTTAGATTTATTCAGTAAAAAGGCACATGAAGTTTATAAGTCTTTATCTTTGATCCTAGGGCATGATGAGAAGACTCATATGCCAGTACCTTTTATGTTCATGATGGTGCAGTCACTCCACCCCCAGCTTGCCCTCATTTTTGACTTTGCTTCTCATTTGGCTGAAATAATTCATGAAGGATTAATAGGAATTAAGAATATGAAGGTCTCTAGACCATTCGGGTGGTACTCGATGCTTATGCACATGTTTTTGTATAAGGGTGAGAAGTTTTTTAGTACAACGATGAATATTGAGAAGGAAAGATATGGAGAAACTCTCCCAGTGCAATTGTGGACCACAGCCTTGTCTTAGGATAGAACTGATGCTAGTTATATTGCCTTCGATAGGGATTTTGCATCGAGGCTTAGGTCTCTTTTATTTATTGATAATCCAAGAATCCCAGGAGAGTTATTAAGATTGATTAGGCTGATGGATTACTACAAGGACATTACCATTGTCCATAATTTTGGAGACATCATTTTGTATCCAGTCTCCACAGTGTTTAGAGTGTATGGCAGTAAGGTGGCACCTTGTATTTTGCCATATCAGGTCCCATTGAAGCTAGGATATGCTGAGATCTTAAGACAAATTGGAAATTTGCAAGAAACCACACTCACTGGCAAAGGTAGAGGAACTTTCTTTCCTGATGTAACTCTGGCACATCAGTATGTAATTACGAAAGGAGGATGGGTGCACCTGCATAAGGTTTTGCAACCCTACAGAATGTCAAAGGCAGTGGTGAGGTGTGCAGATACAGAGGGTTTCCTTTCAAGCATGTTCAAAGATAAGGTGAGGTGTGCTCTTATTGAGCATCAAGTTAATTTTCCAAAAGACATAATAAGAAATGAGTTTGACCTTCAAACTCAGGAAATTAAGAAAGAAAAATGGGTGATTTATAACAAGTCTATAGGTTTTATTAAGAACTTTGATAAAACTTATGATCTATTGATTAGTTTTGAACCATGGGCTAGAAAGGTTAATGTCCTTATGGAGAATTTTGAGGGACTCATGAGTGTTGTAAATGAGAAAAGGGTATCTGTGACTAAGATAGATCCAGAAAAGGCTAGGCAGATCTTAAACCAGCCCAAATATATGAAGTTGATCCCTAAGGGGGTGTACACAGTACAGAAGAGGAGTGGACATACTGTCCTTTTGACCTCACAACAAGGAAGTGAAGATGTTCCTTCCACTTCAAGAAGGAAGAGACCACTTGGTGATCCAGCAATGTAGGCACCTTCCCCAAAAAGGCAAAAACAAGAGGAAAAAGGACCGGTAGAGGAGATTTACTCTCCTTCTCAATCCCCTATTTAGTTGGATGAGCATGGGGCGGCAGAGCAGCTGGTGGAGTTAAGGGATGAAGGAAATCTTTTTGTTTTTAATGAATATTTGTAAGAGGGAATGCCGGAGGCACCTAAGGAGGTGGCCATGGATCTCACAGTAGAGGAATTTGAGGGTAAACAAATAGACCCTATTCTAAAATAGGCAAGTGACTCTTTCCCTGCTGATGATGATTTTGTTAAAACCAGGGCCTTCTCACAGTTCTTATGGAGAATGAAAATCAATCAGTTTAAGGAGATTTGTGAGAAGAAGAAGGAAGAATCCCCTGATAAAGATGTGAAAGAAATAGAGGAGGAGACCAAGGAACAAATGGCTAAACAATTTGAGAAGATCACTCCAGAAGAAGGGAGAGCCATGATTCATACAGCAAGGATTCTGATCCTACCAGAATGGGACATTGCTGATGCCATTGTTTTTGACCAAGTAAGGAAGAGCAAGGTAAAGACCCTAACTACACTAGAACAGGCTAAGCAGGCAGCTAGGGGAATTACTTTTTCTAAAGATCATGCTGCTCTGGTCATGTGGTCTTTAGATAAAGACAAAAATAAAGGGAAGAAAAGTGATTTCTCCACAGTGTATATAGGGAGCCTAATGGTTCAGAGAGTGGGAGAAACATCTGGTGTGGAGGCCTCTAATTTGATTCTTAAAACTGCCAAGTTCAATGTTAGTGTGGCAGAGAAGGATGCTAGATAAAAGGAAGAGCTTAGGCTCAAATTTGAAATGGTCCTTAAATCTTATAATGAGCTCAAAGTTGAGCTAATTCAAAAGGACAAACTGATTGTCCAGTTATCAGGACCACAGGACCAAAGATCTCCTCAATTAGCAATTTCTGATAAGCCTGCGGTGGCTTCATCTTCAAGCCCAATAATTGAATTTCCACCCTCACCACTCCCAGAAATAGATATGGATGCAAGGGTTTCTTGGGAGAAGCTAAAGCTAATAGAGGAAACAAATAAATTGAGGGAAATCAGGGAACAATTGGAAAAGGAAAGGAATGAGAACGCAAAGGCCACAACTTTAGTAAATCAGAAATATGAAGAAAAAATAGTAGGGGTGATTATGGAATTTGCAGTAGATTTAAAGCCTTCTATTATACATGGCCATATGGATAAGTTAATTTCTTTGCTTAAGGTTATTAATAAAGAGAAGGATGAAATGGCCCCAGTTTTGAAGAGATGGATTGAAAGGTCTCCCAATGTAAAACTATTTCATATGTTATCAAAGGGACAGGAGGACCCAGATCCTTTAATAAAGCCATTGCATCAAATTGTGAAGAAGTTGGTGCATTTCAACATTTCTGTGGATAATTTTATCAGGAGGACAAGTATGTTGAAATCTGAATTAATGCTTTCAGGTTATGAATTGGTGCCTCCTATTTTTACAGACAAAGGAGAATCTAAGGAAGCTTATTAGTGGAGGGAGGAGTTAGATGGACTCCTCACAGAATGAATCAATAATGTTTTAAGTGATAAGTCTTCTTTCAGTGGCACAATTAAAATGTTGATAAATGCCAGGTTAATGTTTGATACCATTCAATAGAAAATCATATAGATCATTAGTGAATGGGAATAGTTGTCTACCGGGAAGGATGAATTTGTTAAGTTTGAGTTCCCAAGTGAAGAGGTGTATAATAAAGGGAGATCTCAGTACATGCTAGCTGTGGAGAGTGAAGATACACCACCAGCTTCATAAAGTAGATCAGAATAGTAAATTTTGAGTCATAAGGGTAGTTGAGATATGAGGAAATATTCATTACAGAATGGACAACAAATATCACAGATCAAATTTGTTAACAGCTGCCCAAAGATTGCATTTAAAGACGTGAAGAAGGTTAGCTCAACTGCATTTTCCTCGCCATTGTGACTGAGTGTATTTATTGTAAATTTTGTAGTTGTTGAAAAGTTTTAGGGTTGATATTTTGTAAACCCTAGAATGACCGGAAGCTTATTGCATTTCCTTGTATATAAAAGGATTTCCCATGGTCATTCTAGGTATTGAGTAAGTTAGGTGTAAGAAGAAAAAGAGAATTCTGAAGCCCTGCTACTCAGTCGAGGATTGTAAATTTGCATGATTTTGTCAGGATAATAGAGAAGTGATACAAGTTGGCACCGTTATCCAGTAAGTTTTTTATTCAGAATATGATGTATGTAAATGATCATGGTTATACTTAATACAAATATCAAATCTTTACCTCTCCATTATGTTTGTTCTATGAATCTTTAAGCCTATTTTAGGGTTTATGTGTATGTATCTTGGTTTGAGTTCTGACCTAGGGTTGGATTAAATATTACTCAAAGTAAAGTATGTGTTCATTGAATTCGCATAAGGATTATCTGTAAGTAGGGAAGAGTTGGGGTATTTGTATTTATGATTGAAAAACTAGTTGTCCTCAAAGTTGTTTTGGGATCCTTTCTATTTTTTGACTCTATTGCCCAATGGATAAGACACTGGCCTGTATTCTCCTATCTTTGTTCTGAGAAGGTGATTCAAATTTCAAAGTCCCAAAATATTAAAATCACTACCAGTAATTTCAGTTTTATTTACTTTTATGTATTGTTCTACCTAGTGATGGAGGATCAATGAACAATATGTTGTTGTTTAGTATTCTCTCACTGTTTTCATCTGTTAAAAGATCCAATAAAGGAACAGGGGGTAGAGTTAAGACTATCAGTTAAGAGTTAAATACTATTGGATCAGGTGTACCCGCCTTGGTTTGACAGAGCCAGAAGTAGAAGAGGGACTATCCATCCCTATAGTTGGTCCAGTTGCCTATAGATTGCCCACATTTGGAACTAACCAATCCTTAATATCCATCATAGGCATATTGGCAGCCCTAGTTGGCATAAGCATTTTCAAACACCAACTGTGGTCTTCTCAGATCGTAATTTATATCTGGTGGCATGGAATTCATAAAGAATATCTTTAGATTTGCGGGAGTGGGTCTACCAGACATGGGAATTCTATTGGTGATCTTATTGAATTTAGCAACGAACTCCCTCATACTTATAGAATCTTGTTTCTTGATAGAGGTCAATTGCATTGACAACACAAGTTCATCTTCAGCTATTTTGAACCTATCTTACAAATCCATCCTCATAGTATCCCAACTTGTGATTGAAGCATCATCCAAGTGATAAAACTAGTTAGCCGCTGCTTCAACTAGAGTTTCAACAAATAGCCTAATAGCAACATCTTCATAACCAACTCCTAGGATATGAGTTGCTGCAAAGAAGTCTTTAATGTGTTCATCTGTAGTAACTTTTCCATCTCCTGAGAACTTAGGAAAGTTCTTTCTAGATCCTGAAGGGAATGGGTGATATGCTACAAACCATAATGGACTAGTAGTAGTGGCCCATGGAGCTTCCATGACTGTAGGTGCAGGATGTTGAGAAAAATTAATAATAGGAGGAGCAACTACTCCGTGTAGAGTTAATACCTGGCAAGTTGTAGGCAATGAATTTTATGTCTTGGGAGATGAAGGTGGTCTACTCCTACTTCTTCTGTCACCTTTCTGATGAGGTAAGTCTATTATGGGAAAAATGAGCTCGGTGAGCCTTTCGAATGTAGGGTCCTTTCCACCTTGCCCCTTGGCACTTCTAAGAAATCTTCTTTGATCCAGAGCTCCGAATTACTTTTTCTGCCTAACTTCATGCTCTATCCTACATTGATTTCTTCTTTGAATTTCTCTTTCAAATGCTTCTGCTCTCGCTTCTTCTTGTTTGAGCACTTGACTCACGTTCCTATAATGCTTTTTGTTTCTTCTGTATCTCCAAGAAAAAGTATTCAAGGATGAGACTATGCCTTCTTGATCATCTTGAAAATCAAGATTGGGTTGAAGTACAAGGAACACATTCTCATGAGGTAATACCATTTTTCCTCATGACAAATATTCTAGTCTAGTGATTGTTTCTCTCCCTAGCAGAGTCACCAAAAATTTGTTGGTAAACAGATTTCTCTTTTTGGATTTAACTCTTTATTTTCCCAAAATCTCTTAAGAAACAATGTGAATACGAACAATTGGAAAGTTGTTATCTATTCAACTAACTTTCCTTTGAATTTTAATAGGTACATCTCCCTCATGTAAAAGATATGCAATGAATTTTGTTTGTTCTAAATCCTAAAGGAATATGTTCTTGACCAGAGAACAGTAGAGGTAACCAAATTAGCCCTCAATGAGAAACTAACCTAGGCAATGATTTTGATTCTAAACTCTAACCAACTTCATGATTTCACAATACTTATGAATTCATGCCAGTGGGAATGCATCAATGAATCCTACTTGAATAAATGAAATTGCAGTGAAATAACATAGATGAATCTAATCTAAAATAGAACATATGATTATTTTCCCATCCTCCAGGTAATGCTCTGATCACTGTCGATTAGTTGCACTAAAGAGTAGAAATAGAACCCCATCTATTTTCTAATTTCAATCCAACTTAAGGAAAACAAACATTTAAACTTATAAAAGCATGGAACAGTAAATAAATTGCACAAAACACATTCTTGATTGACTCCACAACAAGATGTATTTCACACCAAAAATTAGCCAACCTTTTCATTGATTTTCAAAGTGTTACATATAGGCTTCAAGAAATATGTCGTTACAAAGTCCACCGAATCGATTCATATTCTATAAAGGTTAGTAAATGACAAGTGGCCATTTACTGATTATACAATATGTATCAAAAATAAAATGGGGGAAACTATTTGTTCTTTTTTTATTTCTTCCCCTTCTCCTACTTAGCCTTATGAGCTTTAGCAGCTGCAAGAATCGAAATCATCCTTTCAGAATCAAGAATGTAAACATTTTTAAATCTTATGAGCTAGTGAGCATGATCCTTCTCTATGCATTTTGTAGCATCTTTTCAGGATTGCATCTTCTCCATGGCTCTGTATATACATCCACTGAGTTGCTGAAGATCACATATTCTATCAAGATGAGATCTAGATAACTCTGCAAGCTGGTCCAAGTAGTCAGAGAATGACTTCTGCATATTGGTTATACTAATCGAGCTCTTTCCATCTCTGCTAGTTTGTGACTTGGAGTAAAGACCTGTTAGATATACAAAGATTTTACTTTGCTCTTTGGTGACCTCTTCATCAATCACTTTCATCTTCATCTCTTCCTTGATTATCATCTCCATTTTGAATTCTACCCCCTGGAGCCACTCGATCAGGGGTTCATCTCCTTTTTGCAATATATTGGCTTTGATTGCATCCTTAGTCTTCATTGTGACTAGCCAATGTAGGAGCACCATGCATTATTCACATCTCAACCTCTCTACTGTGAGTGTCTGCATATGTTCTTTGAGAGAATCTTTCTCTGCTTCTAACTTCAAAAGGACATTTCTGAGCTGCTCGATGGCTACCAGACCTTTAGACTTAAGTTGTTTGATCCACCTCCTACCAATATGTCTGAAATGCCTATCCTCTTGCAATTTGGTAATTATGGCCTAATTCTCAACTATAGTAGGATTAAACATTGCCGGAGAACTGGGTAAGCTTGCTACAAGAGTGACCAACTTCTTGATGAAGTTAGTCATTTCTTTAATCTCCACCTTGAGCTAAGTCTTAGTGACTTTCAGGTCTTTGAGCTCTTCCTCGATCAAGATGTTACTAGACTTCCAAAAGTCTACTTTTGTATCATGGCAGGCATACCCCATGTCTAAGAACTGAAGTGCAAAGTTCGAGGCATTAATATCTTCAATTTTGTCATCTTTTAGTAGCTTGGTTATTTCCATAGTTAGGAGTTATGTTTCTAGATGTCGGCCAAGAGTGGTCAAAGTCCTAGTCTTCTTAGCCTTTCTTACAACTGAGCTAGACTGCATTTCTTGCGAGAACATCTTAGCATTGGGAGCACCTTGCTCAACCCTTTTTCATTTCCGCTCCAGAGTATTCTTGAGCCATGATTATACACTTGTAACTTTTGTTGCAAAAATCAAATCTTCCACAAATAATTTCCTCATAACAGGAGGACAAGATTTAGGCTTGGAAGTGAAAGGATTAAGCTATGGAGAAGAATTCTCTTTTCCTTTTGAGGAGACCCCAATTTCTCTCCTGCTTCTTCATCTGACTGAGATTCCAAACTGCTACTATCATCACCAAATTTGATAATGGGAGCCCACCCCGACTAGGTGTGTCACCTTGTATCTCAACAGTTCCTCCTTGTGCTTGCTACTATGGTTTTGTGGCCACAACAGGTTCTTTCGTTGGCTTGTCAGATTTCTCAATTTCGGCTTCTTCATTCGATCCGATGACTGGAGATGAACCTGCTCCACAAGTCTTCTCAATTGGGATCTCTTTTTCAGGTGGTTGATCATCTCCACCTGCTGGTTGAGATGGTCCTTTGGCTACAGACAACATTGGTAAAGAGGAGGATGTAGGAGCACTCCTCAACTCAACTGCAGGAGCTTGTTTAGGAGTTGGCTTCCTAGGTCTCTTTCTCCTTCCCATCATCCACTAAATCGACTTATCAATTCTCTTAATGACTCTAGCTATTAAGGTATCCAAATCTTCTATAGCTTGACCTTGAACTAGTTTTGAGCTCATAGGATAGGGCTTGAGATGATCTCTATATGTGTCATTGTACATGTGTTCTCCATCATCAACAATGCCTTCAACATTAATGTTGACATTGAACAACTTGATTTGTTTAATAGTCAACTTGGAGTAGAACCTCTCTCGACTCTCTAGCTCATCCTTACAATTCGCCCAATAATCTTTGATTTTGGGGATGTGCCTGACCACAGTGCCAGTCTGTAGATGATTTTTGGCATAACTTACTGGATCAAATTGTGGCCTCAATACTTCATACATTTGTGGCTTATATCTTCTCTCGAATGTCTTCATCATGTTCTTAGCATTTGATCTTGATGTAGAGTTGTACGCTCCAATGGTAACATGGAATTCATAGCATTTCTTCTTAATTCCCACACTGATCAAGTTCACTTGCAACATCTGCCAGATCACCTCTACGAGCATAATCATGTCATCGAGGTACCTTGGCAACTTCATGGGAAAATCATCAAATCTTGCAACATGAAGATATGAGAAACTAACAAATTGGATGAAGAAACTCCCAAATTGGGTGATGAATTCCATGGCCTCTAGAGAGAATCACCACTCTGGGCACCCTTGTAACTCTCTGCACAACCTCATTTTAAATGATTCATCAACTTTAATGAACTTGGCATAGATATTTTCTAGCTTCAAATGAGGGAAGAAATCATAAATTTTCACATCATCTTCAAATTCTTCTAACCTAGGGAGTCCCGACCATACTTGCAATGTAGCTAAAACATAGATCAAACAGGAGGACATATAAAATTTGTTTTGGTACTTAGTGAGATTCAAAGCATTAGACAGATTTTTGCTTACCACTTGAGCCCAGTCTATATAATGGTGCTCAACACATATTACCTGGACCAAGAAGAAGTAGTGCTCTATGAAATTCAATGCATCACTTTCACCTTTTATCATGTGAAGGAGCACCAGGATGTTGACAATTTATGCCTTCAGATCTATCTTGAAAAGTGTCTTCAGCAGTTTTCCCTTTATGCTTCTAGGTTTCCAAAACCATGAGTTCATGGTCTCTTTCCTCCACCTCATCTTCTTCTCATTATATTCCAATTCTGCGACCAAGAAGGTCATGTTTGAAAATTCCACTCACTCCGGGATACAGAGACAGTTATGCACAAACTCTCTGTCAATGGAGATGAGTACTATGTCATTTGGTAGCAAAATCTATTTTGTATCCGGGTTGAGTCTCGCTATACATTCCCATATTAGTTTGGGAGCTTGTACTACAACAGGAAATCCAGCAGCTTCGACCAAACCGCTACCTTTGAGCTTCTGTGTCATAGGGTGGAGATTTTCTTTTCTCAATCTTCTGTGCAAATTGTCTAGATCATAGAATGTAAGGGATGTATCCATCAAATTATGTCACTCGGATGTAATCCCATTCAACCTATCAAAACCCAAGAATCTAGTGGCCATAGCTTTTGATTCTTCCTTTGATTTACTATTCAGAAGATTTGGGGTATGCTAGCAAATGATTTGTAAAATCATGAGGAATATAAGGCATATGAAAAAGATGTGAACAAATTGTATTTTTTGACTGATCACTTGAGTCTTTTATAAATAGCTTGCTTCCTTACCGTTACTTTCCATATCTCGCACCACACGAGTGAGAGATTTTTAAAAACATCTGTTGGAATTCCAATGTTAAGATTTGAATTAAATGCATTTTACTAATGGTCTTAGGAAATCCCTTTTACCCTTTTGAAGTAGCTGTAATGGTAACTCTACTGATGCAATGGATTTTTACTTTTCCGCTCCTCTGAATTTGGGGCCTTTGTTGGAAAACTCACTTCGAAGGTAGAAACCCATCTATGGAGAAGCTGGGAAGTGATTTTCTAAAAATCCAAAACTAACTCATTCCCTTGGTAATTTATTTTTGATATCAAAGTGGGTTACCTTCATGATACCTGATTGTTTGGTCTCTAGGATTTCTTGTGCTCATTTCTTCACAAGTTGTCACTTCTTAGAAATCTACCTTCTCAGGTGATTCTCTGAGGAAGGAGGAGCTGAAAACTGGTTCTTTGAAGAGGATCTCTTACTCACTTTCTCATATTCTGAGACCACTTTATCTTATGCGGGGATCTATTTTTATCTTTTTAAAATTCCAATGCTCAGCATTTAGGAACCTCTAATACACTTTCGACTGTCTCTCAGAAAACTACCTCTGTAAGAGAAAATCCACAAGTGGAGAAGTTTATTCTCTCTCTTTGCCAAGCTACTTTTCTAGGCCCAGCTTGTTCTTAATCCAAGAATCTTGATCTCCAGGCCTTGTTTGTGAGCTTGATGATTCTCGTACTAGCATCCCGCTAAAAATTACCTTCATGGGTCGAAACCTGCCGAGGAGAAGGCAATTTTCAATTTTCTGACAAAGGGGACAAATGTTATTTTAGAGCTTCACATTCATATGAAAACCATCAGCGGAACTGAAAGAATAAAATTCTTTATCAAATTAGGAACTATAACTTACCCATTCCTAGGATGACATTAAAAACCAACCCGACTTAAAAGAAGAAAGAAGCATGAGGGGATTATTCAATAAAGACCACCTATCCTAGGGAAATTCTAGACTTAGAATTTAGTCTATTATCCCAAAAATCATGACTCAATCTAAACACAAGGTATTCTCTTTTGTTTTAAATTGTGAAGAACAAAAGTGGGGCAACATTTTGTAACTAAAATGCATGTTTAACCATGTTAGGAGGGAGAGAGAGACAGAGACAGAGACAGAGAGAGAGATAGAGACTGTGCAGAACAAAAGTGGGGCAACATTTTGTAACTAAAATGCATGTTTAACCATGTTAGGAGAGAGAGACAGAGAGCATTAATCATTGTAGGACACACTTTAGGGTTCTAAGTGGTTCTAATGTATCATAAGGGGTCATAATGGGTCCTAAGTGGTCCTAGGACCCATTACAACCCCTTAGGACACATTAGGACCACTTAGGACCGCTTAGGACACATTAAGACCTCTTAGGACCCCTTAGAACATACTAATTGTTGTTGGACACACTAATGAGTTCTAATGTGTCCCAATGTTTCCTAAGGGATTATAATTGGTTCTAACTTGTCCTAGGAACCCTTAGAACCAATTAGAAACCCTTAGGATCCATTAGGACATATTAGGACCCATTAGGACTCCTTAGAACACATTAATAGTTGTAGGACACACTTTAGGGTTCTAATGTGTCCTAACAGGTCCTAATGTGTCCTAAAGGGTTGTAATGGGTCCTAGGTGGTCAGACCACTTAGGACCCATTACAACCATTTAGGACACATTAGGACTCATTAGGACACATTAGAACCCTAAAGTGTGTCCTACGACTATTAATGTGTTCTATGGGGTCCAAACAGGTCATAATGGGTCCTAAGGGGTCGTAATGGGTCCTAAGGATTCCTAGGACAACTTAGGACCCATTAGAATTTCTTTGGACACATTAGGATGCATTGGGACACATGAGAACCCATTTGTGTTTCATATTTCCCTTAATGTGTTCTAATGGATATTAATGGGCTCTTATGTGTCCTAATGGGTCCTAGTGCATCCTAAGGGGTTGTAGTAGGTCCTAGGACCATGTAGGACCCATTATGACCCATTATGATACATTAGAACCACTTAGAACCCATTAATATATCCTACAATGGTTAATGTGTTCTAAGGGGTCCTAATGTGTCCCAAGGAGTCCTAGGGCCACTTACAACCCCTCAGGACATATTAGGACCCATTAGGACACATTAGAACCCTAAAGTGTGTCCTATGACTATTAGGACACATTAGAACCTATAAAAACACATTAGGACACATTATGACCCCTTAGAAAACAATAGGACCCATTGGCACACATTTTAACTCCTTAATGCCCCTGAGAACACATTAAGGGGTGTAAAAAACACTAATGGGTTCTAATGTGTCCGAATGGGTCCTAGTGTATCCTAAGGAGTTGTAATGGGTCCAAAGGGCTCCTATGACCACTTAGGACCCGTTATGACCCTTTAGGGTTCTAATGTGTCCTAATGTGTCTTAAGGGGTTGTAATGGGTCCTAGGTGGTCTTACAACAACTTAGGATCCATTAGGAAACATTAGGGCCCATTAGGACACATTAGAGCTGATTACTGTAACACCTTAGAACACATTAATGATTGTAGGACACACAAATGTGTCCTAAGGGGTCCTAATGTATTAAAAGGGATCATAATGGGTCCTAAGTGGTCTAAAGACCCCTTATGACCCATTAGGATACATTAGAACCCATTAATTCTCCTTAAAACACATTAAATTAGGGGACAATATGGAAAGAAGAGGGAGGGGAGATATTGAAAGAGGGAATTCAAGGGGAGATAAATGTGAGAGTTAGAGTGAGAGAAGGGAAGAGGGTGAGATAAATGAGGTGGAGATAGATGGTAATAAGTGGGAAGAAATGGTGAGAAGGGGAGGGAGATGAGAAAAAGGGAGAAGGGAAAGGGGAAGAGATGAGGTAGACATAGAGAAGGGGGTGGAGGGGGAGAGAGATGAGGTAGGAAGAGAAAGAGGATAATTAGGTCTTGGAATAGATAAATATGGAGAGAGAGAGAGAGAGAGAGAGAGAGAGAGAGAGAGAGAGAGAGAGAGAGAGAGAGAGAGAGAGAGAGAGTTAATCATTGTAGGACACACTTTAGGGTTATAAGTAGTTATAATGTATCATAAGGGGTCATCATTGGTCCTAAGTGGTCCTAGGACCCATTACAACCCCTTAGGACACATTAGGACCCATTAGGACACATTAGGACCTCTTAGGACCCCTTAGAACATATTAATTGTTGTTGGACACACTAATGAGTTCTAACATGTCCTAATATCTCTCAATGTTTCCTAAGGGGTTGTAATTGGTTCTCTCTTTTCCTAGGAACCCTTAGGACCAATTAGAAACCCTTAGAATCCATTAGGACATATTAGGACCCATTAGGACCCCATATAACACATTAATAGTTGTAGGGCACACTTTAGGACTCTAATGTGTCCTAACGATCCTAATGTGTCCTAAGAAGTCCTAGGGCCACTTATGATAGGGAGGTCTCTTTGTCTTAGTCCTAATTCTCCTAGGACTTCCTCTAGGTCCTTATCTTGGCCTAGTTAGGGCTATCTAAGACCCTACTTCTCTAAGGGATTCCTACAAATTGTAATACCCCAAAATTGGCACCTTGTAATTCTAATCAATTTTGGTGCATTCCTTCAAATTTCTACATCATTAAAGTCCTATTGTACTAGGCAATTTTGTCTCCTAATTGACTTTATTTGACTTGGTGTCAAATGCAAAAAAACCCTAATTTTGCATTAATCATACACTATATTTAATTCCTAAATATTTGACATTTATTGGCTAAATAATCCCTATGATTAATTAATTTAATTCTAAAGTCCTAGTGCTTTAATTAAATTAATTCCACCCCCTTTAGCTAATACACATCAAATGAATTAATTAATTATTTAGTTCTTTGAATGGAATATCCCAACTTGAATTTAGTTATTCAAAATAATGTGAAAAGCCACCCATGTGGCAATATTTCATTTAATTTATTAAATAATATCTCCAATTTGTCTCATCTTCCTCCAAGGAGATGAAGAGTTGACCATTTCTTTCCAAGAAACTCTTCCTCCTTCACCCAGGCTCTTCTATATTATGAACCTCTTTTTACTCATTTGAAGAGGCAACTTTTGAGAGCACTAAAACTATAGCGAATTTTTGTCTCACTTTCATATTTTCTCAAGCTTTGATAATATTGCATTTTAGAATAATCTCATTTTATCATAATCTTGCACTCTCATATTAATTAGTTTGCTTACAATGTTTTAGATTAATTCTCATCTTTCTTTCAAATTTCTTAGCTTAATTTGCACTATCATGCTTAGATTAATTTCAATTGCATTCTCATGCTAGATTAATCTCATTTGCAATTCTCTTTCTAGTATTAAAAAATCCTCCATTTTAGAATTGGTCTATGGTTGTTGGACTCTCGTTTTGAGAGTAAATTCAAAAATCCCATCTAAATAGGAGGCAATAGGTCGCTTCATTTATATTTTCTAAATGAGTAATTCATACTCATCTTCGTAATTTGGCTTATGAGAAATGACCATGTTGAGTCTATGTCTGAATTAGAGGTTAACATTCAGACATAAACATTTTGGCACCCACCATGGGGCAAAAAATTGATTTCTGGCCTCATTAAATTTAGAACTTTTATGAAAATTTTGCACTTTGTCATACGTCCCTACATCACTATGTACGGAATCTCACACGAGATTTATCACTGTGCCACATGAAGTTTTTCTTTCATTACCACTTTCTCGCGTGAAAAAAACATAATCTCACGCAGGTCCTTACACTTTCTTGCGTGCAGTGGTGTACTTCCTCACGTGAGACTTGCCATCAAATTTTAATTTTTAAAAAAATTTCTGCAAATTTTTTGCAAATTTTTTGCATTGTTTTCTAACATTTATTACATGCTACTATTTTTATATCTCTATTTTTTTTTGATAGCATAATAGTGGGCTACAAGACGCTTGTTGAAGACAACTTGCTAATGGTTTTCTTGCAGGACTGTTGCCAAAGACACTCAAAAACATTCTTCTTGTTTATTGCTTTAATCACATAGTATAACTAGGGCCTTGTTAAGAAAATTTAAGGGTTTTGATAGCGGGATAGGGTAATAGGCTCTTCATTACATGGAAGTGATGCCCATGGATGAATCCTAGACCCAAATTTTGCTAGCATGATAGATACTTGGGGAAGCAAGGAAAGGTGATGAATCTTTAGCACATCTACTTGTTAGGGGATTATGCTCCTCTCTCTTTGAGAGAACCAGAAACCCAAGAGCTTGTGGATTGGTTGAAGAGGATTTAGTTCAGTGATAGATATGTCTTGTGTGTTTAGGTAAGGTGAAGAGGTAGAGAAGTATGCTCTTCTCTCTTTGAGAGAATAAAAAAATCTGACCCTTGGATCCAAGCCAAAGTCCGTGTCACCTTTAGAGGGCCTGTCAGAAGTTGAACCTTCAGGAATGACCCAAGTGAGTACACACCTATTTCTGGTGATTCCACCTCACTATAATAAAGAAAGCTTCATTGAGTATAAAGACTCTGAAGCCATGTTAACTTCTTTCTCTTGATTTTGACTATCATCTTGAGAAAGCTTTGTCTATTGTACTGAGCGGCGCCGCTCGTAGACCTGCTTGCGGGGGTGTATGACTTTCAGGTGTCGGTGTGGTTGTGAGGCCCCATCCCTGTATCAGGTGCACCAAAAGTTAGTGTGAATGGAAGCCCACTAAACACTCTCTTAGTTTCCTACCCAGATCACCTCTGAAAGGAGACATAATCTTTGTGTAGGGAGGAGGAAGAATCTCTCCCCTAGATTCTCACCATAGGCATGCACCTGGACTTTTGAAGGTGGTATATGAAATTGGCCCCAGCTTCAAGGGTAACCTTTGAACATATATTATTGAGTCATTGGAAACACCAAAAAAATGGGCACCCCCTAGGGGGTGACACGGCTATGTGAGGTGAACGCATGCACATAAGTTGTGAGGCAAAAATTTTGTCTTCTCTACCATTTTCTTTGTGGGGATAACTAAGTGATTGTTTTGAGTCTTAAACTATCCATCATGATTAAACAAAGACTCCCATGATTCTACTAAGTTTCTTTGTCCTTGGTAGAACTGTTTGTGACTACTTGCATCACTATTGCTTGATCTAAAACTCCATGCTTGTAAATGATTTCTTGCAATATTCAAACTGAGATTGCTAATTCAAACTATCCTAAAACTATCTGAGAACTAGAAATTCTATTAGAGAACAGTCCATGATGTGTCTCAAAATTTGACTTTTATCTTGAAAACTATGTTGATCTTTTGAGCCTTGGTCTCTTCCCGCACGTGATTTCAGAACCTGTGCATTTCCTCACGTGAGACTTCATTTTCTTGTGCACAGTTTGGCATTTCCTCGTGAAAACTAGCACTTCCTTGTGCGATACTATACCCTAATTTCTAAAATAGCGAGCTATTTCCTATTGACTGGTCAACTTTTTGTGTGATCTAATTCTTGTCTGGGGTCCATCTGTCTATTCTCCTATCGTCCACTACCTAAAACTAAGTGTCTCAGGTTGAGAACCGACCGATTACTGCTTAAACTCATATTGTCTCTCTGTTATTTGTCCTATCTTCTTTTTATTTTGTACCTTGAGACGTGATAGTCACATCTCGGCTATTCTAGCCATACTCTTGACGATTCATGCCGGGTGCATTTCACATCTTGGTTGTTCTAGCCTTACTCTCCTTTTTGCTATTCCTAGAGACAGAGTTTGAGCATAATCCTTAGTCCTCTCTCATTACTTAATTTTTGTCTATGCCTATTACAACTAGAAGCGGAAACACATTCCCCATCTGTGGTATCAGACAAGGTAGAGGTAGATCTCGTAATCAAGGAAGAGGTCATTCCAAACCCATTATCCAATTTGAGTCTCAAGAGGGATCCTCATGTTCCTCCTCATCGGAAATCTTAAGAGAAAGTTTTCCTCAATCTTCATCTCCTATCAGTCGACCTAGCGTCAGACGTTCATTCCATTTAAACCTCAGTCTAAATCGAAATCCAGTGTTCAAAGAGCGTTACAACTTATTGTTTCCAAACAATCTTAACCCATTGTGGGAATACTAGAAAGACTCTGAAGGTTCACTTTATAGAATTAATCCTATTGATCCTTCTAAACCTATCGACCCTTTCGATCCAATTTTCATGACCTCTCAGAAACCAGTGTTCCAGCAGTGTTATAATCCCTTATTTCAAAGACAACCTAAATTATTGTTTCAAGGACAACTGTTCCAAGATCAGTGAAACTCTAAAAGGCCACTTTATTGGGTCAATCCTATTGATGATATTGATTTAATTAACCCTTTTGAACCTACTGATCATATCGAATCTATTGCCACTTGTGCTGAATTTGTGCACGCTGCACAATCCCACATTGACAAGATGGGAGGCCCATTCGACTTCCAAGAGGGAAAATACAACAAAACTCATGAGCAATCTCAAAATGACTAGTGTCATGGTCAATTTTGAAATGATCAACGTTATGATCAATCCCAAAATGATCAGAATCAACACCAATCCTGAAGCAAATCTCAAGGTGACCAGCAACCATATCACTATCGCCCTCAAAATGACCAGAATCAAGATCAAGCCCCAAGCATTTATGAGATTCTTGGTAATGAAGATGACATAATAACCTAAAATGACATAGATTCTATGAAAGCCAACAAGAGTCTTATCAAGATGATGGAGATCCTCCTTCTAGAAGAGAAGGAGAAATACTTTCTTGAGCTGGCCAAATAAGGGGCCAAATTACCCCCAGACTACCAAGTCAAGATGCTTGTGGCCAAAGAAGAAGAAATTGAGACCGCTAAGTTGCAAACGATGATTCAAGACATGCAAAACCAAATTAGCTAACTTGCAAAGGATAAGGATAAACAAGTACAAGAGTTCACAATGGAAAGCATATGTCCTTTCCCCTTCGATAAGAGTCTTCATATGCCACCTTTTCCCAAAGGTGTAGAGCTACCTAAATATGACAAATAATTGGGTACTACTGATCCCCAAGATCACTTGAGGGAGTTTGGTGCGCTATCCATGGAAGTCATACATGATCAGACTTACCTCATGCACCTCTTTCCTCGTAGCTTGGGTGGGTCAGCTATAGGGTGGTTCTCTCAACTACCCACATGTATCAAGACTTTTGATGAGATTGCTAATCTATTTCTCCAACATTATTCGCATAATATCCAGCATCTGGTTAATATCCGAGACCTTTGTAATCTAAAGCAACAACAAGGGAGCCTTTCTTAGCATTTCTCCAGAGATGGAGACAACTATGTACAAAATATCCTTGCAAACTACTAGAGTTTGAAAGGCTTGACATCTTTTTGGACAATCTTGTCCTAGATTTTGGATATCAAGTACAATTACAAGGTCCCCTAACCTTCAATAGAATGATTAAGCAAGCTATGTGAATAGAAGCATTTATGATCAAGAAAGGAGAGTTGACTTTGCAAAAGGATAACAAACAAGGGTCTTCCTCCCCAAACAAAGATAACGGGAAGTTTGTCAACAAGAATAGAGATATTGTGAATGATGGAGTGGTTGACAATGTGACCCCGAAACCTTTGAAGTCTATTTTTAATCTTACCTATAGTATACAAGCGGTCAAAGCCACTGAGAAGGTTGCAACAGACACTCAACCGCCTTCAAGATTTTCTAAAAACAAACCTTAGGCCTCTTGACCCAAGCATGAATTCACTTCCTTAGGAGAACCACTTGATGTGGTTTATAAGACTCTTGTACAAAACTAGATCCTCGCTCCTTTGGACAATTTGTGACTCTATGATACGCATCGCAACCCACTTGGTGTAATGACAATGCATACTATGATTATCACCAAAACAAGGGTCATAAAACTTCTACTTGTCTCCAGCTAGTCCATAAGATCCAAGATCTGATTGACAATGGTGACATTGTTGTGGACAACCATAACAAGAATTCAAATCATCCGGCATTTAAAGACCCCTTTCCTGCTCATGAGAAGGGTGAATCTTCCAAGACTAAGAATACCAACAACAAGGTTAACTACACATATGGTACCAATGAAAATGTCATTAACATGATTGAACGTATGGAGATCGAATATTGTGATGTGGTCACTATCAAGGGGAGCAAGGATGCTCCTAAACCTAAGACTTCATTTTTCTTGCGAGGCCTTGTGTCTGATTCCTCTAAACCAGAATCATCTCAGGATTGTACAAATGTTGTTACTCACTCTCGTGCGAAAATCACTATCAAGGGTCCCAACCCTTCTACATCCACTCCAAAATAACCTACAGATAAAGCTATTGTTGGTCCTACCAAAAAGAACTCAAAATCAGTCCCCATGACTAATACTACTAATTAAAACATTGTAGACCATCTACAACGTACCAACACTTAGATCACTATCTTTCAGCTGTTGAAGATCTCGCCTGCTCATAGGCAAATTCTGGATAAAGCCCTCATCGAGGCAAATGTCCCAAAAGATTTGGATCTTGATCAGTTTCAATCCATGGTGGGTCACCTGACCTCACTACATTATTTGTCTTTCTCTAAAGAAGATGAGCATTCGCTAATCCATCTGGACAATTCCCCTTTGCATATAGAAATCATGATAGGTCCAAAGCATGTCCACCACATCCTCATTGATAATGATGCTAGCCTCAATATTTTCTCTGCTAAACTGCTCACCCAATTAGGCTATGATGAAGATTGCATAGATGCCAGCAAGAAAATTATCATTAAGGCATATGATGAAGAAGAACGCAAATCCAAAGGTCTGGTTGTGTTGCTAATCCGAGTTGGACTTGTTGAAAGAGATGTCATTTGTCAAGTTCTAGATATTCCTCTTACATATAATATACTATTAGGTAGACCATGGATCCATGAAATGTAGGTGGTTCCATCCACATATCACCAATGTATGAATTTCTCATTCCATGGAGCAGAAGTGATAGTACCTGCCAATACCAACTATCCTTTCAACACACTCAAACAATCTGCAAACAGTCTTGTCCCAACTAATAGGGAGTCTACTAAATTCTATGATGCCAAACTCAAAGAAATGGAACAGACTCTAAAGCTCAAAGATACAGGCATGGAAGGGTATCAGATAGAACCTATGTTATCATTAGCATCTTTTCCTCCATCTCCACATTCCTACGGGAGACCCTCTGAGAGCAATAAACCCTCTGCCAGTTCTCCTCAAATAGTCTATGATGGTGCATTTGTACGGGCCACAATGCCATTAGAAGATCAGGATGAGGAAAGAGCTATTACAACTTAGCTTTACAAAGGGAAGGATACATCTGAACAAATCACTCCTGCTCATGACTTAGAACAAGAACCATACAGTGAATCCTTGAAAATCATGAAGCACTTCAGTTATAAAGGGTGTGGCCCTATAGGGGTAAATGATAATGGTTTTCTTGAACCAATTGAAGCCATAAGTCATCGCACCAAGGATATGATAGGTCTAGGCTTCAAGAAAATCTTGTTTCATTTAGGGATTAACAAGATTTTACCAGAGCCAGAACCAAAACCAGAATTCTGGCCAGAATCTAAAGACACTACCACAGTTGTGAATCCAAAGGATAGCTCTAATGAGGATATCTTTCCTTATCCCATTCCTCTGGGTCTTGCCACATTATTTGAAGAACTAGATAATCCTATTATACCTATCCATCTGGTAGAGACTGATAGTGATTCTGATGACACCGCTTCAGTGCATCTACTCACATACAACTAGTGGAGAGCAATGCAAATTGTCGATCCTGATTTTTAGGGTGAATGGTACATACCATCAACTTTCCAAGAGTAGTATGAATGAGATCAACTTCAACAAACCATCAATGCTACAAGAGATGAAGATGAGTCAAATGGTACAACAAGTGTTGACGAAATTCCCATTTCAAGCATCACTAATTCACATGAGTATGAGTTTTATTCTCTGTCTGATGAAACTTTTGATAAAGATATAGATGTTGTTCATGTGTATGAAAACCTTTTCAAATTAGGTGAAGGGTCTAGTGTTAGGACGACCGAGTGTGATTCCACTAACACCAACATTCCCTCTACTTCCGTTGTGAGGACTCGAGAGGAATTGAACACACCTTTGGATGAGATTTCTCTAGGTCTTGACTTACTCATCCACACTTTCAATGGCTATACTATGAATGCACTTGAACCTAGCACTTCTCTTTCACTCCAAAATCCTAAACTCATCAACTAGAACTCTCCCTCTCCATCTAGCGAAGTCCTTATGTTCCAGAATGACTACACTCTTGCCTGTTATCTTAACATTGTCAAACCTGTAATGTTCTCAACTAGTGAAGACAATATCAACATGAATGAAGTTGATATCAAGTATCTTAGTCATAAAATTAAAAGAAAAAAGAATAGGTGCTCTGATGGTGAAAACCACATTGTGGCAGTGTAAGAGCAAAAAAAGTAAAAATAAAAGACGTATCCGAGGGTGAAAACCTCTCTGAGGCACCCAAGGATGAGATACTTGATACACTTCCTAATCATTTTCAAGAAATATCATCAGTATTGATTGAGCCAACCCAACCAGTGAACTTGGGTACGAAAGCTGCACCTCAGATTATTCATTTGGCACAGTCTCTATCTACATAAGAGAAAGAAGAGTTCACCAATTTCTTTCAAAGAAAGAAAATTAATTTTTCATGGACTTACTCTGATATGCCTAGATTGGATCCCAATCTAATCATGCATCATCTATCTATTGCACTAAGTGTTAATCCTATCAAACAGAAGCTTCGAAAGATGCATCCATAAGTGGCACTCTTAGTCAAAGCTGAATTAGAAAAACTACTCAAAGTTGGTTTCATTAGAGCCATTGACTATGCAGAATGGATTTCCAATATTGTTCTAGTTACTAAGCATGATAAATCCATTCAAGTCTGCATAGACTTCCGGGACCTGGATAAAGCATGTCCTAAAGATGAATTTCCATTACCCAATATCGACATGATTGTAGATATGACAATAGGCTATGAAATGTATTCTCTAATGGATGGTTTCTCTGGTTACAATCAGATAAATATCATGCCAGAAGACCAATAAAAGACTGCCTTCACATGTGCTTGGGGGACTTTCTGTTGGAATGTCATGCCCTTCGGACTAAAAAATGTTAGATCTACATATCAAAGAGCTATCACTACTATTTTTCCTGACATGATGCACAAAACAATGGAAGACTATGTAGATGACACTTTGGCTAAAAGAATGTAGTGAAAAACACATCTTGCAGATCTAGGTCCTATACTAGATCGAATGGAACAATTCAGTCTAAGGCTCAACCCAAAAAAGTGTGCATTTGGTGTCACTTCTGGCAAGTTGTTGGGTTATATCATATCTGCTAAAGGCATAGAGGTAGATCCCAAGAAAGTTCAAGCTATCATGGAAATGCCTCCACCAAAGAACATCAGTTAGATGAGAGGACTTCAAGGTAGACTATAATACATTCAGTACTTCATTGTACAACTGGCCGATAAGTCACAACCATTCACCAAGACTGTACATAAAGGTGTGACTTATGAGTGGAATGAAGAATGTGACAAAGGGCTCACTCAAATCAAACAATATCTTGCAAATCCACCAATCTTGATGCCTCCTATTCATGTAAAGCCACTCATCCTTTATGTTTCAGCTACAAAAACATCTCTGGGTGCTCTATTGGCTCAAGAAGACCAAAATAACAAGGAAAGAGCCATTTATTACACCAGCAGAACTCTGGTCTCTTATGAGATGAACTATTTAGTCATTGAAAAAGCTTGTCTAGCAGTGGTGTTTTCTTCATAGAAATTACGGCACTATATGCTTGCTCACACTACAAGACTCATTGCTAAAATTGATCCATTAAAGTACTTACTTAGCAAAGCTTCTCTCATAGGTAGACTGGCAAAATGGGTCATGATACTCAGTGAGTTTGACATTGAGTATGTAGAGAGAAAGGCCATTAAAGGACAAGAAATTGTGGATCAGTTGGCAGAAGCTCCTCTCAAGAATCATCAGCCCTTGAAAATTGAGTTTCCAGATGAATCCATAATGCTTCTTACACATCAAACATGGAATATGTTCTTTGATGGATCTTTCACCCAGCAGGGGTTGGGTGCTAGAATACTATTCATCACACCACATAGATACTCTTTACCAAAGGCTTATAAGATGTTGTTCCCTTGCACAAATAACATCACTAAGTATGAAGCTTTAATCAATGGTATGAAGATAGCCATTGAATGGTGTTTGGATGAATTTAAGGTCTTTGGAGACTCCCAATAGGTCATCAATCAAGTTAATGATATCTATCAAACCAAGGATGAAAAGTTGGTGCCTTATAAATGAATGGTTGATGATCTGAAAAAGTACTTTGCACATATTACCTTCCAGTAGATTCCAAGACTAGATAATAAAGCAATTGATGCCATGGCTACCCTTGCCTCCATGCTACAAATACCAAAAAATGACTTCAGACATGAATTCTTGGTGGAGACATTATGCCACCCCAACTTACAATACCCCTGAATCTAAGATAATATATTCAGTCATTGGACATGATTCATCCCACTACCATCATATCTACTCCTACCTCTAGGACCAAATTATCCTAGACACTTACACCCAGAATGAAAAACATCACCTGATCCAGAGTGCTTCATGATATGTCATTGTAGCTAACAACTTGTATAGGTGAGGTCTAGACGGTACCCTCCTTAGGTGTCTTGAACCCGATGAGTCCAAGTGTGCGTTAGATGAGGTGCATGAAGGCATCTGTGGTTCTCATTTGAGCAAACTGACATTGGCTCATAAACTTATTAGAGCTGGTTACTACTGGTCAGATATGGAAAAATAAGCTACACAATATGCCAAATCTTGCAAATAGTGTCAGCTTCATGGAAATTTGATTCACGCTCCCACCAAGGAGCTCATTCCCTTCATCAATTTCTGGCCATTTCAACAATGGGCCTTTGATTTGGTGGGTCAGATTCACCTGTCTTCCTCAAGAGGACACAAGTTCATTATCATTGCCACATATTATTTTACTAAATGGGTTGAGGTAGTGCCTTTGACAATAGCTGATGGCAAATCTATGGCCAGATTCATACTGAATTACATCATCTGTAGATATGGTGTACCCTCCTTAATAATCACTAAAAATGGGGGGAAGTTCAAGAACAAGGATCTAAAGGAGTTATGTACTAAGTTTAGAATCATTCAGCATTGTTCCTCGACCTATTATCCCTAGGGTAATGGACAGGCAAAAGCTTCCAACAAGAAAATCCTTAAGAGCTTGCACAGAATAGCTCACAAATCTACTAGAGATTGGAACCTCCAGATTAATATAGCTTTATGGGCCTATAGAACAAGCATTTGCACACCAATAGGGGCCACACCCTTTGCCTTAGTTTATGGAGTGAATGTTGTGTTGCCTATTGAGGTCAAGATTCCTACATTCTGAGTCTCTTTGAAGGGCCTCATTACCGATGAAGACATTCGAATATCCTGGCTACAAGAGCTAGAGTTACTAGATGAATGTCGATAAGTGGTGTTCGATCATCTAAGAGCATACCAAAAAATAATGTCTAAGAGCTACAATAAGAAGGTTAGACCAAGGGAATTTCAAGTGGGTGATCTCGTCCTAAGAGAAAACCCCAGGAATCAACAACAATGGATCCAAAAGGGAAAGTTTGAAACAAACTGGCTCGGATCATACATTATCACTGTAGTATTTAGGTCTGGTGCTTACCAAATCTCTATTACTGAAGGAGAATAGCTCAAAGAGTCGATCAACGCTTTGCACCTAAAGTGGTTCTATAGCTAAGACACTCTTTGTACATACTCTATTCTGAAAAAATCCTAAAAATTGCAAAATATCCTGAAAACAATGATCATCTTAGTGAAAACCCGGTAAACAGGTGCTTTGATGTATCTATTATCCTAGTGAAAACTTTGTAAACATGCACCTTGATAATAATTTTAAAAAAATTCAAAAATTCAAAAATACAAAAAAAAATGAAAAAATTGAAAAGTACAAAAAAAAGTCAAAAAGAGAAAAGTACAAAAAAATTGAAAAAGAAAAAATGTGCCATTGATGAAAACTTGGTAAACAGGCATCATGGTAGCAAAAATAGAATCTCTACCAAGATGGTGAAAACCTGGTAAACAGGCACCTCTTGTTCCCTAATGCTATACCTATTGCAGCACCACTTGGCTCTGTACAGTTGCTCCTTGCTTTAGTTTTCTTTCTCACCTTTCCTACTTTAGTTTGTTTCCTACTTTAGTTCATTTTCTACTTTAGTTTTCTAGCTCACGCATTCACTCTCAGCTATCTTCAAGATTATGCTCGACTCTACATGGATTGAAACTGGTCATACTTGGGGGTACCTTCCTAGTCTAGGGGGCATTGTCCTATCATTTTCAGAGGATTTTCCTTACATCAATCACCAGTGGTTCTCACTATGTCTGCCTACTAATGCCTAGCTATCATTGAGATTTCTCTCCTTGAGAATCTCTCGTGTATTAGTCACCAGTGGTTTTCACTGTGTCTATCTACTGATACCTAGCTATTGCTTGGATCTCTCTTCTTGAGATTCCCTTGTACATCAGTCACCAGTGGGTCTCCCTACATCTACCTGTTGATGTTTCATTCGCTCTTAGATCTCTCCCTTTGAGGATCTCTTGTATCAGTCACCAATGGTTCTCACCGTGTCTACTTGCTGATACTTTGTTAGTACTCTAATTTCTCCTTGAGACTATCTCTCACATCAGTCACTAGTGGTTCTCACTGCATCTATCTTCTTTCACCATCCTATTGAGACTTCTCATGTTGTATGCTTCCTATCCGACATCAATCCACTCAAACTGAAACTAAAACTAAAAACTGGATTTGAAACTCTCTGAAGCATGTTGAGCTTTTCTTTTGTGTGTTTGTCTTTTCTCTTTATCATTCCTCCTCGAGAAACTCTAAGATGTCTCTCTTAACCGAGAGAAGCAAAGACTAGGGGCATGATCTTTCCTTTGCTTTTTGTTTGTTGGTTTAATTCCAATGATCCAATGAATTTATATAAGAGGGATGTCCACTATAAGAGCCTTCATCTCATGTTGGATGGCCATGTGTACCTTGACTCCTTTTATATGGAAACTTTGGTGAGGTTGGTTCCTCTCCTTATCAGTTGAGTGACTTCTTTTTTCTATAAGTGAAATTGAAAATGCTCATCCTACAAAGTGAACATAAGGGTCACTGCGAGCACCTTTGATATGCTTATAATTCACTTAGCAAAAAGAGGAACTCTCACATGTCTGGCGTGTTTGTACGTAAGCAACATTCAGGTCATTCTAGAAACTGTGCTTTGGCGCTTATGTTAACTTTGTTGGCAAGTTGTCTATACTGAAGTATATGACTAGATATAGTGTTTTCATTATGGCAACAAAGTCATATAGTAGTTTGGAGTCAGTGCACTTGATGTAAAGATCAAAATTCAGTTAAGTGTTGAAGACTGGACAGTGTACAGAGTTCCTACAGCTTAGAGCATCAGCGCACATGTGTACAAATGAATTATGGTATGCTCCCTAGAAGTTAAGTTGGTTAGACTATATTCTTGCTTAGTCTATGAGTGCATGATCAGATGTGAAAGGATGACAAAGTTATAGTCAGTTGAAGTTGCACAGCTAGTGTGTTCGAGTAGAGAACAGAGCATGGAGCTGACAATTAGCATTTTGGTTTGCGGTTATAATGTAATATTGTTAAGGCTATGTGCCCATTGTATTTAGGTTTCCAACATGTTTATATGTATAATTGTAAGCATGCTTAAGCCAATTCATTTGGAAGCATTATTTGTAATTAGTTATAGGGCCGACCTAATTGTGTAGTTTGTATGAGCATATAAATATAAGGTGTGCCCATTGTATTCGGTATGGAAGTCAAGAAAGAGATATAATAAGTAGAGTAGAAGTGTGTGAAGACACTAGAAGATGTATTAGAGCTTAGCTAGAGGTTAAAGCATCAGCACATCAAAGGAATTGATCTGACAAGCAGTGTCACAGTGACAGTTCATCTTGTAGATATAGTGTGTATCTAAGATCAGAAGGTTCAAGCCTTCACCACTTGAGCAGTGAGCTCTTGGATAGTGTGTCCTCTCCCCTAATAGGGATGATTATAAAAGACTCCTTATAGGGTCTGACCCTTAACAAGGTCTACTATACTTAAAGCATTGTAAAGCTACTCCTAACAGGGTAAAGGATCTTCTAACAAGGATCACAAAACACTAGTGTTGAATATTAGTGGGTGTCAATTCCCACCGGGGTTTTTACCTATTTGGGTTTCCCCATAATCATGGTGTCATGTATTGATTTCATGTTTCATGTTTATGTGAATGTTTATTTCAATACTTAAGCATTTATGTTCAGCATAAAGATTAAAGTGAAAAGTTAAAATTCAATGAACACTAATTCAACCCCCCCCGTCTCAGCGTTCCCATTCCTAACAATTGGTATCAGAGCTCTGGTCCTGATCATAAAATTTTAACCACTTGAGGAGATCATGGACAAAGTAGAAATGAAACATCTGAAAAGAAATCTTGAAGCTGCTCTTGAAGATCTAGACAAGTCAGAAAGAGAATCTGAAGAACTAAAGGATAAACTCAGTGATGCTCAATTAGTCATCAAAAAGATAAGGAAAGATTTGAAAGAATGCTCTACCAGTGATCTAGGGACAATGGTCAACAAGCTCAATGAAGAAAACAAATCCTTAAAAGAACAACTTGAAGAGTTTGATGATAAGCTGACTAATAATCAGAAAGTCTATGATGAACAGATCAAAGAGAACCTTCAGTTGAATGAAGAACTAAGGCAAGAAAACATGGAAATCTTGGAGCTAAGGAATAGAAAAGAAATCTTGGAGTCTAAATTGAAAGAAGAAAAGAATCACATTGAAAAATTACACACCAGTTCTGATTTGATAGAATCTCAGTTATATGCAAGAAGAGCCAAAGGAGACACTAGCTGTATTGGATACAATGAAGTACAAAATTAGATTGACAACATGCGAGCAAGAAAGGATTCACAAAAGGACTTGACTGATGCTGAAAAGACTGAAGATCAAACCATAGATAATGGTGGAAAACCTAAGAATGAGCACAAGCAAGTAGAACACACCTATTTTTCATGTAACAAGCATGGACACATTACAAGGAATTGTACAGAGGTAAGACCTTTTAATGGCTACTGTTATTCATGCAACAAGTTTGGTCATAGAGCTATAAATTGCAAGACTAGCAAGAAGAACAGGATTCAACAAAATCAGAGAAATAAGAATCAGACAAATGTAAGAAGTGCTCAGAATGTTACATGCCAGATATGTAACTATAATGGTCACACAGCAAAATAATGCAGAATGGTGACTCATGTCAATGCACCGAGGAATATAAGACCTCCAGACATTTGTCACTCTTGTAACAAGGTTGGACATATCTCAAGGTTCTATAGATCAAGGATGCAAGGTCAAGGAAGCCCTAAAAAGGTCAAAGAACCAGTTTTGGATCCCGTAGGAGAAGTTAATTTTGTCAAAGCATCAGATGATGTGAGCATGATTTGGTTAGAGAAAAAGAAGAACAAGACTGATGAGAATGTATTGGATGCATCCCAGTGGACGCACCCTCTACATCTGGATGAATGGCCCTTGGGGTCATATGGGGAGCTAATTTAGCTCTAGACCCCTGCATGGCTGGTATACTCATCCTTAGAGTATGCACCTTTGGACTTAAGATTTTGGAGTATAAAGGTACCTATGTGCAAGAGCACACATGTTGATTGTTAGCATAACTCGAGTTGCAAATTTTGAAGTGACAGCCTAGTTTACGCGACTTGCATTAATGGCAGAATTTTCACTTTTAAGTACACAAAAAGTTATTTGATTGCTCATTGCATTCAAATTCAGAGTGATTGAAGTGTAGAAAGAGCCTTGGAAGTTGTTGTGAAGACTTGGAGATTGATCTATCAGTGTTTGCAGTGCATTTGATCGATTGCAGAAACCCTAAGCTCATTGCGCCGATTCGGAAGCCTTCAGATTATCTCAGAGTTTAGTTGGAAAGTGTTTACAAGTAATTCATGGCCACTCTCATTTTTTATGACGTTGCTGAGAAGAAGATATATGTTTTCAAGAAACATCCATTTAAGTCAACCCTAGATTTAGAGGGAGCTTTCTCCCGCACGCCTATGGGCATCATGCATGTGGAGGACATTAGGGCATATATCTACTATAAGAAGGAACCAATTGGATTGGATAGGCTAAGAGCGCACATGGACACCATGTTGAAGCTAGATAAAACATTCATGGATGAATATGCTAAATGGAATGATCACCCTATTGTTGAGTATGTAATGGCATATGAATTTTATGAGACAGAATGGATAAAGATCTTATTGAGAAGAATTCACGATGATTTGTTTTGATGTACCAGTAAGAATCACCATTTATTTGATACATGAGATGATAGGCCTTTCTAGGATAGGTGTCATCCTTCCTGTGGGCAAGGATGTCCAAAAGATGGTTGAGCAAACATGTAAGTCAAGAAGCGATAGGCGCAGTATGAAAATAGAGCCTATTGAGCAAGCAGACATCAAATTGATGTTAATGATACTCGGATATAGGTTTCATCACACCAACAGGGTGAATAGTGTGTCTATGGGCACTATTCTAGCTGCCATCAGACTTGTGAAGGAAGATGGGGAATTCAACTTGTGTGAGATCTTGCGCACACAGTTGATTGATAACATCAAGGCCATCAAGCATGACAAGACAAAGATATTCAGGTTTGGGTCACTAATCATTTACATGTACCTTTATATAGTTGGAAAGATATTAGATTTGTATTTGGACAAGACTATTCCAACCATGCCTCAGATATCCATTGAAAGCACATTAAGGGATTATATAACATTGGAATTGAAGACCTTCAGGGTTAAGATGCAAATGAGATATAGAATTCCAAAGAGCATTGTGGAAAAATACAAGGATACAATTTGTTTTATGGTGGAGACAGATACAACTTGTATGGAAGCTATTGAACCAAGAACTAAGTGGGTTCATCCACTTGGATATGAGGTAGAGGAATAGGTTCTTGAAGCACATGCACGGGTACTACTTTCAGCCCCCAAAGATCCTGATGAACCTAGGTGGGGAACATATGAGGAGAAAACTAGAGAAGTAGATGCAAAGCTTAACAATGCAGCAACAAAAAGGAAGGTTGCTAAAGTCACATCAGAGATCTTAAGGATTCATGGTGTGTCCCAAGTAGACCTTGACAAGGCAAGGGAAGAGAAGATTTCTTTGGAAATGAAAAGCGTAGTAGTAGAAGAAGAACAAGAAGATCCTAAGATGAAGAAGATAAAAAATTGAAAAAGATGACAGTCAGAAGGATATAACTGATGACACTCCTTCTACGCCCAAAGAAACCAGTGATTCCAATGCTCCTCCAGAGTATAAGCCAATAGTCAAAAGGAAGAAAGAAACCAGCACTAGTCATCCATCCTCGCAAGCTACAAGGAGCAAGAAAAACATTCAAGAACCTCCTAAGGTAGGATTTAGACCAAGGCTCAAAGTATTGGGCACAATAATTGATGATGAGGGTAGAATTGATCAAGTAGGGAAGTTTTATGAATCATACAGTGAGATTGACAAATTAGAAATACATGATGTGATTGTTAAACATATGATAAAGTTCAAGAAAATAGTTCTTGAATTGAAAATAGAAATTCCAAATAAATTATGGGAGATAATGGATACCTTGAAGAGATAAGCCACTGAAGAAGACTTCAGAATAAGGGAACAAACTCTAGATTCCACTCTTCTAGTATGTTCTATTGAAGAAAAGTCACTATTGTTGAATTTGGTGAAGACGCACTTAAGGTCAAAGATGAGAACACTACACCTCATGAACAAAGACTATGAGCTGATCTCTAAGGAAATAGAGAAGGCCTTTGAGAAGGTATTCTTAGAATAGCACATGAAACCTATGTTTGTGCCCATCTCTCAAGTACCTAGTAAGCAAGACACAGTAGCAAAGACTATCAAGGTATAGTCTACAGGTCCTCAAGATTCAACACCTGTAGTGGAAGTACAAATAGAGTTAGATAAGTCTACACCCATGTCAGAATCACTCAAGGACAACACCATTGTCATTGATAATGTGGAGATAGCCATGGCGGCCACTAACACAAACTTAGATAAGTTTGAGGAAGCTTTTGTGAGCACACAAGAAGCTGAGATTTTATGTAGCAGCACACCTCCCACTCATCAAGAAGAGATACTGATTGAAAATATATCAGATGAGAAAGAAGAAGAGAAAATGGTAGAGGAAGAAAAGAAAGAAGAAGAAGAAGAAAAAGAACAAAAGAAAGATGAAACTTCTGTTGAAATAGCCAAGGTAAAACCTGAAGTGATGGATAGCACTCCCATCACTCCCTCCTTGGCATTGTTGTCAAGTTTGACACTTGACACATCCAGTTTGGACTCATGGAGAGAAGAAGACCTGATTAAGTTTAGCGTCCTAGCTATGGAGAAGGCAAAGGAGAAACAAGTAATGAGAAATCCTCTCCTTGTGGAATCAGTGAACATATTGAATAATTTGTTTCCTGCGGACATGAAAGTGAATAAGGTACACTCAGTTGATGATGTAAGTACAGTTATCTCACAGTTCAAAAGAAATTTTTCAAGCCTTGAAGAATCTGCATCCAAAGTTGTAGAAGAGAAGTACCTGAACAAGAGATTGAATGAGTTGATGAGCAACTTTTCACTAGATCTGAATTCACTCAAGACAGGACAAGCATCTTTAAAAGAATTTGTTGATCAAGGAAGGAAATTCATTGTAGACTGCATGGATAAGGATAAGCTTATTGATGCCCATCTTAAGACAATACAAGAATTAGAAGCTATGATTGAGCAGGTGAAGAATTCAGTGAAAGACTCATCCACTAATATGAACATGTGCAATAATGTCTACCAAGGTCAGTTGGACAAAATTGAGAAAGCATAGAAAGAGATGGCAAAGATAAGGTCTAGACAGACTCAGTTGAGGAATGCTCTTGCGCCCTCACTAGACATTCTCAATCAGAACATAAAGGAGATTGATGCCACCATGATAACCTATGATCAAGGTTTGAGCACAGATTTGAAGATGATGGAGAAACTTCAGTATGATTTATGCGCCCATCTCTAGATAGTTAATTCTTTGATAAATTTTTGGAAGAAGATCTAGAATCTTAAGATAGCATATTTGGATGTTTTCCCTAAGTAAGTATGTGTAGATACAGTTTTTTGGTAAACCTTTTTCATTAATGTCAAAGGGGGAGTTGTATATAGAATATGGAGTATGATATGTATAGGGAGATATAAGATTATGTATAAGAAATGTATAGAAGACAAAAGTTTTTTGTGTTAAGGGACAGTTAGCAAATTGGCCATATTCCTTTTTTTCCATCAATGAAAAAGGGGGAGATTGTTCACAAGTTGTCTATACTAAAGTATATGACTAGATATAGTGTTGTCATTATGGCAACAAATTCATATAGTAGTTTGGAGTCAGCACACTTGATGTAAAGATCAGAATTCGGTTAAGTGTTGAAGATTGGATAGTGTACAGAATTCCTACAACTCAGAGCATCAGCACATGTGTGTACAGATGAATTATGGTATGCACCCTAGAAGTTAAGTTGGTTAGAGTATATTCTTGCTTAGTCTATGAGTGCATGATTAGATGTGCAAGTATGACAAAGTTAGTTGAAGTTGCACAGCCAGTGTGTGCCAACAGAGAATAGAGCATGGAGCCGACAGTTAGCATTTTGGTTTGCGGTTATAATGTAATATTGTTAAGGCTATGTGCCCATTGTATTTAGGTTGCTGACATGTTTATATGTATAATTGTAAGCATGCTTAAGCCAATTCATTTGGAAGTATTGTTTGTAATTAGTTATAGGGCCGACCTAATTGTGTAATTTGTATGAGCATATAAATATAAGGTGCACCCATTGTATTCAGTATGGAAGTCAAGAAAGAGATATAATAATTAGAGTAGAAGTGTGCAAAGACACTAGAAGATGTATTAGAGCTTTTCTAGAGGTCAAAGCATCAGCACATCAAAGGAACTGATCAGACAAGCAATGTCATAGTGACAGTTCATCCTGCAGATATAGTGTGTATCTGAGATCAAAAGGTATTAAAGTGAAAAGTTAAAATTCAGTGAACACTGATTCACCCCGCCCCCCCTCTTAGTGTTCCCATTCCTAACAAACTTGCTAAATCAAAATGAATAGGTGTTTAGATCATTCTGGCTTCTTATGCCTTAATGGTTACACCTCATTCTAACAAATCTAAGACTAATGTCATATTCATATTCTCATGATTACAATGTCAGTGAGGGTTTTATGGCATCCTACGATTGTTCATTACTAAAAACTCTATGATGATAACCTAACGGGACCAACAACCAAATACTAGGGTTTGCATTTAGCTTAGGCCTACATTTTCATTCTAGGCTTGCATTGAGATAGTGTTTTGGTGTTCACTTGATTGTCTCCTTGATTTATTCACCAAGGGTTCTCATCTCACATCCTGATTTCATCATGATTGCAAAGTGCTCCGTTTTGCATGAAAACTTCAACCTTGGCTAAATCGACCACTTTGAATCCATATTTGGGATCAAAATCAAAATCTAACACTCCTAGATAGCTTGAAATCATGTTTTAAATTTCTAGGACCATTGGGATCGGACGCTTGTGCAGTCGACCTTTTAGTGACATTTTCTTGCCAGAATCTTATCTCATCATCATTTTCTTGAGATCTTCAATCTTTTCATCAAAATTCAAATCAAGTCAACTGTAGTCAAATCTTGTCAACCATGGTCAAACTTGGTCAACAAGACCTCCAAATCACTCTGGATCGCTCCTGCAGCGTCTCAATTCTTCCGTGATCTGTTCTGAGTTCCTCTGGATCTCCGATTTTATCTATATCTACAAGCTTTTTGCTGCCAATCATCTTCTGGACATTTCATCTTTTGATTTCACTCCTAAGGGGACAAGATGATTGCATCATTAAATCTTGTTGAATCAATTCTTGAATCAGTTTGATCTGAATCAAAAGTTCTCATCACTAGGGGCATCTTTGTACCTCGCATCTTGTCATCTTCTTATCTATCTGGTAGGTATCTGAGCAATCTAACTTGGATCCTCGAGGATCAATCTTCATTCTAGAGATGGTTCTCGAAATCTCATTAGGTATTGGGGCACTCTAACCCTAATCCCTGAAAGTCAAGCTTCATTCTATAGATGGCTCTCGAAAACTCTTTTTGACTATTATCTGGGCAATCTAACCTGGGTCTCGAAGGACTAAGCTTCATTTTGGAGATAGTCCTGAAATCTACATCAGTTATCATTTAATCAATAGGTATTGGGGCAATCTAATCCTGACTCCTAAAGATTGAGCCCCATTCTAGGGACGGTCTTTCTTCAAAGTGGTAATCCTACCGATGCCTTCACAATCTAACTTAGGCTTTGGAGAATCAAGCTTCATTCTGGAGATGGTTCTGCAACTTGATCTAATTGGTGTCTTGGCATTCTAACCTCGACTTCCGAGGGTTAAGCTATTTTCTGGAGATAATCCTGAAACCTCATCATTTGTCACATCAAACTATTCTTTGAATCAATGCATTGCTCGCACATCAATTCAAAGAGGGGCAAAATGTAATACCCCAAAATTGGCACCTTGTAATTCTAATCAATTTTGGTGCATTCCTTTGAATTTCTACATCATTAAAGTCCTATTGTACTAGGCAATTCTGTCTCCTAATTGACTTTATTTGACTTGGTGTCAAATGCAAAAAAACCCTAATTTTGCATTATCATACACTATATTTAATTCCTAAATATTCGACATTTATTAGCTAAATAATCCCTATGATTAATTAATTTAATTCTAAAGTCCTAGTTCTTTAATTAAATTAATTCCACCCCCTTTAGCTAATACACATCAAAGGAATTAAATAATTATTTAGTTCTTTGAATGGAATATCCCAACTTGAATTTAATTATTCAAAATAATGTAAAAAGCCACCCATGTGGCAATATTTCATTTAATTTATTAAATAATATCTCCAATTTTTCTCACCTTCCTCCAAGGAGATGAAGAGTCGACCGTTTCTTTCCAAGAAACTCTTCATCCTTCACCCAGGCTCTTCTATATTATGAACCTCTTTTTCCTCATTTGAGGAGGCAAATTTTGAGAGCACTAAAGCTATAGCGAATTTTTGTCTCACTTTCATATTTTCTCAAGCTTTGATAATATTGCATTTTAGAATAATATCATTTTAGCATGATCTTGCACTCTCATATTAATTAGTTTTCTTACTATGTTTTAGATTAATACTCATCTCTCATTTTCAAGCTTCTTAGATTACTTTGCATCTTCATTTCTAGGTTAAAATCTGCATTCTCATTCTTAGTTTAATTGCAATTCAATCATTTTCTTAGCATCTTAAAATCCTCCATTTTAGCTTGGTCTATGGTTTTTGGGTTCTTGAATCTGAGAGTAATTCAAACACCCCATCTAAATAGGAGGCAACAGGTCACTTCATTTATATTTGTGAAATCAGTAATTTGGACTCATCTTCGTAATTTGGCTTATGAGTATGACCATGTTGAGTCTATGGCTAAATTAGAGGTCAACATTCAGACATAAACATTTTGTGATTGCATCATTGAATCTTGTCGAATCAATTCTCAAATCAGTCTAATCTGAATTAAAAGTTCTCATCACTAGGGGCATTTGTGTGCCTCACATCTTGTCATCTTGTTATCTATCTAGTAGGTATCTGAGCAATCTAACTAGGATCCTCGATGATCAAGCTTCGTTCTAGAGATGGTTCTCAAAATCTCACTAGGTATTGGGGCAATCTAACCCTAATCCCTGAAAGTCAAGCTTCATTTTGGAGATGGCTCTCGAAAAATCTTTTTCACTGTTATCTAGGCAATCTAACCTGGGTCTTGGAGGACTAAGCTTCATTTTGGAGATAGTCCTGAAATCTGCATCAGTTATCATTTAATCAATAGGTATTGGGGCAATCTAACCCTGACTCCTAAATATTGAGCCTCATTCTGGGGATAGTCTTTCTTCAAAGTGGTAATCTAACCGATGCCTTCACAATCTAACTTAGGTTTTGGAGAATCAAGCTTCATTCTGAAGATGGTTCTACAACTCGATCTGATCAGTGTCTTGGCATTCTAACCTTGACTTTCGAGGGTTAAGCTTTGTTCTAGAGATAATCCTGAAACTTCATTATTTGTCACATTGGACTATTCTTTGAATCAACACGCTGCTCGCACATCAATTCAAGAAGGGGAAAAATGTAATACCCCAAAATTGGCACCTTGTAATTCTAATCAATTTTGGTGCATTCCTTTGAATCTCTACATCATTAAAGTCCTATTGTACTAGGCAATTCTGTCTCCTAATTGACTTTATTTGACTTGGTGTCAAATGCAAAAAAAACCCTAATTTAGCATTAATCATACACTATATTCAATTCCTAAATATTTGACATTTATTGGCTAAATAATCCCTATGATTAATTAATTTAATTCTAAAGTCCTAGTGCTTTAATTAAATTAATTCCACCCCTTTAGCTAATACACATCAAAGGAATTAAATAATTATTTAGTTCTTTGAATGGAATATCCCAACTTGAATTTAATTATTCAAAATAATGTGAAAAGCCACCCATGTGGCAATATTTCATTTAATTTATTAAATAATATCTCCAATTTGTCTCACCTTCCTCCAAGGAGATGAAGAGTCGACCATTTCTTTCCAAGAAACTCTTCATCCTTCACACGAGCTCTTTTATATTATGAACCTCTTTTTCCTCATTTGAGGAGGCAAATTTTGAGAGCACTAAAACTATAGCGAATTTTTGTCTCACTTTCGTATTTTCTCAAGCTTTGATAATATCGGATTTTAGAATAATCTCATATTAGCATAATCTTGCACTCTCATATTAATTAGTTTTCTTACTATGTTTTAGATTAATTCTCATCTTTCTTTCAAATTTCTTAGCTTAATTTTCACTATCATGCTTAGATTAATTTCAATTGCATTCTCATGCTAGATTAATCTCATTTGCAATTCTCTTTCTAGTATTAAAAAATCCTCCATTTTAGAATTTATCTATAGTTGTTGGGCTCTCATTCTGAGAGTAAATTCAAAACCCCCATCTAATTAGGAGGCAATAGGTCACTTCATTATATTTGGGAAATGAGTAATTCATACTCATCTTCGTAATTTGGCTTATGGGAAATGACCATGTTGAGTCTATGGCTGAATTGGCTATCAACATTCAGACATAAACACCAATCACCTCTCTCTCCTAGACCTCTCTACCAACTTAACCACACAACTCTATCTCCTTATTCCCTTCCATGGACTCATTTCTTGAAGTCCATCACCACATACTGTCAAACTGAAATTTCTTTGCAATTTGACAGAAGTCTTCTTTTGAACTATTCTTGAATGGTTTTGAGTTGCTTAAGTCTTCAAACTTATTCACTCAATATTCGATCTCATCAATATTATGCTACAAGGTTACAAGCCCAATTAGGCCTAATTAGCTCTTTCAATACTCTGTCATGCCTATAACTCTCCAACTTCCCACACAAGTGCCAAAATAAACTTGATATGCAGAAACCCTTTTCAAAGTTATTGAAGATTTTCAAAGTCTGAGAACCTCATGGCATCTGTACAGTACCTTCCTATTAATGTGCCTAATTTTAAGGCCTATTTGCTTATCACTGGTCATAGTAGAGAAATGGCTCTTTCTCCCTTTACCATATTTTTCATCACCTCTCCTTCCAAGGATAGAATATTTAGACATTTTTCTTAACTGCTTCATGCTTGGATTGAATCATTCAATCCCCAAAGCCTTCTATCCATTTCTTGCATCAGTCAAGCTTCCTAATTGGGCACATTGTGGCTTGCCTAGAACTTGATAGTAAAATTAGCTCCGCTACACACATAACCACAAAAATTCATATTTAAAACATATATACATTTCTCTAGCATATTCCATAGGGTTGTATAGTTCCCACTAGTGGTTTTTATGCTAGAGCCATTTTGAGTCTTTCAACCCTGGTTAGACTAGTGAACTGGTCCCAGAGGAAAACTTTAAAGAAAGCAATGTAAAACAAACCTAGTCCTATGTATGTACACACAAGTTAAACTAGAAACAAAATACTAATCACATATGAAAAGGCTAGGCTCAAATCAATCCATCGCACAATGATAATCGAGCTCTTAGCACTATTCCTGTTTTATAGAGCACACCAATAAGTTCAATTCAAAAACCAAAAGTTACAAAACTTACCAACCCTCATCTCTAGTTGGAAAAACACTTAAGTAGGTTAGAAGGATCAGAAAAAATTGTCCAAATGGGTCCCTAACTACTTTTATCCTTCGAGAGGTATTTTGGCAATTGTTGTCATGATAACTTTGAAAAGTTGCAAAGTTGTCATTGACAACTTTGACAACTTTTGTTGTCAAACTTGATTAGATCACTCCAATGAGTCCTAGATGACCTCAATGGTGGATCAAAATCTCTAAGACCATTTTCCCTCATTATTCCCTCATTTTGGGAAGTCAACCTCATCTTTGACCAGCTAGAACATTAAGGTAGAAATTATACAAAGGAAACCAAGACTAAACATGCCTAGAGAAGACCTTTCCTAACTCTCAACCAACCTCCCTAAGACTTGTTAGTCTTTCCACACTCATTTGGGACACTTCATAGTCCTTATTGATCAATGACTTGTATAAAGTCACTACAAGCCAAAATATTTAGACTAGGGTAGCCTAAAGACCCTAGGTGCTCCTACACCATTCTCCCCCTACAACAAGAGTAAAGAGTCACTAGGGGTTAGGAGATCCAAACGAATCCCCATCTTTTTGAAACTATTCTCTTCTACCCAAGTAGCCTCTGATTCAGATTATTTTTTCCACTTGATGAGGTGTTCCATGTAGACACAATGCCTTGTCTTTTTCTTAACCCTTGAGTCTAGTATCCTCTTAGCTTGATGCTTCAATGATACAGGTAACTTGAGGTCTTTTACATTAGTAGACACATCAAGGATTTAATCTTCTTCTTTGACATCAGGGCCCCTATATTTAATCAAATCTTGGACATTAAACATAGGGGATATGGCCAACTCCTTAGGTAAGCTTATCTTGTATGCATTGGGGCCATACTTGGCTAGGACTTTGCATGGTCCTACCCTTCTCATCTATAGTTTGTTGGGGATTCCTTTTTGGAGTCTAGCCTTGTTGATATGTGTCATCACCCAATCCTTAACTTCAAACTATAAGTCCTTTCTTCTTTCATCCACTCTAATTTTAAGCTTTCGATTGGCTTCTACCAATGTCCTTCTTACCTGTTCATGAACTTCTTGCATAGATTGAGAAAATTCATCTTCATGACCACTAACTCCTTGATTACCTAACTCCCTATTTTCACACACACCTCTTGGATGGATGTCATACACTACCTCAAATGGACTCTTACCGGTGGATCTATTTGCACTATTATTGTAAGTAAACGCAGCTTGTGGTAACACTTGGTCCCACATTTTCCCATATTCCTTTTTCAGACATCTCAAGAGATTCCCAAGCACTCTATTTATCACCTTTGTTTGGCCATCCTGTTTTAGGATGATAAGCTGAACCAAATTCAAGGTTTGTACCCAATCTCTTCCATGGGGTCTTCCAAAAGTGCCCCATAAAATTCACATCCCTATCTGACACAATGTTGATTGGCAGGTCATGAATCCTCACCACTTCCTTGAAGAAACAATGAGCAATATAGCTCTAGCATCATGTGTTGTTTTACAAGGAATAAAATGGCTCATATTACTAAACCTATCAACTACTACAAAAACATTATCAAAACCAGCAGCTGTCCTTGGTAGACCTACTATAAAATCCATGCTAAGATATTCCAATGGCCTAGTTGGAATTGGTAAAGGCTGATATAATCCTGCATTGGAAGATATGCCCTTAGATTTTTGGCATACTACACACTACTCCACATAATTCCTAATATCTCTTGGCATCTTGGACCAATAGTAAAACCTTTGCACTAAGTCCAATGTCTTATTCAAAGAAAAATGTCCACTAAGGCTCCCATTGTGTTTCTCTTGTATAAGGTTTTCCCTCATGGATCCTTTGGGTACACATAATTGGTTACCCTTGAATAGCAAGCCATTATGCAAGGTGTAGTTAGAAAATTCAGTGTGAAAGTGATTATCAAATTCATCACATACCTTATATGCCCTTGAGAAGTCTTCATCTTCCTTGTAGAGTTCTTTGAATTCTTCTAGGCCAATGCTTTGAAGTTGAATTTCTTGGATAGTTAGCAACCTCTAGCTAAGTCCATCTGCAACCTTATTATTTAGACCTTTCTTATGCTTAATAGTAAAGGTATATGCTAGGAGAAAATCCATCCACTTGATTTTCCTATGACTTAACTTTTCTTGTGTATTGATATAGCTTAGTGCTTGGTTATTTGTATAAACTACAAACTCCTTTGGCAATAGATAGTGCCTCCATTTCTTAAGATCTTGAATCAATGCATAGAGTTCCAAATCATATGAAGATTACCTTGACTTAGCTTCATTAAAACTTTCACTGAAAAATGCAATTGGCCTTCCTTCTTGGTTAAGGACTGCTCCCACTGCTATGTTGCTTGCATCACATTCCACTATGAATATCTTATCAAAGCTTGGTAAAACTAGGATTGGTTGGGTTTCCACCCTTTTCTTTAGCTTTTCAAATCCTTCATGAGCTTCCTTGGTCCATTTGAACTTGGTTTTGACTCCTTTTATTGTATCAAGTAGAGATGCACATATATCACTAAAACCCCTTATGAACTTCCTATAAAACTGAGCTAACCCATGAAAGCTCCTTACTTCAGTCCCTATTTGAGGAGTGGGCCAATTTAGAATAGCTTCTACTTTTCTTGGGTCTATTTTCAAATCACCTTGGGAGACTAAAAGGCCTAGGTAAACTAGCTCTTGCTTTAAGAATTGACTCTTTTCTAGGTTAATGGATAGCTTCTCCACATGAAATCTTCTCAAGACAACTCCTAGGTGTTTCATGTGTTCCTCCTTGGTCTTACTAAAGATGACGATATCATCTAAGTATACCACCACAAACCTTCCTATATAATTGTTACTCAAAATGAAAACACACAACACAATAAGCATTAGTAGAGAAAAATTGCATCTTTTACTTTGTCTAGTTAACATTGCCTTATAGGTTTTGTTAATTTGCATGTCCTTATTACATTCATTTCCAAATGTCATTAATGTACTCGAAGTATTGATCAACTATTACATAATTTTCAAAAATCCATCAATGATCATTACATTGTGCATTCATAAAGAATGTAGTACAAATGTCCTTTTATTTCATAATTTCATGTTTCAATAAATAGAATACATTGCAGAAACAAAAAAACTAGAAAACTGAAGTATGGAATAGGGGTCCCATGCATTGCCTTGTGTTTGCATTTGAGTCTGCTGGTTGTTTTGTCTGGTCTTCATCTGCATTTAGGTCCTTAGGGCTTGCATCTGAAAGAAAGAAAAAGAATGGTTAGATCTTGTCGGATCTAAGCAATGCAAGAGAAACAAATAGCATACATCAGTAATCTAACTTTTCATATCTTCATATCAATCTAGAATGATAAATGTAACAAGAAAACGTAAACTAGCACTCACTATAAGGTAGTGTTAAAGGGTTGTGTTTCTAAAACATGAAAACCTTTCGCTATTAATGACTATTGTGGTGTATGTTTTCTTTTGATTAACCAGTCATTTTCAAGATCCAGAACAAGCTACAGGAAGTTCCAGGTTGCTAAGCTACAGGAAGTTCTGGGTTGCTGATTTTTAAAGAATCAATTGCTCAATGTTGCAAGACAAATGCTGGTTACATGATTTCCAAAGTACATTTTTCAACCTCTGAATGATTAATTGCTGAATTTTAATTAAGTGCTTCAAGATAACATCATGATTTAAATGTTCATGATTTGTTATGAATGGGTGTCATGAACCCGTGTTTGAACCTCAGTTATTAACATCCTATCATTTTTGAGTGTCAAGAGCCCGTGCTCAAACTTCATTAACAAATAATAAACATTTATATCTTGTTGTGCTTCACATGTTAGATTACAAATTCAGCATCAAAAGAACATATGTACAGTAAATTGAGCTACAGGAGCAATTTTAACAAATGTTGTTTATGTCAACTGAATGTTTACATCTTGCAGTGCTTGTTAGAAAATGGAAAACTTGTTCATATTTAGAGTTTCTGAAAATATTTTTATTAGAATTATAATGCTGGAATGTTGATCAATTTTTGAAATTTGGATTTAGTTCAAATGCAGTAAAAGCTTGTGGTTACAATCAAATTGGCATAGTTACATCTTTTAGCAGCAGTGAGTGAAATTTTAATATCTTGGATCAGTTATGCTGAAACTAGAATAATAAAGCTGGAACATTATGATCACTATTGCAAATAAATAGACTGCAAATACATGTTTGAAGCAGTGATGTTTGCTATTACAAATAATGCATAGTACATGCTCGAAACAGTGAACCTATTTGTAACAGCATGTGTCGACAACAAGTTCATATTGAAACTGTGAAAAATTTGTGCCAAAGTAATAGTGTTCTCTCAAGACCAGTAGTTGTTTTCAGTTATAGCATAAGGAAAAGAAGACAATAATGCATCCTTTCAAAGAATGATAGAATGCTGTCAGCAAGTTGATATCTATCATTTTTTGTAAAGAAGATAGATTGGAAGTCACAACTCAAACCTGTGAGTCATTTTTACTAGTGACAGAAGTGCATATTTGAAAATAGCAGTGCATCTTTTTTGCAAAAGATAGTTAAAAATCTGATATCGACATGGAGGCACGTTTTAGTATTCAGGCCATTTGTTGAAGATAAACTGAAAGTGCATCAATCTAAACAAGCGCTGCATCTTTTGTAGATAAATAATAAAACATCTTTTACAAGAGAGTAGAAGGCCACATTTTTGTAGAGAAATATGAGTATTTCTTGCAGAGATTTGTCAACATTTATGGGTATTGAATCAGCAAAAGGACAGTGCATCTATAGATTAAAAAGTTTTAACAACAAGTTTTCATAAAACCATGGGTTTATCTATAAGTAGTGGCTGTGAAAGCTCATAGTTGCTGCAAGGTAAGGGAAAACCTAAAAATACTCAAAGTGTATGCAATAATAAAGTTGATTCTAGATTTTCTTTGAGAGTTCAAACTCTTAACTATGAGTTCTTGCTTTGTAAACTGCAAGAGATACATGATAGAGGGTTTTAAGACTCATATTTCAAAGATAACAGAAAATTTAAAGCCATACTTCAACTCAAAGTCTCAGTCAAGAAAAACTGTGAAACATTTTCTGCCTAAAACGTGGGTAATTCACTTAAAATAATGAGTGCATCTTTTAATACCAAGTACTATCAGTTTGAGATCAACATGAAGTTCACATTCAGCATCAAATTGGAGTATTATACAACAGTGATTTCATATTTCAAAATCCATATGTGCAAGTTCAAATGTAGAACATTCTGTTTGTATTTGCAAACAAATAGTAAACTATCTACCAGAATGGAGGGCATGTTTCTAATGCAAATTCATGAGTATTCATTGCAAAATGAAATAGAGAGTTTCAAACTTTTAAACTACTTCAGTTTGCAAAAGTAGGAACAAAGAGTTCAAAAAAGGAAACTTACAGTTTGCGGAAATAAAACGATCAATGCCAAAGCCAAGCTTCAGTACCAGTTCAAGCAACAATTCTTCAGCAAACTTTAGAGTTTCCCCAACATATTTTGAGGGTTTGAAGACATCTTTCCAATGTTAGGGTTTCATTCCCTAACTTTTTGCAACTAAGCAAATACCAAGTGAAATAATAAAAACCATTTGGAGTCCACAAGGTGAAATGTGTGACATAGATATTAAATGTGTGTAGAGAATAACAATGCCAGGTGTTGCTTCGAAAACATAAAAAATTGCCACCTTACCTTTCTAGTACCTCCCTTCATGTGTGTAATGGCAATTGGGTAGAAGTCTTATTGACTCCTCACTATGTAATAACTTACACTTAGATTTTTATCTAAGTTAGGTATTAGGTTATAAAATAGGTAAGGTTAATAAATATTAAAATCCTTTTAATATTTTTTTCTTTTAAATTTTTCCATATTTTATTGTAAAAAGGGATTTTAATTCCTTATTGTAAGGCAAATTTTATTAAGGTGGCTATATTTTTGGCACAAATTATGGCCAAATTAGGGCAATTTGTAAAGGCATAGTATTCTCGGATTAGGGTTTCAGAGGTCTCTAAAGGAAAGGAGATGAACTATTTTGAGGGTTGCATGTGTGGGAAAGAGAGCCTATAATGAACTGATTTGTTCCTAGAAGCTCAAGAGTCCATTGTGTAACCATTTATTAGAGATTTTTGAAGGAAATATACTAGATTTCAGCTCATTTTGTGTTCAGATTATCAATTCCTTTTCATCTTCTTTAGTAAGTGTTTTCAATTCTGATTTTGAATTTCAAAGTGAATGTATCATTGTTCCTTCCTTATTGATAATCTGATCTATCAAGCCTTATTTGAGAAACGAATGTTGTCAAGTATTGAAGTTATTTGTGGTTCATCCTTGATAATTAAATTCATTAACCTATATGTTGAACAGTGTACCAATCATCTAAATTTCATTGTGTTTTAAGTCTGGAATCAATATTTTCTTTTCAGGTTTCTGATTCATACATTGGTGTATAACCCTTTTTTCTAACTTTTAAGTTCCCTTTACCCTTTTCCCATCAAGTTTTTCAGGTTAGTAAAGTGATAGCCAATATTTTATAGGAACTGGCCTAGAATTTGGAGATTCCTCTCTAATCATAGTCTACCCACAACTAGGAGAGGTTTCCATGTGAGCTGGAATTGTTGTTAGCCTCATTTCCTAATAGAGGTAACAATTCTAGTGCTGAACAATTTTTGGCACGCACAGTGGGACACGTTCTTACAGAACGGGTCAAATTGGATGGTATTACTTGTTGGTTCTCGTGTACAATTAGCAAGATTCAGACCTGAAAGAGGTCACATTTTTCATACCTGATGAATAAAGATGTCAACTTTTCAAGGAGGATATGCTTATCCAAATGCTTAGCAATCACAATATGGTTTTCATAATTTTGTAAATAATAATGATATACAGAATGGAGATACTGCAAGTATGTTGTAGAATATGTTTATGTAGATTGAGGATATTAAAAGGTAGCAAGAGTCTGAATTCCAAAAAGAGCTGAATAGGTAGCTAGAAGATCACGCTTATCAGGCCCAGATCCAACAACAGCAAGCATTGGCTCAGCAGGATCAAGCTTATAAAAGGTATCTTATTGAATAGTACAAGAGAAATGAAGCCAAGATTGTAGCAGAGTTGCAAGCTCAGAAGGATGTTTATAAAAAGAAACTTCAACAAGGATGAGAGCTTTTAATCGCCATGTCTAATAAAGGTGTTGAATTTAAGATAGAGAAAGAAAAGGAGTTAAAAGCTTATCAAGAGTTTCAAGAGAAATTTCAAGAAGATGCGCAAAGAGATTTAAGAGCTCATGAGGAATTTCATGAAAAGGAGTTTCAGGACTAGCAAGAGAAGATAAAGATCTTGGCTTCTGCAGCTATGAAGTACAAAGAAGCTTATTAGTTGTAGATTGAAAAGTGTTTCCTACTGGAACAAGAGAAGGAGACCATTCAACAAGAGGTTGCTGATAGTCTAAAGAAGGTTCTTTTTGAGCAAGAAGAGATGATTAAGAAGATTTCAAAAAATCAAAACATTTGTGCTGATAAGAGTATACTTCTCCTACAAAGCAATGAGGAAGAAGAAGAAAAAGATCAATTTTGGGAGGAGATGGAGTAGTTTTTCTTGCATCTTGATGTCAAGCCCTCACTTCCAGAAAGTACATGCATGCTATACAAGGTAGTCATTTCCAACCAGCATGATGAGAAAATCTTTCAAACTGAAGTTATTTCATCTCAGGACCTGAAACAATCAATGAGAGCTCCAAGTTCATCATTTCTCATGGTTGTCCTCTCAGGCATTTGGCCAGAGTTCATTCTTACAAAAAATGACAAGTTGTATCAGCACCTTTGCATAATGTCCTATCAAAAGATGGAGCTCAAAGTGAATCAAATCAGCTTGTTGTCCTGTTCTATCAAGTAGGTAAGCCTCTATTGAATCTTCACCGAAATTTGTTGCTTGCTGATTTTCATCATAATAATGGTGTTTACGATCAGCTTGATCAAGTAAGTAAAATTCATACTGATCAGATCCTTCTCAAGCAATTGATCAAATATGTCTCATGTATTCATCTTGTTATAGCTTTCCAAAATCAGGTTGATTATTGTGATCTTAAAAGGAAAGGAAGTTATTTTTCACAATTAGGTGAATGGTTTTGTTTAACCAGGCTTTAAGCTGGTTAAAGTAGGTTAATTTAGGTTTTCATTTCAATAAGTGCAGTCAAGCACTAGGTTTTAGGTTGCATGAGTCTAGGTTTAGTTGCATTTTCATTTCAATAAGGTTGCATTCATGCATTTTCCATTTATCTGACTCCATTTGCACTAGGATAAGTCTCAGGTCATGTCTAGCAGGCAGACATCCAACAGAAGTTGCCAAAATTGTTACTCAAAATGAAAACACACAGCACAATAGGCATTAGTAGAGAAAATTTGCATGTTTTACTTTGTCTAGTTAACATTGCCTTATAGGTTTTGTTAATTTGCATGTCCTTGTAACATTCATTTCCAAATGTCATTAATGTACTCTAAGTATTGATCAACTGTTACATAATTTTCAAAAATCCATCAATTATCATTACATTGTGCATTCATAAATAATGTAGTACAAATGTCCTTTTATTTCATAATTTCATGTTTCAATAAATAGAGTACATTGCAGAAAAAAAAAAACTAGAAAACTGAAGTATGGAATAGGGGTCCCATGCATTGCCTTGTGTTTGCATTTGAGTCTACTGGTTGTTTTGCCAGGTCTTCATCTACATTTAGGTCCTTAGGGCTCGCATTTGAAAGAAAGAAAAAGAATGGTTAGATCCTGTCGGATCTAAGCAATGCAAGATAAACAAATAGCATACATCAGCAATCTAACTTTTCATATCTGCATATCAATCTAGAATGATAAATGTAACAAGAAAACATAAACTAGCACTCACTATAAGGTAGTGTTAAAGGGTTGTCTTTCTAAAACATGAAAACATTTCTCTATTAATGACTATTGTGGTGTATATTTTCTTTTGATTAACCAGTCATTTTCAAGATCCAGAACAAGCTACAGGAAGTTCCAGGTTGCTTAGCTACAGGAAGTTCTGGGTTGCTGATTTTTAAAGAATCAATTGCTCAATGTTGCAAGACAAATGCTGGTTACATGATTTCCAAAGTACATTTTTCAACCTCTAAATGATTAATTGCTTAATTTTAATTAAGTGCTTCAAGATAACATCATGATTTAAATGTTCACATTTTGTTATGACTGGGTGTCATGAACCCGTGTTCGAACCTCAGTTATTAACATCCTGTCATTTTTGAGTGTCACGAGCCCGTGCTCGAACTTCATTAACAAATAATAAACATTTATATCTTGTTGTGCTTCACATGTCAGATTACAAATTCAGCATCAAAAGAAAATATGTACAGTAAATTGAGCTACAGGAGCAATTTTAACAAATGTTGTTTATGTCAACTGAATGTTTACATCTTGCAGTGCTTGTCAGAAAATGGAAAACTTGTTCATATTCAGAGTTTCTGACAAGATTTTTATCAGATTTATAATGTTGGAATGTTGATCAATTTTTAAAATTTGGATTCAGTTCAAATGTAGTAAAAGCTTGTGGTTACAATCAAACAAGCATAGTTACATCTTTTAGCAGCAGTGAGTGAAATTTCAATATCTTGCATCAGTTATGCTGAAACTGGAATAATAAAGCTGGAACATTATGATCACTATTGCAAATGAATAGACTGCAAATACATGTTTGAAGCAGTGATGTTTGTTGTTACAAATAGTGCATAGTACATCCTCGAAATAGTGAACCTATTTGTAGCAGCAAGTATGTGTTGACAACAAGTTCATATTGAAATTGTGAAATTTTTTTACCAAAGTAACAGTGTTCTGTCAATACCAGTAGTTGTTTTCGGTTATCAGCATAAGGAAAAGAAGACAATAATGCATCCTTTCAAAGAATGATACAATGTTGTCAGCAACTTGATATCTATCATTTTTTGCAAAGAAGATAGTCTAGAAGTCACAGCTCAAACCCGTGAGTCATTTTTACTAGTGACAGAAGTGCATATTTGAAAATAGCAGCGCATCTTTTTTCTAAAAGACAGTTAAAAATCTGATATCGACATGGAGGCACGTTTTAGTATTTAGGCCATTTGCTAAAGATAAACCGAAAGTGCATCAATCTAAACAAGCGCTGCGTCTTTTGTAGATAAATAATAAAACATCTTTTACAAGAGAATAGAAGGCCACATTTTTGTAGAGAACTATGAGTATTTCTTGCAGAGATTTGTCAACATTTATGGGTATTGAATTAGCAAAAGGACAGTGCATCTACCGATTAAAAAGTTTTAACAGCAAGTTTTCAAAAAACCGTGGGTTTATCTATAAGTAGTGGCTGTGAAAGCTCATAGTTGCTGCAAGGTAAGGGAAAACCCGAAAATACTCAAAGTGTATGCAATAATAAAGTTGATTCTAGATTTTCTTTGAGAGTTCAAACTCTTAACTATGAGTTCTTGCTTTGTAAACTGCAAGAGATACATGCTAGAGGGTTTTAAGAATCATATTTCAAAGATAATAGAAAGTTTAAAGCCATACTTCAACTTGAAGTCTTAGTCAAGCAAAACCATGAAACATTTTCTGCCTAAAACGTGGGTATTTCACTTAAAACAATGAGTGCATCTTTTAATACCAAGTACTATCGGTTTGAGATCAACATGAAGTTCACATTCAGCATCAAATCAGAGTATTATACAACACTGATTTCATATTTCAAAATCCATATGTGCAAGTTCAAATGCAGAACATTCTATTTTTATTTGCAAACAAATAGTAAACTATCTACCAGAATGGAGGGCATGTTTCTAATGCAAATTCATGAGTATTCATTACAAAATGAAAGAGAGAGTTTCAAACTTTTAAATTACTTCAGTTTGCAAAAGGAGGAACAAAGAGTTCAAAAAAGGAGACTTACAGTTTGTGGAAATAAAATGATCAATGCCAAAGCCGAGCTTCAGTACCAGTTCAATCATAAATTCTTCAGCAAACTTCAGAGTTTCCCCAACATATTTTGAGAGTTCGAAGACATCTTTCCAGCGTTAGGGTTTCATTCCCTAACTTTTGGCAAATAAGAAAATACCAAGTGAAATAATAAAAACCATTTGGAGTCCGCAAGGTAAAATGTGTGACAGAGATATTAAATGTGTGCAGAGAATAACAGTGCTAGGTGTTGCTTCAAAAACATAAAAAATTGCCACCTTACCTTTCTAGTACCTCCCTTCATGTTTGTAATGGCAAGTGGGTAGAAGTCTTATTGACTCCTCACTATGTAATAACTTACACTTAGATTTTTATCTAAGTTAGGGAATAGGTTAGAAAATAGATAAGGTTAATAAATATTAAAATCCTTTTAATATTTTTTTCTTTTAAATTTTGGCATATTTTATTGTAAAAAGGGATTTTAATTCCTTATTTTAAGCCAAATTTTATTAAGGTGGCTATATTTTTGGCACAAATTATGTCCAAATTAGGGCAATTTGTAAAGGCATAGTATTCCCGAATTAGGGTTTCAGAGGTCTCTAAAGGAAAGGAGATGAACTATTTTGAGGGACGCATGTGTGGGAAAGAGAGCCTATAATGAACTAATTTGTTCCTAGAATCTCAAGAGTCCATTGTGTAACCATTTTGTAGAGATTTTTGAAGGAAATATACTAGATTTCAGCTCATTTTTTGTTCAGATTATCAATTCCTTTTCATCTTCTTTAGTAAGTGTTTTCAATTCTAATTTTGAATTTCGAAGTGAATGTATCATTGTTCCTTCCTGATTAATAATCTGATCTATCAAGCCTTATTTGAGAAACGTATGTTGTTAAGTGTTGAAGTTATTTGTGGTTCATCCCTGATAATTAAATTCATTAACCTATATGTTGAACAGTGTACCAATCATCTGAATTTCATTGTGAGTTAAGTTTGGAATTAATATTTTCTTTTCAACTTTTTGATTCCTTCATTGGTGTATAACCCTTTTTTCTAAGTTTTATGTTCCCTTTACCCTTTTCCCATCAAGTTTTTCAGGTTAGTAAAGTGATAGCAGATATTTTATAGGAACCAGCCTAGAATCTGGAGATTCCTTTCTAATCATAGTCTACCCATAGCTAGGAGAGGTTTCCATAGTCAGCTGGAATTCTTGTTAGCCTCATTGCCTGATAGAGGTAACAATTCTAGTGCCTTACAGTTTTTGGCATGCCCAGTGGGACATGTTCTTACAGAACGGGTCAAATTGCATGGTATTACTTGCTGGTTTTGGTGTGCAATCAGCAAGATTCAGACCTAAAAGGGGTCACATTTTTCATACCTGATGAATAAAGATGTCAACTTTTCAAGGAGGATATGCTTATCCAGATGCTCAGCAATCACAATATGATTTTCATAATTTTGTAAATAATAATGATATACAAAATGGAGATACTGCAAGTATGTTGCAGAATATGTTTATGCAGATTGAGGATATTAAAAGGTAGCAAGAGTTTGAATTCCAACAAGAGCTAAATAGGCAGCTAGAAGATCACACTTATCAGGCCTAGATCCAACAACAACAGTCATTGGCTCAGCAGGATCAAGCTTATAAAAGGTATCTTATTGAACAGTACAAGAGAAATGAAGCCAAGATTGCAGCAGAGTTGCAAGCTCAGAAAGATGTTTATGAAAAGAAACTTCAACAACAACAAGAGCTTTTAATCACCATGTCTAATAAAGGTGTTGAATTTAAGATAGAAAAAGAAAAGGATTTAAAAGCTTATCAAGAGTTTCAAGAGAAATTTCAAGAAGAGGCACAAAGATATGTAAGAGCTCATGAGGAATTTCATGAAAAGGAGTTTTGGGACCAACAAGATAAGATAAAGATCTTAGCTTATGCAGCTATGAAGTACAAAGAAGCTTATCAGTTGCAGATTGAAAAGTGTTTCCAGCTGGAACAAGAGAAGGAGACCATTCAACAGGAGGTTTTTGATAGTCTAAAGAAGGTTCTTTTTGAGCAAGAAGAGATGATTAAGAAGATTTCAACAAATCAAAACATTTGTGCTGATAAGAGTATACTTCTCCTACAAACCAATGAGGAAGAAGAAGAAGAAGATCAATTTTGGGAGGAGATGGAGCAGTTTTGCTTGCATCTTGATGTCAAGCCCTCACTTCTAGAAAGTACATGCAAGCTACAAGAGGTAGTCATTTCCAACCAGCATGATGAGCAAATCTTTCAAACTGAAGTTATTTCATCTCAGGAACCTGAAACTATCAAGGAGAGCTCCAAGTTCATCATTTCTCATGGTTGTCCTATCAGGCATTTGGCCAGAGTTCATGCTGGCAAAAAAGGACAAGTTGTATCAACACCTTTGCATAATGTCCTCTCAAAAGATGGAGCTCAAATTGAATCAAATCAGCTTGTTGTCCTGTTCTATCAAGTAGGTAAGCCTCTATTGAATCTTCACCGAAAGTTTCTGATTGCTGATTTTCTTCATAATAATGGTGTTTACGATCAGCTTGATCAAGTAAGTAAAATTCATGCTGATCAGATCCTTCTTAAGCAATTGATCAAATATGTCTCATGTATTCATCTTGTAATACCTTTCCTAAAGCAGGTTGATTATTGTGATCTTAAAAGGAAAGGAAGTTATTTTTCACAATCAGTGAATGGTTTTGTTTAACCAGGCTTTAAGTTGGTTAAAGTAGGTTAATTTAGGTTTTCATTTCAATAAGTGCAGTCCAGCACTAGGTTTTAGGTTGCATGAGTCTAGGTTTAGTTGCATTTTCATTTCAATAGGGTTGCATTCATGCATGTTCCAATTATCTGACTCCATTTTCCCTAGGATAAGTCTCAGGTCATGTCTAGTAGGCAGACATCTAGCAGAAGTCACCAAAATTGTTACTCAAAATGAAAACACACAACACAATATGCATTAGTAGAGAAAAATTGCATGTTTTACTTTGTCTAGTTAACACTGCCTTATAGGTTTTGTTAATTTGCATGTCCTTATTACATTCATTTCCAAATGTCATTAATGTACTCTAAGTATTGATCAACTATTACATAATTTTCAAAAATCCATCAATGATCATTACATTGTGCATTCATAAAGAATGTAGTACAAATGTCCTTTTATTTCATAATTTCATGTTTCAATAAATAGAGTACATTGTAGGAAAAAAAAAAACTAGAAAACTGAAGTATGGAATAGGGGTCCCATGCATTGCTTTGTGTTTGCATTTGAGTCTGCTAGTTGTTTTGTCAGGTCTTCATCTGCATTTAGGTCCTTAGGGCTTGCATCTGAAAGAAAGAAAAAGAATGGTTAGATCCTATCCGATCTAAGCAATGCAAGAGAAATAGCATACATCAGCAATCTAACTTTTCATATCTGCATATCAATCTAGAATGATAAATGTAATAAGAAAATGTAAACTAGCACTCACTATAAGGTAGTGTTAAAGGGTTGTGTTTCTAAAACATGAAAACCTTTCGCTATTAATAACTATTGTGGTGTATGTTTTCTTTTCATTAACCAATCATTTTCAAGATGTAGAACAAGCTAGAGGAATTTCCAGGTTGCTAAGCTACAGGAAGTTCTGGGTTTCTAATTTTTAAAGAATCAATTGCTCAATGTTGCAAGACAAATGCTGGTTACATGATTTCCAAAGTACATTTTTCAACCTCTGAATGATTAATTGCTGAATTTTAATTAAGTGCTTCAAGATAACATCATGATTTAAATGTTCATAGTTTGTTATGACTAGGTGTCATGAACCCGTGTTCAAACTTCAGTTATTAACACTGTGTCATTTTTGAGTGTCATGTGCCCGTGCTCGAACTTCATTAACAAATAATAAACATTTATATCTTGTTGTGCTTCACATGTTAGATTACAAATTCAGAATCAAAAGAAAATATGTACAGTAAATTGAGCTACAGGAGCAATTTTAACAAATGTTGTTTATGTCAACTGAATGTTTACATCTTACAGTGCTTGTCAGAAAATGGAAAACTTGTTCATATTCAAAGTTTTTGATAAGATTTTTATCAGACTTATAATGCTGGAATGTTGATCATTTTTTGAAATTTGGATTCAGTTCAAATGCAGTAAAAGCTTGTGGTTACAATCAAATTGGCATAGTTACATCTTTTAGCAGCAGTGAGTGAAATTTTAATATCTTGGATCAGTTATGCTGAAACTTGAATAATAAAGCTGGAACATTATGATCACTATTGCAAATGAATAGACTACAAATACATGTTTGAAGTAGTGATGTTTGCTGTTACAAATAGTGCATAGTACATGCTCGAAATAGTGAACCTATTTGTAACAGCAAGTATGTGTCGACAACAAGTTCATATTGAAACTGTGAAAAATATTTGCCAAAGTAACAGTGTTCTTTCAAGACCAGCAGTTGTTTTCGGTTATCAGCATAAGGAAAAGAAGACAATAATGCATCCTTTCAAAGAATGATACAATGCTGTCAGCAAGTTGATATCTATCATTTTTTGCAAAGAAGATAGACTAGAAGTCACAGCTCAAACCCGTGAGTCATTTTTACTAGTGACAGAAGTGCATATTTGAAAATAGCAGCGCATCTTTTTTGCAAAAGATAGTTAAAAATCTGATATCGACATGGAGGCACGTTTTAGTATTCAGGCCATTTGCTGAAGATAAACCAAAAGTGCATCAATCTAAACAAGTGTTGCATCTTTTGTAGATAAATAATAAAACATCTTTTACAAGAGAATAGAAGGCCATGTTTTTGCAGAGAACTATGAGTATTTCTTGCAGAGATTTGTCAACATTTATGGGTATTGAATCAGCAAAAGGATAGTGCATCTACATATTAAAAAGTTTTAACAGCAAGTTTTCATAAAACCATGGGTTTATCTATAAGTAGTGGCTGTGAAAGCTCATAGTTACTGCAAGGTAAGGGAAAACCCGAAAATACTCAAACTGTATGCAATAATAAAGTTGATTCTAGATTTTCTTTGAGAGTTCGAACTCTTAACTATGAGTTCTTGCTTTGTAAACTGCAAGAGATACATGCTAGAGGGTTTGAAGACTCATATTTTAAAGATAATAGAAATTTTAAAGCCATACTTCAACTCGAAGTCTCAGTCAAGCAAAACCGTGAAACATTTTCTGCCAAAAACATGTGTATTTCAGTTAAAAAAATGAGTGCATCTTTTAATACCAAGTACTATCAGTTTGAGATCAACATGAAGTTCACGTTCAGCATCAAATCAGAGTATTATACAACACTGATTTCATATTTTGAAATACATATGTGCAAGTTCAAATGCAGAACATTTTGTTTGTATTTGCAAACAAATAGTAAACTATCTACCAGAATGGAGGGCATGTTTCTAGTGCAAATTCATGAGTATTCATTGCAAAATGAAACAAAGAGTTTCAAACTTTTAAACTACTTCAGTTTGCAAAAGGAGGAACAAAGAGTTCAAAAAAGGAGACTTACAGTTTGCAAAAATAAAACGATCAATGCCAAAGCTGAGCTTCAATACCAGTTCAAGCACAAATTCTTCAGCAAACTTCAGAGTTTCCCCAACATATTTTGAGGGTTCGAAGACATCTTTCCAGCGTTAGGGTTTCATTCCCTAACTTTTTGCAAATAAGAAAATACCAAGTGAAATAATAAAAACCAGTTGGAGTCCGCAAGGTGAAATTTGTGAGAGAGATATTAAATGTGTGCAAAGAATAACAGTGCCAAGTGTTGCTTTGAAAACATAAAAAATTGCCACCTTACCTTTCTAGTACCTCCCTTCATGTGTGTAATGGCAAGTGGGTAGAAGTCTTATTGACTCCTCACTATGTAATAACTTACACTTAGATTTTTATCTAAGTTAGGGATTAGGTTAGAAAATAGATAAGGTTAATAAATATTAAAATCCTTTTAATATTTTTTTCTTTTAAATTTTGGCATATTTTATTGTAAAAAGGGATTCTAATTCCTTATTGTAAGCCAAAGTTTATTAAGGTGGCTATATTTTTGGCACAACTTATGGCCAAATTAGGGCAATTTGTAAAGGCATAGTATTCCCAAATTAGGGTTTTAGAGGTCTCTAAATGAAAGCAGATGAACTATTTTGAGGGTCGCATGTGTGGGAAAGAGAGCCTATAGTGAACTGATTTGTTCTGAGAAGCTCAAGAGTCCATTGTGTAACCATTTTGCAAAGATTTTTGAAGGAAATATACTAGATTTCAGCTCATTTTGTGTTCAAATTATCAATTCCTTTTCATCTTCTTTAGTAAGTGTTTTCAATTCTGATTTTGAATTTGGAAGTGAGTGTATCATTGTTCCTTCCTGATTGATAATCTGATCTGTCAAGCCTTATTTGAGAAACGTATGTTGTTAAGTGTTGAAGTTATTTGTGGTTAATCCCTGATAATTAAATTCATTAACCTATATGTTGAATAGTGTACCAATCATCTGAATTTCATTGTGAGTTAAGTCTGGAATTAATATTTTCTTTTCAAGTTTTTGATTCGTTCATTGGTGTATAACCCTTTTTTCTAAGTTTTAAGTTCCCTTTACCCTTTTCCCATCAAGTTTTTCAGGTTAGTAAAGTGATAGCCAATATTTTATAGGAACCGGCCTAGAATCCATAGATTCCTCTCTAATCATAGTCTACCCACAGCTAGGAGAGGTTTCCATTGTCAGCTAGAATTATTGTTAGCCTCATTTCCTGATAGAGGTAACAATTCTAGTGCTGAACAATAATATTTTAGGACTTTATTAATTAATCTCATGAATGTAATAGGTCACTAGTACATTTGACCTTAAATTTTGACTAAAAAATTTGACCATCAAATAGAAATATTTTGGTTAGTCGCATTATAGAAGGAAACCCTTTTTTTTTTTTAATACATGCCCCATGTTGGTCACAATTTTGACTAACACGGGCATAACATAAAGTAAAAAAAAAGGTTTGAAACTTCATTTGAGCATTTCATTTTAGCGCACGCGAAGGAGCCAGTAGAAGCTAAGGGTGAAGAGTTGAATTAGAGGGTTAAGGTATGTCGAATCGATTTCCAATAAGAATTGAATGCTATATATAAACTGTGGAATTAGGATTGACGAAAATTTGGTTGAATTAGTTGTTTAGAATTTATATAAGTTGAAAATGGATAAAACTGTAAGCAATAGAAATACTCTATTTTCTACAAAATTCATTCATCTTGAAGTCTCAATTCGGTTATTCTGATGCATTAAAGGAATTGCAACATTTTTTTGTTCAATTCATGCCATTTTCAAATGAGTCTCATTTTATATTGAAACTGTTGTTACCATGCCAGTGGTCTATCTAATAGCATTTCTTATTTTAGTTTACTGTTATTGCAGTAGGAACTTAGAATAATGAGAACCATTCTAACCTAATAATGAGAACCATTCTAACCATGGAATGTTAATTCTAACCTATATTATTAGATCATTAACCGTGCATATGCAGAGTTTTGTGGAGTAAAGGTGATCACAGTTAAATAACAATGAGAAAATACAATGGAATTGGATGCAATGTGTAGCAGTGGATGATCTGTCAGAATAAGGAAGGGTTTTTATGTTTGAAAACATTTTTTCATGTTGAATGAATGGTGATTCGATCACTAATTTGATGCAGGAGTGAGTTGTAACAGGAGATTGGGGAAGCCCTAGCAAACCAGGGTTTGGAGTCAATATTTGGGGGTTTTGGTGTTTTAGGGCCCGTGAGTCTAATTGCTTGTGGATTTAACCATTTTGAGTCATTTTATAACTCTGCTGAAGGTTTGGTGGGATAAGGGAATGTGAGGAGAGTAGTTGCTTTGAAAATTTGGTCATTTTCATGCATTGAAAACAGGGGTTCAGTCATGGTTAGGTGTGTTGGTCCAAAGTAACCCTATAAAAGCTTTTGGTATGGGATGCATCAAATGTCATTTTTTAGGTCAAATGTCCCTTCTAAGATCCCTTAGGGATTTATGATGATTTCCTCGAAGAACTAACAACAAGAGACTTCCTTCTCTAAATTCTTGATCATTCTTGTGAAGCACAATCTATGATACCTCCTCAAAATGTTTATGTAATTGATTTAAGGGAAACATGTATTTGTAATAATTATTCAAGGGATAATGTTTATGGATCTGGTTAAGTAATTATGCATATTTGATTTGAACCATACATCTATACTTGGTGCAATTCCTAATAATAATTATATTTTTACCATGCTTGTTCTCCTAGTCTATATATGGACAGCGACTGATGACATTGTTTGAGAAATATTACTATTGTATCAAATCAGGGAACCATCCCAGTAAGAAGAATGTATCCTATAGTATATCCCTCTATTACTGGTATATTTTTAAGGAGTGTTGATTGTCTTAATTGCTATATGTGAGATAGAATGCTGCCACGAAATAGTTTATGGATATTGCGATAACTGATGCCTCTTATTTGCATGAACACTATGATTAAATGTTGTGTATATTGACTTCAGGTGGCTGTAATGTCCCTTGGATATACTCTTAGAATTAAACTATTGATACCACTCTTTTATTATGGTAGTCTTGATCACTATGTGATCTATAAGTAATGTATCGATACCAATTGTGTCTGGATAGGATTGGCTCTTATGCTATCTTGATGATTAAGGTGTTCTTTTACTAGTTTTGATATGGCTCTATGTTTCATGTGAATGATCTCTTTGATCCTTACCACTTGTCCGGTCTTCTTTGTGAGATGGAAGTATGTTCTGTCTGGTTTGGCTTCTGCAAATGCAAGGAAACTTGTATCGACTTGTTAGGATCCTCAATTTTATACAGGTTACCCGACATTCTGACTTGTACATTTTTATGGATGTCTCACAGCCAAAGGGGTTATTGCTCCTTCCGTGAATCCAAGCGTATCCTCCCTTGAGTAGACCAAGTAGGGATATGAGTAAAGATAAGCTGCCTTTTTTCTCCTCTCTGCCTTCCCCCAAAATCTCCTTTTATCTCATCAGCCTGTTACATATGTGGCAAGGATGATATTGCTTGCACTTGTCTATGTTGCTTGCTTTCGTGGAATTCCATTGCCCACTGTCAAGTTGATGCCGATAAGATTTTTTGGTATGGGATGCATCAAATGTCAGTTTTTAGGTCATTAGGGGTCAATTTGAAGCATTTTTAGAAGCCTTAATTGGCTTAATTATTTTCCATCCACCCTGGAGCTTATATGTATGATAGTCATTCATGGAACATGAAACATCATCAATATGAAAGAAGGCTTTCATATTACCCAAGGTCAAAGTATAAGAACTAATTAAACATGAGAACACCTTCTAATCATTGTTATATGTATGAAGATGATTTTGAAACAATCATGAGGACCAAGACAAATGATCCATCAATAATGCACAATCCATTAATGGGTATTTAGACATTAGTCTATTTTTTATATTTGAATCTACATATAGGCATATGGCACATTGAACACATTAGGGAATTCTCTTGAATCTTAAGGATCAAGTTCCAATTAGTCGTATTACGGGTCAAGTTCCAATTAGGCATAACCCTAAATAGACCAATTCAACAATAATGAGCCAGGATCAAAATAATAAGCATGCACGCAATACTCTTATAATGAGAAATGCAATTTTACAATTAAATTCTAGATGTGCTCAATCTTAGATCCTTCCCTTTACATGATTCATTTGAATTGGTGTTAAATCTTAAAATACAACCACCAAGCATGTAATTTGGAATGACTCACACTTCAGCCAACTCAATGAATAATATGAAAAAGATAGCCAGGTTTGAATTTTAAAATTTGGAGTTCAAATGCAAAGATGTAGAATAATCTAAATCAAACATCATTATAGTACATGACCATACATGCACTTCTTAAATTTGTATTTATTTGTGCTAATTCATTGTTCTCTTAAAAATCATTATTTAGTCTTATTGTCATCCACAATAACCAAAGTGACAATAATGTTGGAAAGGCAAATGAGGAGCCCATCATTATGCCTTTGAGTTTGATTACAACTTTCTTTGAGCACCAAAGAATGAGATCCAAAGAATTACTCTATTTCATCAACATTTGGCAATGGTCATCTTGATCACTGGCAGACATTCATATTTAAGAAGGATTATCATTACTCCTTTCGATCTACTCATTGTCTTATTACTTCTTATCTTTACCTTACTACATATTTGTATGACCAACTGATTTTCATTTCATATTATGTGTAACTATGCTTCTCCTTGATAACATTTCATCAATCCAGCAAAGCAATACACACAATTTTTTGATAAAATATACAGTAAAATATTTGTAACCAATACATCATCAAAGTCATTATGTAACTAGATACTGTTGTAATAGAAAAATATATGACAAAATAACAATTTTTGTTTCTTAATCAAAGCACATATTTAAGAGATGGTTCATAAAGGGACTAATCTTATTCTTGCCTAGAACATCAAACAAGTACTTGTCAAGTTTGTGGTCAGATGAGCTAAGCTCTTCTGAGTTACAAGACTGTTCCTTTAATCAACATTTAACATTTGAAAAATTCATTTTATCTGCTATTGACAAGAAGTATTTCAAAGTCTACATTTGCCTCCTTAATGACGTTCATTTCAGCCATTAGTTTGTTTAGCTTGGCTAGGTTTTCTTCTTGAATATGGACTTGTAGAGGTAATTTAACAATTCAGGAAACTAAGAAATGAGTTGTCATTATGGTAAGCCACAAGAATGGTCTTGGGAGTATTATTGGAGGTGCTTAACTTTGAAAAGTTACCATGTAAATGTCATTAAAAAAATATAAAAAATTAAGGCCTACGAGATTTTATGATAATGTTCTATTTGAAATAGGGTGCTCAAGTTAACAATGAAATAAAAAAATCCATGCTTGTATTCATATGATACTCTTTACAACTATTTTTCTATCTATACACCCTCTATTGCTATTGTAATGGCAAAGCATCAGAACCGTCCATTTCTAAACTTTGATTTGGTATGATAAATGTCCCTTTGCATTGAGACAATTATAGGTGAGAAAATGGTTGTTCAGTAACAATTTGTATCTGCAGGTTGCAAACAAATCATCCTTCTTCCCCCAATGAGTCATTCCATTCAAGAAAGACCATGTCTAACAATATCAACGAACAAAAAAATAAGGAGACAATTGCTAGACTGTGGTCTAACTTAAAAAGAAAAGGTGATGAAAAATGTTATTGTCCTTGCAAAATTTGTAAGGGCTTAAAGACTCAAACATATCTAATCAAAATAGCTAAGGAACATTGTAGGCAACATGGTCACATTGAAGGAGGAAATGAATTTCATCCATTGGTATGTATTTTAATAATTTATAAAATATTACATAAGAGATGATTTGATGATGACATCATGGTCATGGTTAATATAAGGTCATCATTTTCATATAGGTCAATGTCCCTGAGTTTCATGTTATGGACCATGACAATCCGGAGAATGTGGATTTCCAAATGAGGGAACATGGAGGTGTGAATATAGAAGTAGAACGTAATGATACCATGGAAGAAGACCGCGATGATGAAGATCACCATGATCAAGATGATCATGATGATGATGATGTTGACGTAGAGCTTGATGTACCTATACTTGAGAAGGCACACGAACCCCTATATGAAGGCTCTGAAACAACTCTTCTTGCCGCTGTATTGTTGTTGGTGAACTTGAAGGTTATGAATGGTTTATCCAATGTAGCAATGACACGTATGTTAAGGTATGTCATCTTTTTTCCATTATTTTAGTCGTAGGTTGATAGGTGAGTGTTTGTTACCACCATCAAACATTTTACCTCGCTCGTACCAAGAATTATCTGCCATTATGAAAGATATTGGAATGGAGTATCAAACAATACATGCATGTCTGAACGATCATATTATATATCATAAATAGCATGAATTTGCAATAGAATGCCCTATTTGTCATATTAGTAGATATCAATTAGATTGAATAACAAAAAAGGTGCTTCACAAGGTTCTTCGGCATATTCTCATTATTCCACGTCTGCAAGGATTATTCAAGTGCAATAGCTTGGCACAATTTATGGATTACCATGCACGCAATAGAAGTCAAGATGACATTATGCGAATGCCTATGGATGGTTTAGCATTTAAGGAAATAGAGGAAAAATGGCCACACTTTAAAGAAGAACCTTGTAATCTCAAGCTTTCATTGGCAGCGAACGGTGTCAATCCATTTGGAGAGATGAGATCTACTTACTTGGTGTGGCCTATTTTTGTTATCAACAATAACATTCTTCCTTGGTTGTCAATAAAGAGGGAGCACATAATGTTGGCACTGATTGTTCCAAGTATTTTTTGATTTAATGGTCATCTAAATTAATTTATTATTAATAATCCATCAAAATGGTCATAATAATTATGTAATATTTTTGTTCATTCAACTAGGTAAGTACCAAGTTAAAGATATCGATGTATATATTGAGCCCCTTATCGATGAGTTGATGGTGTTATGGAATGGGGTCACTATGTATGACATCTCTAGACCAATAGGACAAAGACAATTTTAATTTCATGCAATGCTTGTATGGACAATACATGATGCCCCTGGGCTAACACATTTTTGTGGTATGTTATAGTGCTAACACAAAGTTAACAAATTTAATCCAATTATACACGATCTTGTAGGTCTTCAGACAAAAAAAAATTTGCATGTCCAGTTTGTGGTCTAAAGATGAAATCTCGTCATTCAAAAAGTTTAAGAAAGCAGGTGTTCGATGAGAATAGACACTTTCTCCACAGAAATCATAAGTACCAAATTACCAAAAAACATCTTTTCAATGGGAAATAAGAGACTACATCAAAGCCATGGAGAATGACACCTCGCCTATGGAATTCGGCATACAATAAAATAAATCGTCAAGGTAATGTCATTCCATCTGATGGTTTTTGTTTTAAATTTATATTTTGATATTTTGTTTTGTTTACAGATGATGTAATTGATGCTTGTGAAGGTCGTCAAGGCATCAATGACCAACTTCCAAAAGGACTAAAAAGTTATCCTATGCAATTTACTAAGTTGTCGTACTACGAGCAACTCTCAATCATGCATTTGTTTGATCCTATGCATATTGGAAAGAATGTAACAGAGACATTATGGAAAATCTTGGATGGAAGGCGTGACAAAGACCAAATTGTCAAAATTTGTAGTGACATTAAAGAATCCAACCATGCAATGAAAAATGTCATTCGATCAAATAAAAATGGAGACCAGATTGATACAAGTGCCCTTAGTTGGTTATTGTCAGAGCAACAGAGCAATGCTATAAAAGAAGTCATAAAAAAAATATGATTTCCCACAGGATTTGCTACGAACATAAACGATCTCATATCAAAGAAAAGTAAATTTGGGCCAGGGATGAAAATACACGATTGGCATACATTTATTAAGGTAATTCATGTTATTTTGTATTCACTATATATTTGTATACTGCATGTAGTTTTCATTGCATTCTTTTATAAAATATTGACAAGATCATTTTACAAATATTGCAGTACGTTCTACCTCTATCTCTCCCACACCACTTCGCCAACAGTGTCAAACAAGTTATATATGATCTTGGAAAATACATGAGGTGGTTGTCATCTAAAAAAATCAATAAAGAAGATATAAAATATTGGAAGAGAAAAATTCCTCTTCTTATGTGTGAAATGCAAAAGTGTCTACCTTCAACTTTTTTCAATGCACAAGAACACTACCTCATACATCAAGTTGAGGAGATTGAATTGTGTGGACCTGTACCAACTAGGTCAATGTGGATGGTTGAGAGGCACTTGAAATTTTTGAAAGGCTTGGTTCGACAGAGAGCACATCCTGAGGGTTCTATGGTGGAGGGATATATGGTATACCAGACCATGGTGTACATTAGTGAATATCTTCCTAAGTTTGCAGCAAAGATCCATGTAGATCGTATTTGGGATCCCAACTCCATTAACAAATTCAAAGGGGAGTACTTGATGGGAAAAGGTAGATTGAAAAAAGTGAGAGGTAAATCTAAGATGTTATTGTAGTTAATTAATTCTTATAAATCTTCAATATAAGTTATTTATAATTGATTTATTTTTTTTGATACAGTTGGTTGAGAGTGGGATGCAATACATTTGTATATTGCGAACAATCTTGATTGGATGATGGTATGAATTGAACGATGTCAACAAAATGGTTGCTCATTAACATGGGAAGTGTAATACCCCAAAAATGGGCTATATGTTCATTAATCTTCTATATCAACAATTCGAACGAAATCGACATCAAAGTCCTAATCTAAGGCACATCTAAACATCATCGAATCCTAATTGATTATCTTAAATTCTGCATCGGGGAATATTCCTAGCAATATTCCTAATTATCTTAATTATCTTTAATTTAATGATTATTTGGCGATAAATCACATTTATCCTAAGTTTGATTAATTGAATATTTTCATATTTAATTAATTAGATTTAATATCTTGCCACTCAATTGTGTAATTAAATTTAATTCTATCTATTATTAATTGTATTATTTAATTTTGACAATAAATCTAATATCTTATGAATAATTGATTAAATTCTTATTTAATTAATTAAAGCAAGTTGTCATTATTTAATAATATAGTTTTTAATAAAAGTTTGATTAAATAATTGATTAAACCAAAAAACAATTATTTATTTTCAAAAATCAGTTAAGTTGAGCATAAATCACTTTATTTATTTAATTAATTCATAATTATTATGCACATTCAAAAGAAACAGTTAAACTCCAAATTAGAAAATCAATGCAAAGTGTTGACTTTTTAGAACTCAACATCCTTTTGGAGTTCAAAAAGTTAATCTAAACTCTAATTTGAGTTAAAAAGTTGTTTTTGCATGATTTGCATGTTTTTGTGAATTAAATTATCTTTATTATCAGATAACTCAAAAATCAAGCTGAGTTAATTTGAGTGATTTATGGCTTTTTTCCATGCACCTCCAAAGCCTTGGATTTCTATAAAATTAAAGCCTCAGCTCATCTCAAAGCATCTCATATTTTTGCACAATCACGTTGGAGAATTGGAATTGGGAGAATCAAAGCTTATTGCGAATCCAAGCTATTGTGAGATCTTTCTAGTTTTGAGCATTGCATATCATTTAGCATAGATTCATATCATTGTTAGATCAAATTTCCATATTAGCATAGATTCATATCAGTTTTTCATTATTATTGCATAGGAAATACCAAAAAAATAGATTAATTGCATTCATATTTCATATTAGTTTTGCATCCAAATCCTTCATTTAGGTGTCATCTAGGTCACTGATCTCGATAACAATCTGAGAACATCAATCTCGCACCTACTAGAAGGCAGTACATCGCTTGGTTAAATTAGATTTCAATTTTGTATGATTTTGATTTTGCTAACCTCTAATGTTTTACTAAAGTGTTGTGTCTACAGATCAGGTACAATTTTCACACACACATTTCTGGCGCCCACCGTGGGGCCTTGAGCCTCATTCTCTTCATTTTTATCAAATTTTATATATTTTCGGCATCACTTTTTCTTCATTTTTGCGCAAACAAGAAAAACGCTGCCTACGAGAAATTTGATGCCGCTTACAAGCAATTTGACGCCACTTACGAGAAATCTGATCAGGCCTACAAGCAATATGTTCACACCTATGAGCAATTTGTTCACGCTTACAAGTGATCTGATCACGCCTACGAGAAATTTGTTACAAGCAATCTGATCACGCCCACGAGAAATTTGTTCACGCTTGCAAGCATCCTGCTCACGCCTATGCCAGTTTAAGTCATGCCTTTGCTAGTTTCACTCACGCCTATGCTAGTTTAAGTCACGCCTATGCCAGTTTCAGTCACGCCTATGCCAGCTTCAGTCATGCCTATGCTAGTTTAAGTCACACCTATGCTAGTTTTGGTCACGCCTATGCCAATTTCAATCACGCCTATGCCTATTTTGATCATACCTGCTTTCTATTTTCTGATTTGTTTTTTTTTTAAATTTTGGCATTTTCAAAATCCATGCCACTCTGAAAAATTGGCACCCATTTTTGTGAAATTTTCACATATGGTATTGAAAGTTTAAGTGTGATATATCATTGGAAAGCTCTTTCTGAGCCAAATCCAAGCATGTTGGTTTCATTTTCAAATTTTACCATTTGATCAGCTATTTGCAGATTTGTAATTTTAGATTATTGATTTCTAACGCTTATGGTTTGCTGTTGATTTGTCTTGATTTTGTACTTTCAGATGTGTGCTAAATTCTGGATTGTAGATCTTTGGACCTAAGGTGAGTCACTACAATCTCTATAACACTTGGTTTGGACTTAAAATAAATCTCTCGTGTGTCTAGCTTGAGTACTTCTTTTCATGCTTTTGTTTTACACACTTGCATAATTGATACTAGGTTGTGACACCTTAGGTATTTATTTAGTAGTCTTAGATACTTGTGATTGATCTAGATTGCTATCTTGAGTTATTGGACTCGCTAAATCCATCGGCCCCTCATTCCACCCCGTGGTTGCAATCTCAGCGCCATAAAGGGGAGGGGTCTACAAGAGAGAAGCGTTAATTGTTCCACTAGGCAACCCTTTTGTGCTTTTTAGAACTCACTTGTTTTCTAAGTTGGGGACTCATTTTCAGCTTGTGTGAGGTGTTAAGTGTTCCACCTTGTGGACTCATCTCATATTCTCTTTAAGCGTTAAGTGTTCCTCTTTCTGCTTTTTGGGTACTTTTGGTAGATTTGCTTTTGGAAACATACATCTGTGCTCACATAGTAATTAAGCCCCATGAACACTATTTGTGGATCTTGAGAGAGTGGGTTCCTAGTGAAACCCTTCTCAATGAGGGATCCCTTGTAGGTGGGGAGGATACTCAGTGCGTCTCACATTCTACTTGGTTCATGCGTCTTCCCTTATTGATTGATACATTCTCTCTCCAGAGAGGTTGATAGATCATGTGGGGTTGATATCATAGACCTTGGTGAGACAAACTTTGTCTTAGCATGTCGGATTAATTTGCTTGCTTTGTTTGGGTTAAAATTGAAGAGGCATCAAAACCTTGGATCTAGAGCCAAGTCCCCTTGTGGTATCATACTGTGAGTCACCTTTAGAGAGGGTTAACCGTAGTGGACAATCCCTTCACAGGGAAAATTGTGTTGACGGAACCTCAAGCGGTAATAGTCATTTTCACCGTGGTAGTGACAGCCGCTATATAAATGTCCTTGTGAAAGAAATCTCCATGGGTATGGTTCACTGTTGGGTTGTCAGATCTCCCTAGCAGTTCCTGAAGATTAAGTTCTCAGACTGTGTCAAAACCCTAGTGCGCCGGGATTAGAGTTCACCCCTTTGGATCATAAAAGTTGCAGAGTCAAACCATTACTAAAAACCCTAGCGAGGCCAAATTTTCATTTTATAGGGTATATGTGCGTTATTTCAAAAAAAATTTGGAACATACAGAATTAGTGCTTTTGAGGATTAGAACGAATAAGTCACTTGATTGTTCATGCGCAAGGTTGCTTTTGCCCTTGTTCATTATTTTCAGACATGCTTGAAATCACGTGCTTTCTGTTTTGCATACTTGTTTATCTATCTGGTTATTGAAAATGGACAAATCTGTTACAATCCTCAAATCTAGACATTAAAATTTGCAAACAATCCGAATATGAAAACTTAAAATTTGCAAAATCTGAAGTAAAATTATTTTCTGGAGTCAAAAGTCATCTCAGAAGGTCAGAAAGTCATACGAGTTTTCTCAAACTATCATTTCAGTATTGCCCATCTATCGTATTATTGAGTACCCAGTGTCATATGAGTTTTCATGTCAGCAAATTCTCAAAGTCAATCCTACTTGCAACTATTGTATGAGATTCCCAACTATCATTTCATTACAACCCATCTGTCATATGATTGAGTACCCAGTGTCGTATGAGTTTCCATGCCAGCAAATTCTCAAAGTCAAAATCTTGCAACTGTCGTATGAGTTTTTCAACTATCGTTTCATAGCATACCCACTCTCGTACGAGTCTGCAGAGTGTCATTTGGGAAATTTTTGAAAGTTGTCAAAAAATTGTCAGAATTGCTAGATATTTAGCTTTTTCAGCCTAATTTCAGAATCTATCAAACGAGTCACTGTGTCAAGAACAGAGCAGTAGCCATTGAAAATCAGTATACATGTCTCAAAGAATCAGTACACATGAGGAAGAAATTTTAATCACCACTATGATGAAGCAACTGCAAGCTATGCAAGTTAAACTTAACAATCTTAAGAAAGAAAAGGAACGTCAAGAGTTCTCCATGGAATCTCTATACTCTTTTCCATTTGATAAAGACTTGTACATGTCACCATGCCCCCGAACAGAATTTGAGCAACATGATAACCCTTATGATACCTCTTCCACGGAGAGTGACACATCCAGCTTTGGAGACTATGATGACTATGATGACAGACAATATAATGATACCTATGACACCTTTGTTCCTAAGAGTCCTCCTCATCATGTGTTCTTGCTTACTGGAAATGAGATGTCACATTGGATAGATCGTGATGGTGATCCATATGATTCTGATTTTGAAAGAAATTTTGATGGCTTTTGTGGACAATACCTTGATTATGATCCATTTACTACTACTGAGGACTATAAAATGCATCGTGCTAGCTTGAAGCATAAATATTATAAGAATCCTTCTCCTAAGGACTCTCCTGCTGAAAATAAAGATTATCTTCTCAAGAAAGATCATGTTAATGTTGGACCTTTGTCTTGTGATGGTTCCCTTCCATCCCCTATTCCTCCAATACCCATACATTTCCTAAAGCTTCCAAGTCTTTCAAATCTTTCATAGAACCTTCATCTGACACAAGCCCTGATACTTTTCATGCAGTTCCCTATAGTTATCCTCCAGGGCTACCTCTTAAAGAAACTCAAGCTAACCTTCACTTGGCTGCAAATACTTTCAATAATGATAAACCTAAAGATCCTAAGCCTTCATATGCTATAATCCCTACTTCAGCTAGTCCTTCACCATCTCTTCCAAATTCATCCATACAATCTCAACATGCTTCCTTGTCCTTAGAAGTGGCTCCATGTCAAGAGGACTCTAAAAATGATGAAGAAAAGAACATAAAGAAAAATCAAGATCAAGAACCCTCCATGTCATCCACTCCTTTTCCCAATGTCTCTTATCCGCTTCATGGTTCTTTTGATCCTGTACACCCTTTTTCATGCATTCCACCATGTCTTAAGTCTTCTCCTAAGCAAGATCAAGCTACTACTTACACTATTGAGCTTATTGACAATCAAAATAACCTTACTACACTTTCGCTTTTCAAAGATGATACTTCCATTAAGGTTGGTAAAAATGGTGTTGTTCCTTCCAATATTAAGCCTATTGAAAATCAAGAGAAAAATTATGTGCTTATGCTATCCAAAAATCCTTGTCAAGATCAAAGTCTTCCATCTTCTTATTCTACCACTCCATGTTCACTTCCACTTTCTACTCTTCCTAAGTCTTTGCAAGCTTTGAACAATCCTATCAAAGAAGGTGCTCATATTCAAGATATCAATGATTCTATTGAAAATCCTAATGCTCACTCTAAAGATGTTGATATCCTTGGTTGTCATATAGATGCTGATGAACTTATTGATTATCCTTTTGCATCTTCCACTTCCATCCTTGGACCTCTTCCACCACTACTAAGGACTTCATGCCTTCCTTCCATCTTGGGTCTTTATGTCCCTTCACTTTCCCCTCCTAACTCTCCTAATTTTTCATCTATCTTGGGTCCTTATGTCCCTCCATCTCCTATCTTTCCTCAAGATCAACATAGATGTATACCTTTGAATCCTTTTCATCCACCCACCCATCTAAACTAGTCATATCTTCCTTCTTCTTCCATAAGTCCCAAGTCTTTTGGAAGTAACTTGAATGTTCAATACAAGAAAAAGAAGCAATATAAGAATCCATCAAAAAGAGAAGATCACCATGTCTCCTCTAAATGACATGGAGGCATAAAGTCAAAAGAGATATCTAAGAAAAAAACTACAAGACAAGTATGGGTTCCAAAATCCATCATTCAAGATATTCTCTCTAGATCATAAAAAAGGAATGAAAAGCCTACAGCTATATGGATTCCAAAGTCTCTCTTGAAAGAGTTTGGTGTTGAACAAAAAGTGAAGTTGACATTCAAGCTTCCAAAGACTTCCACTTCATCTTCTTCCAAAAACATTCTTCCATTCCATGTGCCTAAACCACAACCTCTGCTATCCATTCACCATATTCCTTCACGTATTCCTTCATTCACATTTCCTCCACCCTCTCGCCACCCTTCAAGGTGTGTGTTGATATTGATCTTTCCTTCCTTTCCATTTACCCTTTCACAATCCTTCCATTCATTATCCTTCTACCTTCTCTCCTTTTTCCTTATTTGCCTATTCCTCCTATCTTCCAACCTCACTCGCTTTACATAAAACCTTATCCTCCATTTTTCTCTTCCATCTCCTTTTCTCTATCAGCATCTTTGAGCGTATCATTTTGAATCCTTGGCATATCATGGTTTATCCTTTCAAGGAGCATTTTCTAAAAAGCTTGTCTTCTTCTAAAAAAAAATGAAAAAAAAAAAAAAAATTAAAAATGTGTCATGGTGAAAACCTGGAAACAGGCACCTTGGTAGCAAAAGTAAAGAGAAATAAATTCATCCTATGGTGAAAACCACTCCCTTGTGGCACCTTGGATAAGTACCATGATGAAAACCTGGCAATCAGGCATCATGCGTAGTTCTTCTACATATTTCATCCATTCCATCTTCTCTCTTTGATCTTGACAATGTTGATCTATACACAAATATTTGACTATCTTGTGAGTTGTCTTACGATGATCTTGCTTTCATTTCATTCATGTTTAGCCTTCATATCCATCTTCCTCCATTCATTTTCGCCTATCAGTATCCTTTTCCCCTTTGGTCTTGATATAATAACAAAAAAAAAAGAAAGAAAGAGTAAAACACGGTGCTATGAAGCCTCTTGACATGTCTATTCCTTTGGACTACATCCTATCCTTCTTTGGCATTATGCTTTTGTGACTTATCCTATGCTGGCTTTTCATTGCTTGTCCAAATGTGCTTTACATGAAATTTTTTTTCTAGCTTGGGTATTCTTGAGGAGTTTTCCCTTGAGGATTTCTTCCCTTCATTCTCCTTCATTCTCTTGTCTTTCATCTCATCCACCAACTTGCTAATCCCTCTTGTTCTCCACCTTGCTAGACATTGGGCCTACACGATATGATCTTGCTTGGGAGTTTGCAATGGAAAAAGATGCTATCAAGTATACCAAGTATCAGAACAAGTATTAGAACAAGTGTCAGGACAAGTATCAGAACCAGTATCAAAACCAGTATCAGAACACGTATCAGAATGCCTACAGGGGCTACACCTTCTGCTTTAGTTTATGGGTCTGAGGCGGTACTACCTATTGAGGTTGAAATCCCATCACTAAGAATCAAAATGCATGGTCTAGTAACTAATGATGACTACAGAGTGTCTAGGTTGCAAGAACTTGAACTACTAGATAAGCGCAGACAAGCAGCGTATGATCATCTCAGAGTATATCAGAAGAGAATGTCTAGAGGCTACAACAAGAAAGTCAGACATAGAGAATTTCAGGTTGGCGATCTAGTCTTGAGAGAAAATCGTAAAAATCAATCACATTGAGAACGCAAGGGGAAGTTTGAACCCAACTAGCTGGGTCCTTTTATAATCACTACTACTTTTGGCTCTGGTGCCTATCAACTCTCAATGACTGAAGGAGAACAGCTCCGAGAACCAATCAACATTCTCCATCTGAAAAAATTATATGCCTAAGGCATTCAGTCTATGGTAAAATGTCCTTAAAAAATTATAAAAATCAGAAAAAGTCCTAAAAAATGAACATCTTGGTGAAAACCTAGCAATAGGCGCCTTGATGATTCACAAAAAAAAACAGAAAATATCAAAAATTAAAAAATGAAAAATACAAAAAAATGAGAAAAAAGGAAAAGTGCCTTGGTGAAAACCTAGAAACAGGCGCCTTGGTAGCAAAAATAGAATCTCTACCAAGATGGTGAAAACCCGGCAAACGAGTGCCACTTGTTTCAAAACGCTCCATCTATCAGCACAATCTTGGTCTTTCCCAGCTTTCAGTTTTGTTTTAGTTTGTACATATCTCCCGATTTGTTTTTGCATTTCCAGTTTTTAATAAGTCGATTTGTCCACCAATCTGCTCAAGTGTCTGTATCCTATCAATGTTCAAACTTGGGGGCAATCACAGTGAAATCCTATGGTCTCCAGTATATCTTAGACGTATCATATCCACTCAGAGTCCTTTGAAGCTTCATGTGAGTCAGTCAGTCAGTCTTGTCTCCCAAAAAGATTTTGCATCTACAACACCGTAATCAAACATCAAAACAAACTGAAAACAATCTGTGCTTTTCATGCTTTTCTCTCCTTGTATGCTTACTGATTCGCATTGAGATTTTTTCATATTGTTTCCCTTCGAGCCCTTCAATGATGTCCTTTATAGGATTTAGAGAGTGATGACTAGGGGCATAATCTTTTCTTTATTTTTTGCTTGTATGTGAAAATCTAACAACTTTGGAAATTCTGGATTGAAATGGTGTCCGACTGTAAGAGCCTCTATCTTGAATTGGATGGCCATGCGTACCTCGACCATTGATACCTAGAAAATTCAAGGAAGTTTGATCTAACTATTATCTTTTTGAGTGAGTTCTTTCTCCTACTATGAAACATGATCTTACCTAAGGATGTGAACAATAAAGGGTCACTACGAGTAATTCACATTGGATTTAGAATGATCTCTTGGCTGTTTGATGTGTTTGTCATGCAAGGCGTATTCAAGTCATCGCGACGTTCATGTTTTGATGCTTATACAAATTGCTATATCAAAATGGACATGATATTCAAGTCATCCTGGTGTTTGTGCCTTGGTGCTTATATCTAATCTGACATTCTGAAAATAAAATCAATATTCATATATCCATGGTTGTTGACCAGTGGGTGTTGTATTGATTCTTGTGCATACAAATTGATATTCATATGTCCATGGTTTCATAGCTAGTGGGCATTGTATTGATTTATCTGGTTACCTAAAAGTTCAATGATGATAACAAATCGACATATGATCAGTGAGTAGGTCCTAGGTCTTAGGTTGCATTTCATTTTGCATGTTTGCATGATCTCACAATGGCTAAATGAACTTCAATGCTTAAACAATTCTCCACTCACATCTTCAAATCTAACAAGAGTTGAATCTCACACGAAGGTTCCTCCAACGAAATAGCAAGTAGAATCCTTTTTCGGGATCAAAATCGAAATCTGACCTTCGATCATCTGCTTGCATAATCGACCTTCAATCATCACAGAAATCCAGTATTCAACTTAACTAATTATCTTACATCAAACTATCAAAATTTCAACTTGGTCAACCATGGTTAACTCATGGTTTAACCTAGTCAAACTTGGTCTCCGGGACCTCCAAACGATGTAGAATGTGTTCCTGAATGTGTTTAACCACTTCTCAAATCAATTAGCATGCTTTTGAACTATCAACGCTGACTTTTTCTTGTCAAATTTCAATTTTAATCCCGAAGGGGGCATGGTATTGCACATCACTCAAAGTCTGTAATCAAATTTGAAATCATATCTTTATGGAAATCATATCTTCCTCAATAATCAAGACAACAACCACGTCTAGTTATTGATTCATCAAAAAACCTCATCGCTCGGGGCAAATCTATCATCACTTGGGGCATATCAGATTCATCAAGATCCATATCAATCTGGTATTATCCTAATCTTGTAAACTGTATCAGTTTTTGCAACCATCGGATCATAGTGTTCTTTCCTTGGTTCTTTGGCAACTGAAGGATTCGGATGTGATACTTGCTAGTTCTGCTAAGACAATCGAGTCTAGAACCGGTCACTCACTTCTTTGCAATCCTAAGGTTTGGAATCAGGCGTTTTGACACTTTTTCGCAATCATAAGTTCATTTGCTGTTATAGTGAACATTATCTTTGGTCATTCAGGACCTATTATCTTCATATCAAATCAATATGAATCAGCTTCTGTCTCATATCAATTATCAATTTTGAATCAGTTTCATATCTCTATCAAACACAGACTATCTTTGAACCACTGCGCTTCGTACAGTAATTCAAAGAGGGGCAAAATGTAATACCCCAAAAATGAGCTATATGTTCATTAATCTTCTGTATCAACAATTCGAACGAAATCGACATCAAAGTCCTAATCTAAGGCACATCTAAACATCATCAAATCCTAATTGATTATCTTAAATTCTGCATCGGGGAATATTCCTAGCAATATTCCTAATTATCTTAATTATCTTTAATTTAATGATTATTTGGCGATAAATCACATTTATCCTAAGTTTGATTAATTGAATATTTTCATATTTAATTAATTAGATTTAATATATTGCCACTTAATTGTGTAATTAAATTTAATTCTATCTATTATTAATTGTATTATTTAATTTTGACAATAAATCTAATATCTTATGAATAATTGATTAAATTCTTATTTAATTAATTAAAGCAAGTTGTCATTATTTAATAATATAGTTTTTAATAAAAGTTTGATTAAATAATTGATTAACCCATAAATCAATTATTTATTTTTAAAAATCAGTTAAGTTGAGCATAAATCACTTTATTTATTTAATTAATTCATAATTATTATGCACATTCAAAAGAAACAGTTAAACTCCAAATTAGAAAATCAATGCAAAGTGTTGACTTTTTAGAACTCAACATCCTTTTGGAGTTCAAAAAGCTAATCTAAACTCTAATTTGAGTTAAAAAGTTGTTTTTGCATGATTTGCATGTTTTTGTGAATTAAATTATCTTTATTATCAAATAACTCAAAAATCAAGCTGAGTTAATCTGAGTGATTTATGGCTTTTTTCCATGCACCTCCAAAGCCTTGGATTTCTATAAAATTAAAGCCTCAGCTCATCTCAAAGCATCTCATATTTTTGCACAATCACGTTGGAGAATTGGAATTGGGAGAATCAAAGCTTATTGCGAATCCAAGCTATTGTGAGATCTTTCTAGTTTTGAGCATTGCATATCATTTAGCATAGATTCATATCATTGTTAGATCAAATTTCCATATTAGCATAGATTCATATCAGTTTTTCATTATTATTGCATAGAAAATACCAAAAAAATAGATTAATTGCATTCATATTTCATATCAGTTTTGCATCCAAATCCTTCATTTAGGTGTCGTCTAGGTCACTAATCTCGATAACAATCTGAGAACATCAATCTCGCACCTACTAGAAGGCAGTAAATCGCTTGGTTAAATTAAATTTCAATTTTGCACGATTTTGATTTTTGCTAACCTCTAATGTTTTACTGAAGTGTTGTGTCTACAGGAAGGTGTTGCTTCATTGGTTAGAGAAGCTCATCGTAATGGAGATTCCAATGTTACGCCAATGGTAATTGATCTAGCACATGGTTTAAGAGGTGGAGAGGTACGTACAAATTTATTAATGATCATGACTCGTATGTTTCGTATCAACTCACGATGCAAATAATTTACACACGCTTGAAAAATTACAGGTTAAGCACCACAAAGCTAGGTACTATCATGGCCACAAATTTCGCATAAAAAATTTGGATGACACAAAGAAAACTTGTGATTCTGGGATAATTGCAGTTTTCGAGGTCACCAATATATCATCTAGAAATGACATACATCCTCAAAAATCTCAAAATCAATACTATGGCATCTTGGATGATATAATTGAGTGCGACTTTAACTCCTTCAAAGTAGTTTTGTTCGTCATCAAATGGTACAGGCTACGATTGAATCAAAATGATCTAGATAGAACTGTTATTCAACATGATAATAGATTTACAATGATTAATACAAGGTCATTTCAGCCAGTTGGAGATGAGCCCTATGTTCTTCCAAGCTAATGTGAGCAAGTGTTTTACTCAGAGGTTCCACATAAACAGGGTTGGTCATTTGTTGTTAGACATGATCCAAGAGGAAGGCCGATAAAGTATAATGTTATGGAAGAAGATATTGAAGATGATGAAGATCAAGATGATGATGATGATGATGATGATGATGATGATGATGATGGTGATGGTGATCATGGCGATGATGATGATGGTGATGGTGATGATAGCGATGATGATGGTGATGATGGCGATGATGATGATGATGATGATGATGATCGATGACATAATTGAAATGATCAATGAAATGATTGACATGATTTATTGCTTTCAATTGTAATGATTACATATTTATTGTGTTCAATTTTAATGATTACAACATATGTGATTTATAATTACCAATGTTTTGTTTACGATGCTCAATTAATTACTGTTGATACATGTATATATTGTGTTTGATTATCACCCTTTTTGCAAACAGGCAATTGACTACAGACATCGTCACCCCTTCTATTGACAATCTTGCATTCCATTTATAAGGTAAATTTGTTCATGTTTACGATGTTGCATATTGTTCATGTTGTCTTCTAAGTTATTTGTAGCATACGTATCTTGTAATTTTTAGCTAACTTAAGATAAATGATTAACATATGCAAGAAATTTAACCCCTTTGGCATGGATCGTGCACAGTGACATGGATCAGCAAGTATAAGTCAATAAATAGACATAATTTTATTATATTCTTCTTGTTTATCACTGAGCACGTATGTTATAAATAGACATATTATATAATCATATAATGTATATATATAGACAAAGAAGAACCGTATAGAAATATAATTATATAATCACTTTCAACTTAGTACATTTTATATCTCTCACATATAGACAAAGAAGAACCACAAATATGGGTCACGACTTGATTATTCTATATATATTATTTAAATATTATCAAAATTCTATTTGAAGTGGGGACGTGAAAATATCTCATTTGATGGATTGCAGGACCCACCAAATAGGTACTTGTCAGATCTATCTACATCAAATGACAAAAATGAGGGAATGCTAGATGAAAGTTCTACATGTAGTGCGGCTAAAACAGGGAGATCAACTAGAGGTCAAAAGATTAGAAAAAAATTCGATAAAAATTCAATGTTTCTTTACTCTTCTAAAGACATTTATTTATCGTCTTGCAGAAATTATCTTCTTTATTATTTGGATTTGATTATTTCATCATCGTTTAACATATTTTAATAGCTATCATCAATTAAATATTATTAGGCTTCCATGTATACTAGTCAATTAAAGGATTCAATATGCATGATTTGAAATAGTTTTTTTTAATTATAGTGTAAAGAAACATTCTGATGCAGAGGTGGTGTGTGGTATCCATCTTCATCATATCAGATAGCAAATCCATTCCACTTTGCAATAACTTCTTTACCTCAATGTCCCTCCATGACTTGTCTCCCAAGTGTACCTAGTTCCTCCTAGACACCATATCTTCACCCAAAGCCCCAACCTTTGTTCTAACTTCATGAAACACCTCCATATAGCCTATCTACCATGTTTCATCAACCCATTAAGTCTAGATCACTCATCTTCTATCCAACACACACAATCAGTCCTTGAAGCTAGTAGCCCTCACCAGTCATTAATTTGACTTTTTCTCCAACTTTCCCTAAATAACTAAGGAAAATAATACATGATTCCAATACCCTTTTGGGATATTTAAATCCTCTAAAATTTTTAGCCTATGCTCCTTTGGACAATACCCAAGATCCAATACCCCTAGCCTATCCTCACTAGGCCTAATTCTCCACTTTTACAAAGAAACCCCTAACTCCACTTTCTCCCATGACTCCAAATATTGAAATAGTCTTTCTAGAGGTTGAGAAATAATGGATTCCAAACTTACAAGGTTCTACCCTTCACCCAACTCATTTTCCACCAAACCCTTGGTTCTAGGGTCACTAATCTAGGGCCTATTCAACAGGACCTCTAAACTCACTCCCAAATTAAAAAAATAGCACAAACACTTCATAAATGATCCCCCCATACACATTCCATCACCAAATCTCCACTTCCATGGATCAAATCACTTTCATAATGACTGGTGTCTCAATCTGGGCTTAGTCTCCATCAGCAAACAACCAACTTTTGTGGTTCTTCCAACAAATTTGCACTCCACTGCATACAAGTCAGTTAGCATAGCTTAGTTAATTTAGTTTCTTTATTCCACATTGCATTTCCCGTAAGTTTTAAATTATATTTAGTCTATTAGTGTCATTGATTGCCTTAGCTCACCAAAGTGCTAGTAGAAGTGAGGTGGTGTTGGGCCGATTCATCTTTGAGATTTCAATCTTGAGGGTGGTAAATTCCCTTCTCCACAAGCACAAAAGATAAGACACTACCTCAATGAACAAGCAAAAAACAAGACCTGCAGATTTAAACCTCAACTCACAACAACCAGATTATGAATTAGAAAAAATTGCTTTTAAAGTTGAAATACTCTTAAAGTTGGTGTTGCAACAAGCACTCACCCAACAATGACAAGTCATGGCTTCAATAATCAAATAACTCACCCTTCCAAAGCTATTTTTCAAGGATAGTTCAATATGGTTGACCTGTTGAAATGCTTACTATAACTATCGTGGATTGATGAACAAGTTATCACCAATGAACCAAAGTTTGATTAACCTATAAAACTGATTTGGCAACTTGTTATAGACATTGCAATGCTAATTGTAATGTATATAAAATAACCCAATTGAATGAGTTGATTTCATTTGGAATGATATTGATGTCTCTTTAATATGCTACAAAAGGATGTGAATATGAAAGACTGCAACTCTTCACTAATCCTTAGTAAATCAAACCACTTAGCAATTAATTATTTAACTCTTGGCAATCACGATTCACACCTTTTATGTTAATTGGTGCTTAATGCATTGTTTCATCATCTTATCTTTTGCACGCGATTAAATCAATAACTTCTCCTTTGATTGGTGATTATGGAGATTATAAGAGTGATCAAAATGCATCAAAAACATAGTAGATCATAAGAGTGATCAAAATGCATCAAAAACATAGTAGAAAATATAACATATAAAATTTGTCGAAAGGGTAGATATGGTGAAGAGTAGAAGTGGATGTGTCATGTAGTAGTTTAAGCAATGAACTCATGAACAATTTGGATTTATAACTATCCAAGATGAGTCTCGATCACTATGATGAAATCTTAGGGCAGTAATATACATTGATCTAATAGGGAAAAGTACAACAATGACATGAAAGGTGTGGATAAAGCCATGAATAAAGACTACAAAGTGGTCATACCAATGATATCAAATTGTCCATAGAATGGTGCTATCAGTTGAGCATCATATGATAGTCCAAGATAGTGAAAGATCTAAAGGACACCAAGGATAATGCATTTAGCTCAAAAAATATTTGGAGGTAGTTATCATGAGCATTAAAGAAGTAGGAATATATAGTATAAGATTAAAACACTTGCTTCTAAAGACATAATTAGTGGTTTTACACAAAGACAGTAATTAAGGTAAATGTCAAAGTAACAATTATGAAGATTAAGACATGTCATAAGCGTATGGGTATGAGGACTAATAAATCAAAGCATTGATGCTACAATCAAATGCATGGGAGTTAGTCTCACAAACCATAGTAAAAAAATTGATTTTCATTTCTAAAAGACAACATGGCATATGTGAAGAAGACTAGTGGTTCTTAATTCTAAAAAGTGGTAATATAGATATGTGTTGACAGTCTTAGTAATGAGATAGACAGTCACCAAAGTGAAAGGGTATACTGTGAAGACAATGGTAATTAGTACATATAAAAGCAGTCAATGGAAGTGATGGATCTCTAATTTTTTGGGTTGGTAGTAGCATGGCATCTCACTAAAGTATAATGAGGTAAAAGAAGATACAAGAAAAGATACAGTCATGGTTGTGATATATAGTAAACAAACATGAGCATATTTATATCCTCCATGATCAAAGAACAATAAATACAAATATTTTTGTCAACATTTAGATCTTTAGAAATATTTTGAACACTGGACTAGGCCGAACTCTTGGACAGTTATGTGATTGAATGAAAAATGCATCACATTCATATGAATTAAGATCATCCCAAGAAAGAACAATGAAGAAGTGACAAAATTATACCTCTTCTTAGTGGCCTAATATTTACAAGCATTTTAACTTTTTCAAGCTCAATGGTTATCTCTACTACCAACTCATCATATGCCAAGCAACATCTTTCTCTCCCTTCTTGGCATTTACCAAAAGGTGGTCACATTCTACATGCATACTTCCCCAGGTCATTATGCGTTGACTTAAGGGCATATAGTGACCCTCATAAAATTTATGCTATCAACTAGTAGGCCTTGACCAATGGAGATCAATCAAATTTTAGATCAAGAAAAGAAGCATTGGAATAGATCAACATAGGATGTACATAGGCTTGGTTTAATGTTAATGCACTTTTAAATGACACACAAATGATCCTAGGTTGAAAGTTCATAGTCTTGATTCATGAATTAACAATTTTGTGGGATTCTATGAGTGAGAAATGCTTTATCACTTCTTGGGGTGGTCCCCAAATGGTGTGATGTTCACTTTTTTATGTTGATCATTAAGTAAAATGAACTAGATTGATCTTCTTCCTTATTTTTATTATTTATCAATTTCAAATTTCCTATGGCGTATCTTTCAAATAGATGCATACCAACTGTTTTAATTAGGTGTTTTGCATGTGATATGTGCCTTTCAAGACACATAGAAAAAGAAGAGAAGACAATAAATGAGAAACAATCAAAATGAAGGCCACAATGATGAAAAATTGAGTGTTTTACACACTTCATTCACATGAATTAAAACGGTATGGGTGGATGAGGGTTTATGCTATCTATTAAGAAAAAATAAAAACACAAACAAAAATTAAAAAGACATACATATTTTTATAAAAGTGTATTTTTCATCATTTGACATTCTTCCATGTCATCAGGAATTTGTCCCAACTTCTACATTAGACGAGGAAATTTTTTTGCATAACTGGTATTGGAGTGCTACTTTGTCTTTGTTGATAGAAAACATTTATGTCTGACCTAGTAAGTAGTGGTTTTCTTTTTGTGATTTTTTCCAGCCCAAACATCGAGAAAAGTGTTCTTAGCTAGTGATAGTTGAAAATTAAAAAAAATGGTTAACCTAGGATGAGTGATAAAAATCTTCTCATCTAAGTGATTCAAATTGGATCATAGAAGTTACTAGGAATCAGCTTGGTCATTGGCTAAGATGTAACTTGGAAAACAATTAAAACTTAACCAAGAATGAAGAATGATGACTCGACAAGAATTTATAGAGCTCACAAATGTTTTTGAGGCCATTAGAATACCTTGGTATAAAATATGGATGAAGAAGTTTCAAGGAAAAATAGAAAAAAAATGAAAAAATAGAGGCAATTCTGAAAATGACTAAATCACTATTTTTATTTGGTGACAATAGTAATACCACTAAAAGAGCCAGTGAGGGTTTCCCCATGGCTAAATTGGAAATTTTACCAAAAGGAGATGAGTAAGGGGATGATTGAAAATCATTTTGGTTTTTCCCTTAATGTCTTCAACTTCTTTTTTGGGTCATAGCTTGTTGATTCAATAAAGACATCTTTAGGGGTCATTGAGAACAAATCTAGAAGCAATCTAGTTGAGAAAATTGGTTTAGTTTTCTTAGTTGAGTGCATAGTGATAGAGTGATTTGTGAAACAATAAGTATTTTACTACAAAATTCATGAAAGGTGTAAAAGCTTATTGAATAGGGTAGAGAAAGAAAATGACAAAAAATGGATGTTTCAAGCACTTTGTACAGAACTAGTAGTTTCCAATAGGTAGTGGTTTCATAACTACTTGGGCGCTTTTTTAATTGATAACAATGGCTTTGTCACAAAACTAGTTACTTCATAATGAATCTTTGATGGAAAATGGCAGTTTCATGCATCAAAGAGATGGTTGATAGATGCCTAAAATGCTTTCAAATCTTGACTCTTTGACTTTATGTATCTTTTAGCATTCCTTAAGTGTCTGTATATATATATATATATATATATATATATATATATATATATATATATATATATATATATATATATATATATATATATATATATATATATATATATATATATATATATATATATATATATATATATATATATATATATATATATATATATATATATATATATATATATATATATATATATATATATATATATATATATATATGACTATGTAAAACTTCTAGATGTGTCAATTAGTGAGAAATAAAGTAGACCATGAAAGGATTGAGTTGAAGACCATGAAAAGTTTTCCTTATATAACTATAACCATCGTGGATTGATGAACAAGTTATCACCAATGAACCAAAGTTTGATTAACCTATAAAACTGATTTGGCAGCTTGTTATAGACATTGCAATGCTAATTGTAATGTATATAAAATAACCTGATTGAATGAGTTGATTTCATTTGGAATGATATTGATGTCTCTTTAATATGCTACAAAAGGATGTGAATATGAAAGACTGCAACTCTTCACTAATCCTTAGTAAATCAAACCACTTAGCAATTAATTATTTAACTCTTGGCAATCATGATTCACACCTTTTATGTTAATTGGTGCTTAATGCATTGTTTCATCATCTTATCTTTTGCACGTGATTAACTCAATAACTTCTCCTTTGATTGGCGATTATGGAGATTTTATGCTTTATGCTTATGTTGATCTTGATTAAGTATATGTATCACTTGATGTTAACTCATAACCTAATTAATATAACAAGTCACACTTATGGAAATATCAATATATGGATTGCAATCTGTTGTTGGCAATCTTTGTGATATATTGTTGTTATTAATATCAAGATCGTCTGCTTGTTATCTCATAACTATTTTTTATTCATGGTTTAGTTGTTTTGATTCAAGTCTTGAACCCATGAACAGAAGAGTAGCACTTATATTTAAGACATAGTTGATCACTTGGTTTTCTAATGTACCGTTCATGTATCAAAGTGGTGTTGTCAATGGTACCATGCTTACTCTTTCACTCTTATCAACAATGGCATACAATATTTTCTCTTGATATCAAATGATCTGTCTTGCTGTTTATTGTGAAGTCTTATAAATAAGATGACTTTCCTAGATATGATATTAGTTCAACTTTGATTTCCTTGATGCTATTCTTATTCATATTTGCTGCCAATTACTTACATGGTTCATAAAACATCCTTCAATATTGACTAACTATTTGTAACTATTTAATGCTATGTACAATTGATACTTCTACTTCCTAACTAACTTGAAAGTGTCCCAGGTCTACCTCACCTGGTCCAAAACATGTGTTTTATGCTTGTTTGGTTTCATGGATATGATGGAGACATCACATTTTATAAAACTAAACTAAGACCTGAATGCAAACTTTTTGATGCTAATAGGTAAGTCCCAAAATATTAATCAGATTTTGTTTCACTAGATTATATTATGGCTACAACAAAATAGAAGCAATCAGGAATACTTCAGATTTTTAGACCATTACTAGTCATTCATTAAAACCATCTAATAATCCAGATAAATAAACAACTATTGTTTGAACTTAAGTTTGTAAATATATGGTTCAAACAAACCTCATCAAATATCAATATCAACAAATTTTAAATGGCTTTGAGAAGCAAGAAACCATGCTAACATTCATGCTGCATTTGACATTGCAATGCTAATTATAGACAACCAATATATTCAACTAAAAGTAGGAATATATTGAAAATGGTGTACAACATTTTTTTTTAAACAAAAGTTTGGATTGGTTGCAATTTTGACCTTTACACGGTACTATTTTTGACCAAAATGCTATACATTCGATGGTGGATTGGTCGCAATTTCAACCTTTACACAGTAATATTTTCGACCAGAATGCTATACATTCGATGGTCTGTTCGATGAATGAGGGTAGATAATTTGAGGACATAAAGGTCAACATTTTGACCTTCACACCAATTGACTTCGACGAGGTGATGGTGTTATTCTTCCAGTTCCAAGGGATTGTTTCGGTGGACAATTCGATGACTTATCTGGTCGAAATTGTGACTATTATTCACCATGTATAAAATTCGACAAAAAAAGATTGATGACAGTTTTAGTTGTCTATTCGACCAATTGTTGTAGAAAATTCGACCAATGCTCATCGAAATTTAGGGTAAAATTTACTAGTGGGTGTATTTGTGAGCCCAAAGGGCATGACTAACCATTCATAAATACCCTATGTGGTTTTAAAAGCTGACTCCCATTCATCCCCCTCTTTAATTCTAATTTGGTGATACCCACTCTTAAAATCAATTTTAGTGAAGTACCTAGACCCCCCAAGATAATCCATAAGGTCTTCTATTCTAGAAATAGGAAATCTATACCTAATAGTTATCCTATTTATTTCCCTAGGATTAATACATAATCTCCATTTACCTCCTTTCTTTGGTGCCAAGACCACTGGGAAAAAACATGGACTGATGCTCTTTCTAATTAGACCTTGATCAAGTAGCTCTTAAATCTGGCTTGCAATCTCTTGTTTTGATCTAGTGTCATCTTGTATGCTTCTTTGTTGGGCAAAGATGCTCTTGGTATGAAATCTATTTGGTGGCTGATTGCTCTTTGAGGAGGGAGAGTAGCTAGTGTCCCATCACTAATAATATCACTAAAATGATCAAACAACTACCTTACTTCTTTTGGTATAGTGGTTTGTTGAGACTTGGTCTTCTCCTTGGGTTTAATGACTATAGCTATTCCAACTCCTTCTTCCTCCTTGAGTTCATGCAAGAACTCCTTACCACTCATCAAAAGAACATTAGTATCCCCTGAGGTTTTAACTCCTTCTTCCACAAGTGATTGGATCTTGTAGGTGACCCCATTCTTCTTGAAGGTATACATGTTCTTTTTTCCATGGTAGACTACATCCCAGTCATATTGTCATGGTCTTCCCAATAGAAAGTGGCAAGCGTTCATTGGAAAGATATCACATAGAATTTTATCTTGGTATTTCCCAATCACAAAATCAACCCACACTTGTTAATTCACTAAGACATTATGTCCCTTATTTAGCCAAGTAACCTTGTAGGGATGTGTATGAGGTATCCTAATGAGTTTAAACTTTTGGACTGTCTCCTTTGAGATAATTTTATATGTTGAGCCATAGTCAATAATGACCTTGCACACCTTTCCAAGGATCTTACATTTGATCCTAAATAGTGCCCTTTTTTGTTTAGGTTCTTCTTTGACCGATTCTTTGAGTAGGACTCTCCTAAACATGAGGTTCTCACCATTCTCTGAATCTAGACTCACCTCCGGTGATTTGTCACTACCCACTTCTTCTTGTGCATAAGCTATCTTCTTCTCCCCTTGTGAAGTTGAAGCTTTGTCAAGGAACCTATAGGCAGGATGGCCTAGTTGTCCACAATTGTAACATTTTATGTTTGGAAAGTATGAACCTCTGCTAAAGTTACTTGATCTGCCTCTTCCACCTCCATGAAAACCTCTTCCTCTACCACAGTTACCTCTTCCACTTGGCTCACTACTTTTCTCAACCAGCTTGGAGTCTCCTTGGCTTCTTGGCTCAACATTTCTACCACCATATCCACCCCTATGTCCTCTAGAGTCTCTTCCTCTTCCTCTACTTCTAGGTTTAGAGTCTTTCTTCTTTTTATTTTTCTCTTCCACCTTAAGTGCCAACTGAAAGCACTTATGAATAGTAGTAGCAGTCTACAAACTGATCTCTTCTTGGATACTCTATCTTAACCCACCTAAGTACTTTGCCACTCAAATACTTTCCTCTTCATGTACCTTAGATACTAGACATAGTTTTTGGAATTCCTCGATATAAGAGGGAACATCCATCTCTTTCTATCTGAGACTCTTCCTTTTCTTGTGTAATTGGATCTCATGATCCTCTAGTAAGTAATTCTCTTTGATTTTTGTCACCATAGCCCTCCAATTAGCTATTGGTCTTTTCCCTTCTCTTTCCCTCTCTTCTTGAAGAAATTTCCACCAAGTTATGGTTGGTCCCCTTAGTCTTGCTTTAGAAACCTTCACCTTATGTACCTCCGTGATACCTTCACATTCTAAATGATTCTCCATCCCTTCAATCCATTCCATGACCAGTTCTGAATCCATTTTACTAGTAAATAGGGGTATCCCCTCAAGTTCCTTACCACCCAATGCCTTGATGACTCTTATAATGGATTCTTCTTGCAATGGAGGATCTGGTTCTGATATATAATCATCCTCATTCACTTCTTTGCCTTTGTCTTCATCAATATCTAACTTTTCCTTCATCTTATCAGCTGCCTCAACAACTTCATCAAGTTTGTCCTTTATAGCCTCTATGGCTTCTTCAAGGAGTCTATTTTTCTCCCTTTGTTCTGTCACTTCCCTTGCCAACTCAACATTTGTCACCATGGTTGATTCTCCCATTGACTCACTTCCAAATTCTAACATGCACTATGTCTTGTTCCAAATCTTTTGGTAGCTCTGATACCAATTTGATAGAGAAGGACCTAGAGGAAGTCCTAGGAGAATTAGGACTAAGATAAAGATACCTCCCTATTAACATACAACCCATTAAAACCCCTTAAGATACATTAGGACCCATTAGGACACATTAGAACCCTAAAGTGTGTCCTATGACTATTAGGACACATTGGAACCCAACAAGACACATTAGGACCCATTACGACCCCTTAGAATGCATTAGGACCCATTAGCACACATTTGAACTCCTTAATACCCCTTAGAACACATTAAGGGGTGCAAAAAACACTAATGGGCTCTAATGTGTCCTAATGGGTCCTAGTGTATCCTAAGGGGTTGTAATGGGTCCAAAGGGTAGCTAGGACCACTTAGGACCCGTTATGACCCTTTAGGGTTCTAATGTGTCCTAACGGGTCCTAATGCATCCTAAGGGGTTGTAATGGGTCCTAAATGGTCTTACAAAAACTTAGGACCCGTTAAGACACATTAGGACCCATTAGGACAAATTAGAGCCCATTACAATCCCTTATAAAACATTAATGGTTATAGGATACACTACTGTGTCCTAAGGGGTCATAATGTATCATAAGTGATCATAATGGGTCCTCAATGGTCCAAAGACCCCTTATGCCCCATTAAAACCCCTTAGGATGCTTTAGGACCCCTTAGGAAACCTTAGAACCCATTAATATCCCTTAGAAAACATTAAATTAGGGGACAATATGGTGAGAAGAGGGAGGGGAGAGATTGAAAGAGGGAACTTACTTGGGGAGATAAATGTGAGAGTGAGAGTGAGAGAAGGGAAGAGGGTGAGATACATGAGGTGGAGATAGATGGTAATAAGGGGGAAGAAATGGTGACAAGGGGAGGGAGATGAGAGAAAGGGAGAAGGGGTAGGGGAAGAGATGAGGTAGACTGAGAGAAGGGGGGTGGAGGGGGAGAGAGATGATTTAGGTAGAGAAAGAGGATAATTAGGTCTTGGAATAGACAAAGATGGTGATGTGTGTGTGTGTGTGTGTGTGTGTGTGTGTGAGAGAGAGAGAGAGAGTAAATAATACAATGAGAAACAATCCTCAAATGATCGCACACAAGTCAAGGGATTAAGGTTACAATGAATAGTCCACTGGGAATCATGTTGAAGACAATGTGTTAATTCCTGAAATATCCTAAAAACCCTTAAAATATAGAATCTTTATCTTAACTCCTATGAAGCTGAAACCACTCTCAAACATCTTGGAAGTATATACATAAAATGAAACTTAAGTATACTTAAGTGTTAAATTTTACGTATGGTCCTCGTGCTAAAATTGACCTAGTAGGGCCTGTTGGATTTAGAAGGGTTTATTTGTTTTTCTTTATTGCCACATGGAGTGTACACACAATAGCACATATGCACTATAGCATGTACGCACTATGTAAGCCATTGCATTTTGATGTTGCACCAAATGCAACCTTGGGGAAATATTTAAATTTGAATAGCACGTACACACTATAATGCGTACATGCTATTGTGCATACAAACTTTTAAATACATTGAAATCCACCAAGCCTAAGACTTGTACTTGCCTTGGAGATCCAACCCAAAGGCTTATAGGATTCAAATAGGTCTAAGATGTATTTTCCAACAAACATACAAAAAATTCACATATTTTTTTGTGTGCTCCTCGTTAGGTTTACTCATGGTTCAATAAAAATAAAATCAAATGACGAGATATTATAGATCTCTCTGTTAGCTATCTAACCATAGAACTTATTTTGAATTATGATTATGTTAAGCTTTTGATCTCAAATTTCTTTTGTATGTATCTCCAATTTTTGTCAAAAACCAACATGTAGTATTTTGGGCTTAGATTTTGGCTCAATCATCAAATTTTACAACTAGATACTTTTTCAGAAACTAGACTCCATTCTACATACTTTTTTTTTTTTTTAAATAAATTATTTTCAATTAGTTTTTAATGATTTCTAGGGGGAGCATACACAAATTTCACGTTTTCAAGATGCATCCACTTGGAAAATTCATAAAAAGTCATATATTCGTTAAAAAGTTAGTAGGAAAAATTCAGGATAAATTAAGTGGTGGCAGCTAACTTCTCACCAAAGTGATTAAAAAATTTCAAAATTTTTTTTAACTTTTTAGTGGGAGCACACCAGACACTATGTTATGTTTTTTCACAAAAAACAAGAGCACTTTTTGTGCTCCCCCTTTTTGAGGGCCTTAAACTCCACCATTTGTTTTTAAAAAAAAGTAGTTTAGAAACTAGATTCGGTGTACTACAATTCTTGTTCTTGTTGCATCTTAAAAATTTGTGTCTAACTATCTTCAATTTCTTGTCGAAGTTCAGAGTTTTCTGATTTCAAAAAAGAAAAAGGTGGTATCTTATACCCCCTTTTTGGTCCCCCATCTTTGTGCACTTACCCAAAACATCTTCTAAATTGTCATCTAAGACATCAAGTTCCCTGCCTTCTTCAATATTCGATGCAAGCTGTGAATCTTGTAGTTGTGATGATATACCTTCATCATTTTGATGACAAACATTGACAAAGTACAAAGTTAAGGTTTTGCATTTTGCTAGTCTCTCTTGGCCTTTGCCACATTCAAGAGTCTTACCCTTCTTCCTGTTTCACATCACCAATAAAATAAAGGTTGCAAAAGGCTATCTACTTGTTTAAGAAGAAATAATAGACTATAAGATTCATTGGCCCTAGGGCCTACAATCTAGATGTCTAAGGTCTCCCCACTCAATAGAAATGAACTAAAAATTACAAACAGATTGAGATGAATGATATTATCACTTCAAAAAAATGATCACTTATTTTAGATTCTTAGTGAGTAGCACTAATACTTGACAATACAACAATAGTTGTTCCTGGTTTGGAACTTGGCCATTAATCTGAATTGAGAGCTCATAACTAAGAAAATTGTGTAAAAATAAATATGATCTTTGATTGTATTTAAATACTAATCCATATTTGGAAAATTTAGTGATAATTTTAAATGGTATACAAGTATTTGGTGAATCCTTCTTAATTCTAACACGTCTTGTGTAAATGTAGGGCAAATCAGACCTCGACAATATATATATATATATATCTTATAATTTTATGGGCAATTATGGACCCTCCATTGGGATGGACTTATACTAGGAATGGTGAAATCAATCCTCCCACAACATTGAACAATTAATAGTATTGGCGAATATGGCGGTGAATTAAGACATACTTCCGAAAAATTCTAGGTAAATTGGGTCCTCATGCAAATAGAACCATTGATGGCTAATTGGCGATTGTGGGTATCAATTAAGGCACATTTCCAAAATTGCAGGCAAAAATATTAAATATAAACCGTTTGGAAAATGTAGATTCTATTGGCGAAAATTTTAAATCAATACAATCAATTAATAAAAATCATGACGAATTAAATTGCATTTGACCAAAAATGTATGAAGTCAATTATTCATCAATTTTGAAATCGCCGACACCCCATATTCCGTCCCACTTATTCATCAATTTTGAAATCGCCGACACCCCATATTCGCCACTTTTCAATTGAACATCGAATTAAACGACTATCCAGCCTTAATGCATTCATACTCCTTATATACCATAACTTTTACATTAATGCATCCTAAGAACTGAAAAAGTCACTTACCTATAACTTGGTGTCATTTACAGGGCCTTATCATTTTGATTGATAAATAAATACGCTTAACTAATAGATCGACATGGGAGAATGATAGTGTTCGATTGAACCCTTTTTATGGGCTGACACTCATCCCAATTGATTTGTCTTCGAATGATAAAGTAGCGGAGGCAGGCCTGAAACATGCGGAATGTATTTTGCTGTTCGCTTTTTAAGAAAGCCTTACATTAAATATAGGAGTGTGGGTATGGATTTTGCTTCCATCCTCTAGATTATATGTACTTACGTCAGCAGAACACTCTTGTCTGACAGCTCCCATGACAATAGGAGCGATAGGCATGGGTTTCAAGTTTGCTCCATGCAAGGAATACTAAGAAAACCACACCACGTCTGCAAAGGTGCTGGCTATTCTTCCGATAAAAATGTATTACAGACAAAATAAAAAATAAAAATTTCAGATTTACAAAAACACAGTTATTTGTTTTCGAAATTTTTTTATTGTTTTCGATTCAAAATATGCAGATCATGAAAAGCAGATCCTGAAATTTTCATAAAAATCTATGATGTTTTCAAATTTTTCAAACCTATACGACAATGCAATCTTTCGAGAGGATAGCCGTGTCCTTCTGCAAATTGCAGTCCCTGTGATATGGACAAGGGAACAACCGGGGGATTTTTTAACCGTTCTTTCCATCTTCACCCACTTATGCACGAGGATTATCTGTTCAGAATTTTGGCCGTGCCAGTAGAAAGTGAAGCTAAATATATATAATTTGGACACAAGGATCAATTAATTATTGGGCAGACACTTTTTACAAGGAATAGGTTGGTAGAAATAAAAGGTAATGCCTGGAATTTTATTGAATTGTCTTTTGTAATTTCCATATCAGATATCAGATGACGCATTGATTTATGATGCATTGATAAATGACGTTAAAAAGTAAATGATAAACTTATAAGGCTTTACAAGTAACTTTAATTGATAATCTGACTTCAAAGAGATGACAACATGTTGCCACGGGTTCCATTGAGTTGAAATTAGTGTACCCCATCAATCTATGTATAGCATGAAAATTTTGTGAAATCTAAAAATGACGTGTCCGCATGCACAAGGTTGTCAAGGAGTGGGAACTAGTAAATGACACATGCTAAGCGTACTATTAGTTAAGCGTACTATTAGTTAAGCGGGTACTATTAGTTAAGCGTACTATTAGTTAAGCGTACTATTAGTTAAGCGTACTATTAGTACGCTTAGCATGTGTCATTTTCTGTTAACTAAGGCCCCGCTTAACTAATGTGGCATACTAAATTAGTACCCGCCGAAACCATAATAATAAGAATAATACATTTCCCGACTTAAAAATATAAATATGTGATAATGAATACAATTTGAGGAGAGAAGATAGTGTAAGAGATCACCACATATAGAAAATATGTTGACCCAAAATCTTGCCTCCAATTACGAGGATATGTGATGTACAAAAGCTTTAGCATGAAAGATCTAAGTAGGTAAATATAGAGTAAACATCTAACCAAGCATATATAACAATATGGAATGATTAATTTGTGGAAAGTTTAAAATAGAAATCACATAAAGATATGATTAAGTGTATGGAAATGGGGTTGAAAGAGAGTCAAAAGTGGCTTTTTATTTTTTTCACAAATTAGTAAAAAATAAATTGTTGAGTAATTTGAGATGGATACACTTAAATTCTAAAAATATGATTAGAAAAGGAATTATAATTTCTAGAATATAATTTATAACTATGAAGAAACTTGTTTCTACTCAAGAAAATTTGTTTATCAAAAGTATTCAGAAGGTTTGGGAAACTATCAAGCCTTAGCTTTAATGTGTTAATGATGTTTTTTGTAATGGTTTATTGTTAATCAATACTCTATTGTTTGGTTCTTAATTTTCATCTCCCATTGAGGACCGCTAGCCTAGTTACCTTGGATTCATTGATGAGCTTAAGGGGCTTTCTATTGAGTGGTTCATAAGGCACAACACTTGTAGAAGGTTTTGCAAATGGGGTTGCAAGAAAAGTGGACTTTTAACCTTGGAGGAAACTTCGTTGTTAAGAACGCTTGAGCTAGAGTAGTATTGGAATGGGTACCCTTCCAGGAAGCTCAAGTGATTCACCTCTATGAGCATCACCTAGATGCAATGAGTGTTGAGTATTCCATTCATTCTCATGAGTCATGGGTTCTTTTGAACCTCTAATCATGAAACATGGGTCAATGAATTTGACTCAAAAACTACACAGTTGAATCTTGATAGCAATATCAAAATTCACTTTTTGAAGTTATTCAAATAAGGAGAATTAGTTTTATCAAAATTTATTTATCAAGACACCAATGATTTTCTTCCCTAACCCAAATTAAAACTAAGATTTATGAAATCTTACAAATTATGACCAATAGATCTATCAATTAGTTATTGATTTTATCCCCCTAAGATGATTCAAAAAGATGGGCTAAGATGTCTCAATCCATGACGAAAGGATTACAAGTGGAATCCAAACACGAGGTCGTTCAAAAATTTAGGCCCTATAAAGGTTATTCCCACAAGGTCCTCATTGAAGAGGCAATACAATACCATGTGTGTCCATATTGGGGGATTTAAAATGGGCAAAATAGGGAGCAATATATTTCCTAAATAGGGGGAAGAGGTTTTTTTTGCAGGGGGTGGGGGTTTATATAGTAAAATGGGTGTGGGGAGTATTGGAGGGGGTGACAAAAAAGGAGTTTGGGCAATATTTTTTGAAAATAGGGGGATTCTTTAGTATGCCACAAATGCACATGCTATGATTCAAGTTAACTAAGTGAAGCCCACATTGTTCTTTCTAGTCGTCTCCATACCTACATATTGTGGATCATCACAATTTCTATTGGAAACTTTATTCCTCTCAAAGGACAGCAAAAAAATTCAAGGAATTTGGTCTATATCATTGTAGCCTAAATTCGCTCATTTTTATTGGTATTTATTATACCAAGGACTTCTTTTAGGGTCTGTTCGGTTGTTGGAATTAAATAATGTTGGAATTGTCAAATTTCAATAGCTGACAATTCTAGAAGTTTTAAATCCGTAAAATAGTTTTTGGAATATGGCTGGAACCATTTGGTTAACCTAAAATTCATAATAAGAAGATGGAAAATGTTGTTTGCGTATGAATTTAAAAATATTATAAATTTTGCTTTACCCCCAATTCTCATTTAAGTGGAATTGGAATTGATTTTCCAATTCCATCTATTTAGATGGAAGATTCAAATGCTGGTTTTGGGGGTAAATGGGAATTAACAAATCCCTATTCCAGTTTCATGTTTTGAACATAAACATCGAAAATGTCAATTCTGAGATTTGACAATCCCCATTCCAGTCTAATTCTAGGAAACAAATAGGCCCTTAGGGCCTGTTTGGTTGCGGGAATTAGGAAATGTTGGATTTGATCAAATGCTGGAAAGGTCAAATCATGGATTTGATAATCTATTTTTCATTTCTGAATTATAGTTTGGACCGTTTGGTTGACCCAGAATATGAGTGAGAAGACGTATTTCCTTCGTTTGGTTCCACTTTTTGAAACTGGAATTGGAATTTGAGTATGATTTTTTTAAAAAAAAATTGAATTGTTTTAATGTTTTTAAATTTAATAATTCATTTTTATTAACTTTTTTAAATTTAATTTTATATAGAAAATCGAAGCGAAGTTTAAAGGAATTTAATTCATGTCAAATATCAAGGTAAGGTCATCGATAGAAAAGCAAAGTTTAAATAAATTTTCTCTTTATTCATGTACGTTAACAAACCTAACCTAAATGCACTTTGTGTCATTGCAACCTATGTGAATGAAAATCAAAAAATGGAATCACAAACTATTTTAAGCAGCCAAAGTTGGAGGCAAGCAACCAAGTTACAATCACTAATCACAACCAAAATTTTAAAAAGAATTCGACAAAAATTTTGGAAAATAAATTCAAGAAAAAATTCAAAAAAATAAAAAATCAATTTTAAAAAAAAAATTGAAAAAAAATTCAACAAAAAAATTTGACAAAAAATTTGAATTTTTTTTCGAAAAAATTCAAATAAATAACAAAGTTACAAACCACCCAAACAAATAAAAAAAAAAGTAAATCCCTCCACACAAATAAAAAATTAAAAAATTAAGTGCTAGACATAAAAAATTTATAAATTTGATTTACCCCAATTTCAAATTTCAATTCCACCTTTTCAAGTGGAAGATGTAAATGCTCATTTTGGGCAAAATGAGCATTTACATCTTTCTATTCTATTTTCCTATTGCACTCTCAAACTGAGGATTCGACGAAATCAAAAATCGCAAATGCAAATTCCAAGTTAATTCTTGCAACCAAATTGGCCTTAAGGACTTATATTTCTTGCACGAGCATTTCCAAATGTCATTTTTCTATCTATGGTTAGCTCAAACCCCTTAAACATCTCTTTTGGTTCTACCCTTTGGCTTAGGCATTGAATTGGATTAATAGTTTCTTCAAACCTACCCTTTTTCTTAGCATACAAAAAGCAAAATTTGAAAAGTGCAACAAGCAGGGTGAGTGTGAGACATCTTGGAGTCAAGTTCTTAGTATGGTTGTTGTATATGTTAAAAATTTTAATAGATTTTTAGTTTAGATATTAAAAACTTTAAAAAATAAAAAGTATAAGTTTGATTTGAAGGGAATCGTAAAATAAATAAACTAGGTGGTGTATTATATAAAAAATCACATATATTGATACTTTACAAATCTTTTAAAGTGTTGTACATGTGTAGAAATATTTTCCTTACTATATACATTTTTATATATAACTCATTTTGAAAATGATATACATTATATTGTACTGACTGAGTTGAAAATTAACATTAGATTTCGATAAAATAATTATTTCCTATACATTCTTATAATTATTTTGAAAATTCTTTTTAAGTACACTGACCTTCCTTTTGACTCAATAATTTTTGAGTCAATTGAAAATATGATCTCATCTATTATGTAATTAGAACACTTTAACTTAAGAGACTAATGTATTTGTAAACTTTGTAACAATGAATTAGAATCAATAGACTTTATATTTAAATATTTAGTATATTATCAAATTTTATGATTCTCCTTTAAAAAAAATTAAAAAAATATATATTATAATTAAAATTGTTAAATTATTTTGTTACCATTCCATTAAATTGATTACTAATTATTAAATTGATTCCATTAAACTGATTTGATTCATTGCTCATTTTCAACCCATACCACAAGTTGATGGATTACATCAGCTTCTTTTACTTTCAATTGTTTATACAATTTAAATACAAATAATAACAAGTTATTTAGCGAAACACGTCAACTTAGTTTCACTATCAAATTTTAATCTCATTTAAATACAAATAAAAAGTCGCTTTGATTACATCAAGGCTTTTTTTCCATCAAATCTCTTGTCCGTTTCCTGGTCAAGTCATTATTCTGGTTTTTGGTAGGTAGATGTAAGCTCTCTTGGTCAAGTCATTAGTTTTAATTTTGATATTGGTCAGCCTTAATTAATGCAATAAGACTTTTATGGCCGGTCAATTGGATATAAGGAAGGTAGGAAAAAAGAAATGATATATAAGTCAAACAATCTGTAAATAAATAAATATTATTCACTGTTAAAGCTCAACGGTGGATCGCAGAAGTCTATTGCAAAGGGACTACCATTAGGGTAGAAATGGAAAGTCTCTCCCCACTGTTTTTTTTTGGTTAAATAATAGATATTTTTTATCATACTGAATGATCTATTATATTGAGTGATGTATCATATAGTTTTGATTAAAAAAAGTTACACACATTTTAGTCTATAAAGTTACCACATATTATCTATTTTATTAAAGTTGTCTAAAATATAATTTCAGAAACATATCACACTTTGACAATTAAATGTAATTTAACTATAATATATAATATTGTAATACACAAATTAAATGGCAGGCGAGGAAAATTTACAACCATCGAAAATTTTTAATATGACGGGCATAGCTTAATTTGAAATTTCAGCTGTGCAAGGTTTAATATAAGAAATGAGAAAACCTCTTTAAAGGTTGTCGTCACCAGCAAAACATTAAAAGACAGAGTAGGTATGCATTCAATGCACACAGATACAATTCATCTGATCTATTATGATCCCAAATACAAGTCAAAAACCTTAAAGCGCGTAATCTAATCTAAGAAGAATATCAACTGAAATTTCCCAATGTTAGATATTTGTTGAGAGAATAGTAAGTTCGGCCAAAACGATCCTCAAAAGCCTTTAACCTACCTTACCATATAAAACCAGTGAATTACCAGCAAATTTTAGAATTGGTAGTCTTTAAAGTTTTGTTTTGGGCTAATCAATATAAAGACCATTAATCAATTGATAAGTAGGAGATATTTTCCACAGCAACTCAAATTGTGATATTGCTATCAAGATTTAACACTCTAGTTTTTTTTGAGTCAAACTCATTGACCTATGATTCATGAGTAGTGGTTCACTGAACCCATCTCTCATGAGAATGAAATGGAACACTTAGCACTCATTGGATCTAGGTGATGCTCACAGAAGTGAAGCACCTTTTTTCCATTAATTAAGCTAGTGAAAATATCTCTTATTAATCAATAAAAAATGATTAATCACGGGGGGGTTTTCGCTTTAATTGCATGGTGTGAACGTACATTAGTAGTTGGTTGCAGAAGCATTCAACGTACTTTACACAATTATACAAGCTGAAAATGACCATTCTAATTATAATTTTAAAAGCTGGTTCTAAGCTTGGATAGCACCATGGAAACAGCCTCATATTCCAAGGCACAAACACCTTCAGATCAAACGCATAAGATCAGTTTAAACATTTTAAAATCAATATAAAGTATCAGTTTGGAGAATTTCAGATCATATTTCATGATGATATTATCATCAGAATGAAGATAACATTAGTCACTGAAAACTTAAAATTGAAATTAAAATGTACAGAAAACTTTAAATGAGGGCATGCACATTTCTAACGCGTGGAATCTCTGCTCAATCCAAGACACACACACAATTACAGTATGATGAAAGTCAATAATATTATACAGTTCTTTGATATGAACAAAAAAATTTGCAAACCCACAAATTTATAGCACATGTGTACAGTAAACGGGAAATCCTCTATTGATTTCCTTTTTTCTCTTACAACGTATATTTCACGTTGTCCATCCAAAATTGAGAGCAGCCAGCGAGTTATTCCAACTGCGCAGGGATCAAAAACACAGCCGCCAGAACAATAACGTTCAGCAGGGCCGCCGCCAAATTTGATATTAGCAAAAACCCCATGTTTTCCACGCTACGAATAGCTGAGAATATCCAGAAGAGTCATCCTGCCGCTGACTAGAAATTTAAAAAGCTCATTAATCTGTCTTTCAAAAGGAGCCGTGCCGCTTTCCAATTCTGAAATGCATTTCCTCAAAGACTGCACAGATTGCCTCAATTCCAGCGCCTGGTTTTCATTAGGCGGAACAGACTTGATATTTATGAGATTGTTTACCAGATCGTTCAAAGAACGGGAAGATGAATCGACGGCCTTCAGCTCATAAAGAAGCGTGCAGCTGTTGCCTTTGTTTCGACCCTTTTCGATTTCTTCCTTAACTTTGTGATGGAGGGTTTGAAGAGAACAAGCCCAGGGAGAATTCCCAGCGATGGGCTGCGGCAAGGGCCGCTTAGATTTGTTCGAAAGTGCGGCGACCAGAACGCCGCAGACGAAAACCGTGAGGGCCTTGGATGCATAGATTGGTTCCAGAAAGTCGGCGCCGCCGCCAGCTGGGGCGGCGTCAGAAGGCGGCGCCACCAATCTTTCCCCCATGCGCCGCAACATGGAACTGCAATTCTCCAGCCGAGATTTGCTCTGAGAAGCATCCTTCGCCTTCGCCGAACACTCATTCAGGTTTCCCAGAGCCGTTTTGGCCCTAAGGATCTGTCTGGCGCAGAGGGGCCCACTTCCCTGGAAGCCATGAACGATCAGCTGAAGCTCTCCCTGGTACTGCTTCATGTCGCTCATGCTCTCACGGAGCACATTGCATATGTCTAGAAGCTTCACCGAGTCCTCTAGATGCTCGTTCACCCACTTGGAATTGTGCCCAATTTGGGGAAAATTATCCTCGACCATAGAATGCACAGAGAGGCACACGTCCAGAGCTTGCCGCAGCCATTCAGCGCTCAGATAGTTTCCAAACTCCTCGAGCCTCCGTAATTCTGCACAGACATGGCTGTCGAAGGCATCGAGCTTCGGATTCTCATGATTCGCTGGAAAAATCATCGACGAACTCGACCGATTGTGAAACCCCTGGAAGAGTGCCCACCTGGAAGAAAACACAGACGAAGACCCACTCATGCTGTTCTCCTCAAAATCTCCCAAGAAGTTTTCTTTTTCTTTTCGCCAATCTCCCAAGAAGTTCTCTTTTTTTTTTCTCGCCCTTCGAATTGTGGCCTGTATTATCCCGAACTAAATAGCTGAATGCAATCATTAAATACGCCTCACATGTTTCGATGCCATTGCATGCGTCATCACAGCGAACCGTCTCGGCACAGCCTCCCGGCTAGCCGTCGTTTTCATATCGACGACAGCTGATCATGCCAGCCTAGACTAAAATAAACGTCGGCGACCGGCGTTATCAAGACAATTCAAACTAAAAGACCAATCCCAAGTCTTTTTCCTTGTAAGATTGCAATTCCGGTGGTGCCCTCCACCCATTATTCAACCACCCCCAAAAGGATGTTTTTGGCCCGGAGTTAACTATATCCCACTTAAAACACAAGACCAAGTCCTCACAATAATGTTCGATCGATTAATAGGCTTTGAAGATATCTCTCTATCTATTTAGGGGACTAAACTTATGCTTCCCGACAAATAATTCCACTAAACTCTATTTTAAATTTGTGGTCAGTATAAAGCCAACCATTGTTTGTCTTTGCTTCAGGACAAACATGGCACAGTGTTTCCACTGTTTAAGACCAGTTTGAATAATTTTAAGCCGTGCCTTTGCATGCTTCATTTTTTTCTAGTGCTAATCATTTCTAAAAGAAATTAGCTTACATTTGGTGTAGTCTCTAAACCGACATATTTTTCTCTAATGTTTATCTAGAGCAAACAAGCATGAGATATTGGAGATCACCTGAAGATCGGGAACTTCCATATTAAAATTTTGATTTAAAATATTTCGGAGACTAAAATCAAGGATGTGGAGATGACTGACTATTTTCACTTTAAGTCTTGTAATGCGTCCGTTGTATGGTCAAGTTCAACAGCACGTGGAAATACGTGCGCTTGGGCTCCAAGAAAACCATCCAAAGCTGTCACATTAAATATTACACCTAAATTTGGTGGGCGTATGGTCGATTTTGTGAAGATTGTATTATGTCACGGTGAACATTTTGGACAAATAAAAAAATTCCAATTAAATATCTTTATATTTTAATATAAAAAAGAGTTACCTTGAGCATATCATTAGGTCAAATTTAGGGCAGACGGAGATCGACGCCTTGATGAACACACAAACTTGCCCTTGTAGATTTTTGACTATTTGGTATATGACCAAGGTGGTAAATGGTCTTCGGGATTAATGTCAATGTTCACGTAATCATGAACATCACTCTTTGACTGCACTAAGAAGTCTAAGTTCATTCCCAATATTTCTTGGAACGATATTTGGATGCTTCAAGGTTAAAAGTTGGGTAACGTCTAAATCATAAACTAAAACGTATATCTTATCAAGGGGGACACTTAGTTTTTTTTTCAAACTTTTATATATTTTACGTTTTAGTTTACGATTTAGTCAATGTTCACGTAATCATGAACATCACTCTTTGACTGCACTAAGAAGTCTAAGTTCATTCCCAATATTTCTTGGAACGTTATTTGGATGCTTCAAGGTTAAAAGTTGGGTAACGTCTAAATCATAAACTAAAACGTATATCTTACCAAGGGGGACACTTAGTTTTTTTTTCAAACTTTTTTTTATATATTTTACGTTTTAGTTTACGATTTAGCCAATACCTAAAAGTTGACCATATATATTATAAAGAATATAGGTGAAATGAAATAAATAAACTCATTTTCAAAATTTTCTAGGTTAAATTACATATAATTAAAATAATTCATATATGTAAAAGTTTTGAAAGAAGATTAAGTCTAAGAAGGATGTATTCTTCTTAAGTCATTTTGGGCACGATGACCTCATTTTATATTTATTGCATCTTTAAGAGTTGTATGAAGAGTATTGTGTTCATTTTTATTGTTTCAATGATGAATACTTAAATTTAGATTAGTCAATTGTCAATAGATTGTGAAGGAAACTATTATTGTTCTATTATTTAGATTTTCATTCACCTCTAATATATGAAAATCTGAGTACATGGAGGCATTGTTAGAACTTGTTTTAAGGAACAAAACTTAACTAGCTTCCCACTTTGAGCTTTAGTTACTTGTATTTGAACAAATTTAACAACTCAAAATAAGTTTAAACATATCTGAAATAAAGATGAAAATATCTATGTATGTATATATCCTTGTAATATGATATGCTAAACAATACTCTCATGGATGATAATATGATGATCAAATAAGAGATAATGGATTCTATTATGATAAAGATATTTGTCATTTCTTAATGTAGTATCGTTAATTGTGACCTTGTACAATTTACACCAGATTTTGTGCCCTTTCCTTAGTGTGTAGTGTCTTAGCCCTTATCTGTGCCTATATATGTTCAAAAGACTGAAAACTTGATGTCATATCTTCACATGGTGATCCAAATTATTGTATCAGACTAAGTACACCTAATTGTCGACTTGTTTGCTCTATGTTGGTAGGTCAATGGTGCTTGGGATGCCCTTGACCCACCATTTTGGGCGTATTTTCAAATATTTCAGTGTTGGGTTCTCGCCAATTATTTCTTGATCCTAGTGTCTCAATATGACCTTTGGAGGCTGATTTAATTCACAAAATACCTTGAGAACCCTGTATAGGAGCATTCTTTCAATTCATTTTCACATCATCTGTTAGAAAGTAAAGTCCACCAAGATAACTGAGAGGGGGGGTGAATCAGTTATCAGATAAATACAACTTTTATTAACTTCAATAGATTTTAACCATGTAAGCAATGTAATCAACAACCATAGAAAGATATACATGCACAATAACACAATGACACAAGATATGTTGACTAGGGAACCTCTTGATCAAAGAGTAAACTCTGGTGGGAATGATGCCCACAAAAGATGCACTAATATGATAGTTCCTTGTGAGAGGATGGACTTTGTTAGGAGTCTTATGAAATACATTTAGTACATATGAGTCCCTGTTAGGAGACTTTGAATCCCTGCTAAAAGATTCTAACTCTGTTAGGAGTTATGGAAGACAGAAGGACCCACTGCCCAAACAACTTCAGGGTAAGATCATTGAACACACTGTTCAACTGATCTTTGTATTACTCAACAGAATAATACCAAAAGATTACTGATCTCAACAATTCAATACTCCTTCTCTGAATGTGCCAAACCGCACCAACTGCTTCTTCAGATCTCAATACTAGATCTCTTTACTTCGCATATCCTCTTCCAACAAGTATTGCACACTTCCACAATTCACTTTCAAATTCAATTCACAATTACTACTTCATACTCATATTACAATAAGGAAAATATTCCTTCCTTTATACCACACTCAAGTAATTACAAATGAGTCAACATACAAATTACAAAATAAAACTTCCACACATTACATAAAAATTACACAAAACTGTCAACTTCCAATTAAGATAATTCTTCACTCATGTGACCTCAGATCTTGCATTCATGTCCACGTCACCAACGTCATGTCTTCAACTGCCTCATAACTACACATGATCAAATTCAATCCCGATTAGGAGATATCATCTGACTTCCACAAACCGCTACTTAGGAACACTGCCTGAATACTGCTTCCACTGATTTCCTCATAATTATCATGAATAAATAAATTTTGTCTGTGCTCTTAACCACAATCTTATAGAACATCATAGAGTAAGTCCTCAACTCCACATAGATTCATCTTCAATATCCCAAGTGTGCTAACTCAAACACTGTCTGCTTCTCTGCTAATCATTAGTATATCACTGTGTTGACATCAATGACAATCACAGTCATGGATGCAACAACAACTGCTACAAAATAGTTGTGAATACTCTCCCATAGGATATATTCAATATTCATTCCTAACAATCTCCCCCCATTGGCATTGATGGCAACATAGATGAAAAAACATCCAAGTTCCATGAATACCAACACTACTGCTTTGAAAATGCTTTCAAATCTTCAAGTCATCAATCAAATCTTGCTTCATTTTCCTATTCAATTCTCTCCAATAGATGATTTTTCATGAATACTTCTACCCCAATGACATCACTGATAGATGTTTCATCATTATGTCAACAACAACTTCAATGTCAAAAGACACTGTTCAGAAAATACATTCACTAGAGTCCTCATGAATCAGCTCAAATACACATACTCCCCCATAGAGGAAGTACCACCATCTAGTCTAGAAGAAAGATAGGGCTCATATACCACTGGACGGATGCAACAATCTGAATCACTTCTCAAAAGTAGGCTGGGGCATAACCCCAAGCATACATCTCAAATACTCAAATGTATCCTTAGGCAAAGGCTTTGTAAATATATCTGCAATCTGCTCTTTTGTGCTTATATACTCAAGTCTGACTTCTTTCTCTGCCACTTTCTCTCTCACTACATGATACTTTATCTCTATATGCTTTGTCTTAGAATGCAACACTGGGTTCTTAGACATAGTAACTGTGCTGGTGTTATCACAATGTATAACAACAGGCTCAAAAAATTTTATTCCAATATCCTTCAACATTTTCTTCATCCAAATTATCTGATTACAATTGTTTGCTACTACCACATACTCTACTTTTGTTGTGCTCTGTGAAATACAATTTTGTTTCTTGCTTAGCCAAGAAACTAATATTCCTCCAAGGAAAAATGCTCCACCACTGGTGCTCTTTTTATCATCAACATTGTTCCCCAATCAACATTTGTATATGCACATAGGGTAAAATTATCAGTATCTCAGTATCCTCTTTACTGCTGCATAATGTGATTCTCTAGGTTCAGCTTGAAATCTTGCTACAATTCCAACTACGTGTGATATATTAGGTCTTGTATGAGTCAAATATTGCAATCCTCTGATCATAGATCTGTACCTTTTATGTTCCACTGCAAGAGTCTCATCTGTGCTAGATAAGTTGTGTCCTATTACCATAGGTGTTCCAACTGGTTTATAGTTCTCCATTCCAAATCTCTTCAATAAATCATTCAAGTACTTTGTCTGACTTACAAAGATACTATCACTGTTTTATGTTATCTACAATCCTAAAAAGTATTTCATTTCACCAATCATACTCATTTCAAATTCAATCTTCATTTTAACTGCAAATTTATCACTGGCTTCATCTTCTCCTCCAAAGATAATATCATCAACAAAAATAACAACCAACAAACCATTTTCAATTTTCTTTTGTGTATAGGTTTCTATCAGCTGTGCCTTTTGTAAATCCTAACTTTATCAAATACTTATCCAATCTTCCATACCAAGTTCTAGGTGCTTGCTTCAGTCCATATAAAGCTTTCTTTAGTTTACATACCATATCTCCTTCTTGAGTTAAAGGAAAACCTTCAAGCTGCTCAATGTAGACTTCTTCCAATTCTCCATTCAAAAATGCTGACTTCACATCCATTTGATACATTTTGATTTCTTGTACGTTGCATAAACTAAAAACATTCTTACTACTTCAATTCTTGCTATTGGTGCACAATTTTCTTCATAGTTAATTCCTTCTTACTGTGAGTATCCTTTACATACCAATCTTGCATTGTTCCTTACTACTTCTCCTTGTTCATTCATCTTGTTTCTGAATACCCATTTTGTTCCTATAACATTCTTATCTTTAGGTCTAGGGACCAATTCCCATGTCTTGTTCTTTTTAATCTGATCTAGTTCTTCTTTCATAGCTTTGATCCAATGTTCATCTTCACAGGCTTCACTAGTAGATTTAGGTTCAATTTGAGAAATCAAACACAACTATTCTTGTACCTTATTTCATGTCAGAACTCCTTTGTCTATGCTTCCAATAATCTGCTCAACATGGTGATCTCTTGATAGATTCATGTTAGGTCTCACTGTCTCACTTCTTGTTTCTAGTGTAGGTTCTTCAATGATTTCTTCACAATAGCTTTCATTCAACAAATCATTGTTAGTTTCATAGAATAATTTAGTAGTCTCTATATTAGTTCTAGGATTAGTTCCTTCATCTGATTCATAGTCAAGCATTCTTTCCTGAATTTTGAACTTTTCATCAACTTTAACATTTGCACTCTCAACAATAGTCTTAGTTCTTTTATTGTAACATCTATAAGCTTTGCTCTTCAATTAATATCCAAGAAATATACTTTCATCACTTCTAGGATCAAAATTTCCAATGTCATCATCTCTCTTAATATAATATTTGCTTCCAAAAATTCTAAAATACTTAATTGATGGTGCATGTCCAAACCATAGTTCATAGGATGTCTTGTCTGTGTCTGCTTTGATTTGTACTATGTTCATTGTATACACTATTGTGTTCACTGCTTCTCTCTAAAATATTTTTGTTAAGTCATTCTCAAATAACATAGCTCTTGTTGCTTCAGTCACTGACCTGTTCTTCTTTCTGCAATACCATTTTGTTTAGGTGTCCTAGGGGTTGAAAATTGTCTCTTAATACCATTCACTTCACAAAAATTGTTAAATTCTTTTGAAGTAAATTCTCCACCTCTATTTGACCTCAAACATTTAATCTTTATTCCAGATTCATTCTCAACTTTGTTCTTAATTATCTTAAACTTATCAAATGCTTCAGACTTTTCTTTAATAAATGCAATCCACATCATTCTTGTAAAATCATCAACAAGAATCATAAAATACCTTTCATAGAATCCTCTAGTCCTTGTAAACTTCTTGTTGGGAAATGAGCTTCTCTTTTGTTTAGCCATCACACATTCCTTGAAAATCATGTTACTAGGCTTCATAATTTTAGGCAAATCTCTTACTACAAGTGTAGTACTCACTTTCACAATGTTATCAAAGTTTATATGAAAAAATCTTCTGTGCCATAATCGACTATCATCAATATTAGTAATCAAGCATGTTATCTCAGTAGGATTCAACTGAAATACATTACCTATGGTTCTAGATCCAGTACCAATCATATTTCCATCCTTGTCTTTGATTACACAAGTTTCCTTAGTAAACCAAACCTGATAGCCCTTATCAACTAGTTGTCCAACACTCAAAAGATTATGTTTCAAACCATCCACAAAGTAAACATCATTAGTATTAGTCTTTCCATCAAGAGTAATAGATCATATACCTTTAATCAAACAAGGTGCATTGTTTCCAACTCTAACAACTCCTCCATCATAATTGTTAAACTTTATGAACTTTTTCATATCTCCAGTCATATGATGTGAACAACCACTATCTATAATCCAATTAGCTTTCTTTTCTACTTGAGAAACTAAAGCCTTTTCTTCCTTAACTTCTGTTTCAGGATTTTCTCCTTTAATTGCTACAAATCCTATATCATCATTCTCAGTACCACTTTCACTCAAGGATTTCTCCAAACTAGCTTCAAGCTCTTCATCATTTTCATAGTAACATTCTTTAGATCTCCTAGGATTAAAGTTATTTCTATACTTCTTAACTCTCTTAGGACATTTAGATGCAAAATGACCAAATTCTTGACAAGTCCAACATTTCAAAATTTTCTTACCGTTTGGTTCTCTTTTCACAAGCAAGGCAATACCTTCTTCAATCTTCTTATCTTCTTCATTTCTAGATCTGTTGTTGCTAGCATAATCTCTGCTTACATTGATACTTCTTGACAAAGTAGGGTGAACACTAAGAGCACTGAATGCTATCTCCATTCTAGGTAAATCTCCTAATAGCCTCAGGTTTATCTCTGCTACTTCCAATCTTCCAAGAAGAGTTTCTCTGGTAAAGTTCATAGTACAAGGTATAGCTTGTTCAATCATCTGTGTTGTCTACTTAAATGCAGGAGTCAATGTCCTCAGAATTTTCCATATCACTTCATTCTCTGTCTTGGTTCCTCCACAAGATTTTATACCTACAACAATCTCTGACATTCTACCAATATAACTTCTAACAGATTCATCTTCCATCATTCTTATATCTTCAAATGCACATATCCAATTATGTAATCTGACTTTCTTTGCATGTTCATCACCTTCAAAAGTAGATTGTAAAACTAACCAAATTTCATGAGATGTTTTTAGATATTTTACTTGACTGTACTCATTTTACGGAAGGGCTGACAAGAGTGCTTCTCTGGCAAGTATGTTACACATGAATAGATCTCTTTCCTCATTAGTACATTCTTCAATCTTATCCTCATCAATGACTGTCTTTTGATTCTTTGTGATTAACTAATAACCTGGTCCTAAACAAAGTAAATGTGTCTTCATCTTTTCTTTCCAGCTGTCAAAATTTACTCCATCAAACTTAGGGCTTTCTTTCTTGAAATGATTTTCCATGGATCTCCTTGAGTTGTTAAACTTTTCTTTCAAGGACCTGCCGCTTTGTTACCAATTGTTAGAAAGTAAAGTCCACCAAGATAAATGAGAGGGGGAGTGAATCAGTTATCAGATAAATACAACTTTTATTAACTTCAATAGATTTTAACCATGTAAGTAATGTAATCAACAACCATAGAAAGATATACATGCACAATAACACAATGACACAAGATATGTTTGTTGGAAACTGCAATTGAAGCAATTGTTGTGTTGTCATTGATGTCAAATCTTAACTGATAAGACTGTTGCTACTTAGGAAAGTACTATATCTATTTGAGTGTTGCTAAGGGGATAGGCAAGGTTGGTAACAATAGCACCTAAGGAAAGGTTGAGTTATCTTGATACTACAAAGTGTACTTGACTATGTTGTACAATGATGAGACAATGTATTTTTTATCTTAGTAAGATTGAAGACTAAACTGGTAGGCTTGACCGAGCAAAAATAGAGAAATCATGTTCAAGTTGAGTGATGCTAGTGTTGACCGAGTCAGTGTATGCCGAGCAAAATTCTAGTGTCAACCAAACATCAGTTAATTTTCAAGGAAGATAGTTTAAGCCACATAAAAATTTTTAGTAATGACCGATATTTCTACATGAAGACTGAGTAGTTGATCAAGGTATTGACCGAGCATCAGTATTTTTATATTTGAAGAGAATTTAGATTTGGAGCCGACATTGTTGAATTCTTGGATTATGTAAAACGTGTTGACTTTATTTATTGATTGTTTGAAAGCATTGAATGCACTGAAATTTTTTTTATTGTAAATCTTTAAGAGATTTGAGATGTTTCTAGAAAAGGAGCCGAAGAACATAAAGTGGGTAGATTCAATGAATTTGACCTAACCCTACGATCTACGAAGGAGATTGAGCGGCAAAAGATGAGTTAACCTAATTGAGAAAGTATTAAGGGAACCTAAGCATTAGGTATGTGTGTGCATGGGTGAACAAAGGATGTTGGAAGATCAGTAGAGGTTATTGACTGTATAAGCAGAAAAGGCTAAAGGAGAAGTGTGGTGATTGCTTGAAGAAAAGTTCCGAGTAGATCAAAGATGGAGATGGAAAAGTTTTAAAGTTAGTAAACCAACATTTGTGTACAGAATTGGATCTAATATTTACAAAGTGAGTTGTATGTTTTTTAGATCAATATTGCTGCTACTTTCTAACCATTGTAACAGTCAAAATCCTTTTAACAGAGGTTGACCTAACGGTCATATGTTTAAATCCTTTGAACAATGTTGCATTCTAATGGAATGTATGTAAGTCCTATAACAAGGCTCACTTCTAACAGAGTGATTGAAATCCTTTAACCGGGTCACACTTAACAGTGTGTATTGTAACCTTTGACAGGGTTGGCTTTTAACTGAGCTCACTTCAGAAGAGTGAAAGTAATAGTAGCATGTTACAAAGTGGTTTTTCCCAGATTGGGTTTCCACTATAAATCCTAGTGTCAATGCTTGTGTGAATGTTTTGGTTTAGACATTTCTATGTTTTACAAGTTAGATAGAGCTGGGTAGTGAACTACAATGTTATACATTTCTATTATTGAATCAGTGATGACCGAGTTGGTTTTGATTGTTAGATTTGATTTAAGAAAAAGTTTTTGAAGTTTGTTTTATACATCTGGACTTGAGAACAACTGATTCATCCCCCCCCCCCTCTCTGTTGTTCTAAATCATATTAACAATTGGTATCAGAGCTATGTTGCTTATTATTGGTGTTTACAAAAATCAATTTTAAAGGGGCTTGAAGCAAATGATCAAGATGTATAAGAAGGAGGTACCGAAGCTGAATAAGGAAAACTTCCCTACATGGCAAAGTTTGATGAAGTTGCATCTGGCCGGTATTGGTGATTCTACAAAGTACTACATTGAGAATGATTATGTCTCACCTATTGCACCTTTGACTATCAAAGAAATGAGAGCGAAGCAAGAACATAATCAGGTAATGCTAGAAATTGCATCTGCCCTAAGCTATCCAAAATTTGAGGACATTAAGGATTGCACAAGTGCTAAGGAGATGTGGGACACTCTTGCAAAGATCTATGGCAGTGACATAAATGTACTGAAAGCTAATGTTGAGAGTCTCAGAGGTAAGTTTGATGAAATGAGAATGCAAGAAGGTGAGAACATTGCACAATATTGTGGTAGAATAAAATAAGTTGTGAATGATATTAGAGGAGTAAGTGGGACTATTGAGGGAAACTATAATTGGTAAAGTACTAAGAACTCTACGTCCTATATATGCTATTAAGATCTCAACTATTTAGGAATCTAGATGTAACTCTACAAATGTGCTTACTTTGGAAAGTTTGGTTGGCAAGCTGACTGCTTTTGAACTCTCTAACTATGATAACTTCACTGTTGGTAGTATTGGTAATGTTGAATCTTTTTTTAAGTCAAAATTAGTTCTGAACAAGCCAAAGAAAGAAAAAGAAAGACGCATCAGTGAAAGTGAAAGTGAAAGTGACACTTCTGATGAAGAACTTGAAGATCTAGAAGCTCTTATGGCTAGAAGACTGAGAAGGGGAAAAGAAAAATATAAAGGTAAACTCCTTATTATATGTTTTGCATGTAACAAAGTTGGTCATATAGCTGCAGAAGAAAAAGGTAAGAAATCTTGTTACATTGCTGAAGAAGAAACTGACATTGATAGTGATTATTTTGAAATTGAGGTAGTCTATGTTGCAATGAAAGATGAATTTGATGAGGATGAGAAAATTGCAGTGATCTCCTATGTGAACAAGAATGAAAAATGGATTATTGACAGTGGTTGTTCACATCACATGACTGGTGACAAGAGTAAGTTTGAGACCTTACATCATTATAGAGGTAAAAGTGTAAAATTTGGTAATGATGCACCATTCCTGTTAGAGGAAAAGGTTTGATTAAATTGACTGATAAGATCTCTTGTGAAAATGCATATTGAGTTGAAGGTCTAAATTATAATCTGCTAAGTGTTGCACAACTCAACAACACTAGTTACTGAGTGGAATTTCATCACAAGGAAGCTAAAATATTTGATGTTACTGGTGAACTGATTGGAAGTGGAGAATAGACTAGAGGTAATTTGTTCTATCTTAACCTATCTGAAGAAGCATGTATGGTTGCACAACTTGATGACATTTGGTTATGGCATAAGATGTTGTGTCATGTTAACTTTGATAATCTGGTAGAAATAAGTAAGAAGAAGAAAGTAAGAGGTCTACCTAGATTGAAGAAACCTGAGAATGTGATGTGCAAGGAATGTCAGTTAGGAAAAATGACAAAGTCAAGTTTTAAGAGCAAATTCTTTACTTTTGATAACATTTTATATTTGGTTCATACTGACCTTTGTGGACCTATGGGTGTACAAAGTTACTGTGGTGCTAGATATTTTATCTTGTTTGTTGATGATCATACCAGGATGAAGAAATAGATCTATCTTGGATTATGCAAGGACATTATTGATTGAAAAGAATGTGGCATAGAAATACTAGAAAGAAGCTATAAGTACAACTATCTACACTCTTAACCAAGTACAGATCAAGAAAGGTACAAATCTGACACCGTATGAATTATGGTATGGGCATGCACCGAGTGTTAAATACTTTAGAATCTTTGGAAGCAAGTGTTACATATTAAAAGACAATAGGAATGGAAAGTTTGATGCTAAAAGTGATGAAGGCATATTCCTAGGGTATTCCATAAAAAGTATAGCTTATAAGTGTTTGAACTCTAACACTAACAAAATTGTGGAAAGTGTGAATGTCAAAGTTGATGAGTATGCAAAAAGAAATGAAGTTGATAGCAAAAGAGATTCAAAAGATTATAGATATTTTGTGTATATTGAAGAAGAAGAAGAGGCAAGTAACAGACTTGCACCTGATGCCGAGTCTCGGGTAAACAATGTTGAGCGACAGGAAGAGGTTGCCGAGCATCTAGAAAATAGTGTCGAAAGAGAACAAGAACATGTCAAGTGACAAGATAATGTTGCCGAGTATCAGGAAGAGGTTGTCAAGCATTTAGAAGCTGAATCTAAAATCTTGTTGAGGAACTTGATGAAATAGAGGAGAGAAGAGCTGAACCAGTTTTGGAAAAATATGTAAGAAGACATCACAAGCTTGAACAAATAATTGGAGACAAACATACTGGAATTTTGACCAGAAGTAAGACAATGGATCCAACATGTTTACTGTGTGAATTTGAACCTAAGTCAACTAGAGAGGCATTAGAAAATGAAGACTAGATACAAGCAATGAATGAAGAAATAGACTAGATAGAGAAGAATGATACTTAGACTCTGGTGCCAAGACCTGAAAACAAAAATGTTATAGGAACAAAGTGGGTGTTTTAGAATAAGTTGAATGAAAAAGGTGAAATAACTAGGAACAAAGCTAGGCTGGTATGCAAAGGCTACACACAAGAAGAAGGAATAGATTATGGGGAGACATTTTCCCCTGTAGCTAAATTGGAAGGAGTAAGAACTCTGCTTGCATATGCTACTTATAAAGATTTCAAGGTTTATCAAATGGATGTCAAGTCTGCATTCTTAAATGGTATACTCGAAGAAGTTTACATAGAACAACCAGAAGGTTTTATTGATCCAAACAAAAGACACATGGTATGCAAATTAAACAAAGCACTATATGGATTAAAAAAAGCTCCCAGAGCATGGTATGAGAGATTGCATAACTATTTGATACAGATTGGATTTTCAAGAACAAATGACAAAAGCAATCTGTACATGAAAGATGAAGAAGGTAAAGGTATCCTGTTGGCAAATTTTTTTGTGGATGATATTATTTTTGGTGGACAAGATGCTTTGTGTAAAAGATTTTCAAATGAAATGCAAACTGAATTTGAAATGAGCATGTTTGGTGAGATCAAATTCTTTGTTGGTTTACAAGTATATCAGATGAAGAAAGGAATTTTCATTACACAATCTAAGTATGTTAATGAAATACTGAAAACTTTTGGGATGGAAGATTCTAGACCAGTGAGTACTCCTATGGCTACTGGACAAAAGTTATCTAAGAATGATGATGTTGCAGAAGTGAACCAGACTTTGTATAGATCCATGATTGGAAAATTGTAGTATGTTGTACATAGTAGACCAGATATTGCACTAGCTGTTGGGATTGTGGTAAGATTCTCTACCAATCCTAAGGAAACACACATGATGGTTGTGAAAAGAATTATGAGATACTTGAAAGGGACTATTGACTATGGGCTATATTACAAGAAGGATGAAAGATTTGAACTAAGAGTATATACAGATGCTGATTGGGTAGGAAATGTAGATGATAGAAAGAGTACTAGTGGTGGAGCTTTCTTTCTTGGACAGAGATTAGTCTCCTGGACAAGCAAAAAAACAAAATTGCATTTCCCAATCTATTGTTGAAGTCAATTATGTTGTTGCTGCAGTAAAATATTCAAATTTGGTATGGATAAAACAATTGTTAGTAGGCATGAAAGAAGAAATCACTAAACCTGTTGTTATTTTCTGTGACAACACAAGTGCTATAAATATTTCTAAGAATCTAGTAATGCATACTAAGACCAAGCACATAGCAATCAAGTATCACTACTTGAGATAATTGGTACAAGATAAAGAAGTCCGAATGGAATATGTGAATACAAAGGAACAAATAGCAGACATATTCACTAAAGCTTTAACTAAAGAAGCACATGAGTTTTTGAGAAGTCAATTAGGGGTTCTTCCCCTAATTGAGGCTTCCTAGTTAAGCTAGGAGCACTGCATCAAATATGCTACATCAGAATATCTGATAGATTGATGTAGAAGATTGTCACACTTTAGGACTGGCCTAGAGTTGTGAAGAAGAGCAAAGAGAAGGAATTAGTCATAAGTAAGATGTCAGAGGGAGAAACACTAAGCTGCACAGATAATATCTACATCTGATGGATGTATGTTTTAGTTGTTGCTTTGGCATTTTTTCAAAGAGGGAGATGAACTGAAAGGTATAATAACACATGACACTAAAAGGAAAAGTAAGGAGATGATGAACTGAAATGAAGGATCAGGATAGAGGGAGATATGGATATTTCTGACAGCCATAGAAGTGAGGCTTATAGATTTTGAATCAGAATGAAGCTCAAGATATTATAAAAAAAAAATTATGATGGATAGATAAGTTTTTGGATTGGTTGGTAATCCATGTGTTATTCAGGTGATATCATATGGTGTTTCCATCAATGCCAAAGAGGTAGATTGTTGGAAGCTGCAATTGAAGAAATTATTGTGTTGTCATTGACTTCAAATCTTAACTGATAAGACTATTGCTACTTAGGAAAGTACTATATCTATTTGAGTGTTGCTAAGGGGATAGGCAAGGTTGGTAACAATAGCACCTAAGGAAAGGTTGAGTTATCTTGATACTACAAAGTGTACTTGACTATGTTGTACAATGATGAGACAATGTATTGTTTATCTTAGTAAGATTGAAGACTAAACTGGTAGGCTTGACCGAGAAAAAATAGAGAAATCATGTTCAAGCCAAGTGATGTTAGTGTCGACCGAGTCAGTGTATGCCGAGCAAAATTCTAGTGTCGACCGAACATCAGTTAATTGCCGAGGAAGACAGTTTAAGCTGAGGAAACATTTTTAGTAATGACCGAGCTTTCTACATGAAGACTGGGTAGTTGATCATAGTATTGACTGAGCATCAGTATTTTTATATTTGAAGAGAATTCAGATTTGGAGCCGACATTGTTGAACTCTTGGATTATGTAAAATGTGTTGACTTTATTTATTGATTGTTTGAAAGCATTGAAAAATGTTTTATTGTAAATCTTTAAGAGATTTGAGATGTTTCTAGAAAAGGAGCCAAAGAACATAAAGCAGGTAAATTCAATGAATATGACCTAACCCTAAGATCTACGAAGGAGATTGAGCGGAAAAAGATGAGTTAACCTAATTGAGGAAGTATTAAGGGAACTTGAGCATTAGGTATGTGTGTGCATGGGTGAACAAAGGATGTTGGAAGATCAGTAGATGTTATTGACTGTATAAGCAGAAAAGGCTGAAGGAGAAGTGTGGTGATTTCTTGAAGAAAAGTTTCGAGCGGATCAGAGATGGAGATGGAAAAGTTTTAAAGTTAGTAAACCAACATTTGTGTACAGAATTGGATCTGATATTTGCAAAGTGAGTTGTATGTTTTTCAGATCAATACTGCTGCTACTTTCTAACCATTGTAACAGTCAAAATCCTTTTAACAGAGGTTGACCTAACAATCATATGTTTAAATCCTTTGAACAAGGTTGCATTCTAATGGAATGTATGTAAGTCCTATAACAAGGCTCACTTCTAACAGAGTGATTGAAATCCTTTAACCGGGTCACACCTAATAGTGTGTATTGTAACCTTTGATAAGGTTGGCTTTTAACCGAGCTCACTTCAGAAGAGTGAAAATAATAGTAGCATGTTACAAAGTGGTTTTTCCCATATTGGGTTTCCACTATAAATCCTAGTGTCAATGCTTGTGTGAATGTTTTGGTTTAGACATTTCTGTGTTTTACAAGTTAGATAGAGCTGGGTAGTGAACTACAATGTTATATGTTTCTATTATTGAATCAGTGATGACCGAGTTGGTTTTGGTTGTTAGATTTGATTTAAGGAAAAAATTTGAAGTTTGTTTTAGGCATCTGGACCTGAGAACAACTGATTCACCCCCCCTCTCTGTTGTTCTAAATTATATTAACAATGTTGACTAGGAAGCCTCTTGATCAAAGAGTAAACCCCGGTGGGAATGATGCCCAAAAAAGATGCACTAATATGATAGTTCTTTGTGAGAGGATGGACTCTATTAGGAGTCTTATGAAATACATTCAGTACATATAAGTCCATGTTAGAAGACTTTGAATCACTGCTAAAAGATTCTAACTCTGTTAGGAGTTATAGAAGACAGAAGGACCCACTATCCAAACAGCTTTAGGGTAAGATCAATCAACACACTGTCCAACTGATCTTTGTATTACTCAATAGAATAATACCAAAAGATTACTGATCTCAAAAATTCAATACTCCTTCTCTGACTGTGCCAAACCGCACCAACTGCTTCTTCAGATCTCAATACTAGATCTCTTTACTTCGCATATCTTGTTCCAACAAGTATTACACACTTCCGCAATTCACTTTCAAATAATTTTCACAAATACTACTTCATACTCATATTGAAACAAGGAAAACATTCCTTCATTTATACCACACTCAAGTAATTACAAATGAGTCGGCATACAAATCACAAAATAAAAGTTTCCACACGTTACATAAAATTTACACAAAACTGTCGGCTTCCAATTAAGATAATTCTTCACTCGTGTGACCTTAGATATTGCACTCATGTCCACATCACCAACATCATGTCTTCAACTTCCTCATTACTATGCATGATTAGATTCAATCTAGATTAGGAGATATCATTTCCACAAACCGCTACTCAGGAACACTGCCTGAATACTGCTTCCATTGATTTCCTCATAACTATCATTAATAAATGAATTTTTGTCTACGCTTTTAACCATGATCTTATAGAACATCATAGAGTAAGTCCTCAACTCCGCATAGTTTCATCTTCAATATCTCAAGTGCGCTAACTCAAACATTATCTTCTTCTCTGCTAATCATCAGTAGATCACTATGTTGACATCAATGACAATCATATTCATGAATGCAACAACAACTGCTACAGAATAGCTGTGAATACTCCCCCATAGGATATATTCAGCATTCATTCCTAACATCATGATCCATCAAACAATCATTAAGCATAGGCATTCAATTTTAAGCACTCAAGGTAATATTTCAACCCTCAATATCCTTCAAGTCCTCGTATCTAAGCATAATGGAGCAACAAGTTAGAACAATCTTCATGAAAGTATGTCTTTATGATTGATCCCCTTTATGTTATGTAATATTATTGCATCAAAACATGTGATCACATTCAAAGAGAATTGGATCAACAAGTCTAAGGTATAAGATTCAACATTCTTCTCTAGAGTTTCCATTTCAATACAAATTTAGTTCAATCTCATTTAATTCCAAATCTGGGGTTTGACCTAGGAAAACTTGGGTCAATAACCCAATATTTTCTCTTCTCTTCATATGCAAGCGATAGGATCAGGAGACATGAATTTGGAATCAAACACAAACAAACACTTATATATTGATATTTTGCAGATCCAAAAAAGTAGGGTGGTTGTCACTACATGCTTGACATTGACTTGTATTTTTTTGACAAAATTTTCAAGGAAGGTTATGAGAAACATTGTGGTTCTATAAATTTAACTTTCATCGACATCCAGCTTTCCTGGGTCAAGGGTTCACCAAGTAACATTGACCTCCTGATTTTAATCAAAATTTTAGACATAGGTTCCTTTTTATCTTCTCTTTCTAGATGTGTATCCCTAGTCTATATATGTATTTTATAACTTCATGTGCATGTTAATAACCCTCAAGTTCTTATCTTTTGCACATCCTTCACATAGTCATTTTCAACTCAAACATGGATTGTTGGACCCTCCTTGTGCTAAACCATTTTCGATCAAATTTGAGGTTCAACCAATCATATCCACACTCAACCAAATTGGAATAGGCCCCATTCCTAGTTTTCATGCATAAGCTAGTGAATAGCTCATTCCCACCACATTCTATTTTGGTGAACCCAACACTACTTACATAGTTCTGATATTCATATCTGATCTTTCAAGATGGAATTTACAAAATATGAACCATTTTCTATTTCAAATGTGATTACATTGCTTCTTAGTTATATTTATCAAAATCATGCATGTTAAATAATAGATTCTTTCACTTCATGTTACTTGTATTCATTCATAGCACTCTTACATATTGCATCATAAGGGTTTCAAAGATACTAAGTTACTTATGTAAATTATTTTTAAAATCTTTTATCCATGCTTCATGTTTCTATATAATTATAATTTTAGGTAATTTAATGGAATGTGTAGATTTCATAAAAGCTTTGGTGGATAATACCCTTGACAATCCTAGAGATGATAGTGAGATGAATCACACTTGTACCTATCCAAGGGAATCTTTTATCCATGAGGAGATATTTAATACTCCTATCAATGATCTCTCCAATGGAGATGAAATATTCAAGAGTAATAATGGATCCTCTCCTCAAAAGGTACTTTGGTGCAAGAAGAACAAGCTAAACATGTCAATCTTAATACATCTATCACTCTAGATCATCCCTATTCTCCAAAATCTTCTCTTAGTCATCGACATATTTTGAGACAAAATGATGTTATGTATTTTAATCATGGTTTATATCCTAACATAGCATTGAGTAAAGATGAAGATTTAGATGAGACTACTTCTTCTAGACATAGAAAAGTGGATACAAATGATGACAGGATTCATAACCTACCTATAAATATCAATCCTCCTCCATCTATTCATCTCTACATAATATTTTTTAATGATTTGTATGATATAAATTGTCCCCCTTCCTTAAAACTTCTTTTACCACAAGAAATAAAACCTACACCGTCAGGGGATCATTTAAAATTAGAAAAAATATTTTTTGGAGACTTAAATATGATAAAAGTATTAAATTCCCTTTTTGACACTTTCTAAAGAATCTTAAACCAAATAATAATCATATACATTCCCTTTTTCATCATAGTTATTCCCAGTCTCTTTTTTATTGCATTGAATTCAAACAATTTACATTATAGATTTACATGATAGAGATTTTACTCTTATTATACCTGATCTCATACTATTTCTCAATTTCAAAGTAGTGCCTTATCATTTCCTTCACCTACCATGTTTCTCCGCACTATGCAATATTTGTATCTTACCTTGTTAGGGGCTCTTTGTCATTCATGGTGGTACAATTTCATGTGCAATCATAATTTGTAAGCAACATAATAGCCATTCTCATCCTTGTCTCCATGTTTGGGGGAAAATAATAGTGTTTCAATTTTTTATCCTTCCTAAGGATCCACTTTCCCTTTGCTGAGTTGTACCTTTTCTCATTTGTGATATTCTTTCTTGCATAGAATTGTTTATTTTTCTGGGGGTTTTTTTCTTTTTTAGAAGGTGTGCTTCCTTGATTACAAACTCTTCCTTGGTTGAAAGAATATGTCTATTATAAATGATTTCTTACTTGGGGTAGAAAGAGTGTTATCCTTTACCAAGAATCCCCTTTCCTAGAAATAGGGAAGGTGTGTATTCTTGATCTCCTTCCCCTCTCTTAGTCAAAGATTTTTTTTTTGTTAAAGATATTCTCTATTCTTGGGGGAAGGTGTATTAGAGAAAAGATGACTTCCTCCTTGAATCCCTCAAAAGGATCCCATTATACAAGTGTTGCATGATATCATTTTACAACTATCTCTTCCTTTCATCAAAAGAGATACGCCCTCTTTGGCTTGGATTGCATGTAAATTCTTGCTTAAAGGATATCTTCTTGGTGAGGAAGGTTTTTATCCTTATTTTCTTCCTTAATAATTCAACATAGTCCTATCTTGACCTCTTAATGGAGTGCATATGCCTTTTTTTTACTAATGTCAAGTGGAGGATTTCCTTACGAACAATGTGTTTTGTTTTGTTATCCTTACTCAAATATTGTAGAATTTTCTTGTGAATAATGTGTTAGTTTGGTTATTATTACTTAAATATTGTAGGATTTCCTTACAAATAGTTTTCTTTGTTCTAGATATCCTTATTCAAATGTTGTGATATTTCCTTACAAACAACATGCTTTTTTGTTATCCTTATGCAAATGTTTTAGGATTTCCTTAGAAAATCATGCTTTATTTGGTTATCCTTATTCAGATATTGCATGATTTTTGTTAATCCCATATCTAGGCTTCTGCCTAGATGAGGGAAGTCCAGATGTAATGCACCATCAGGGAACCCAAGATAAATTAACCTAAAACATGTTATTAAGGTTACCAAATAATTTTTTTTCTTAAGAGTTTACAATCAATAATAAATAGCAATTTAGAAGCAATATAACATAAGACAATATATATTCATAAATGTAACTCATTAACATATTACAAGTCTCAAGGGTTCCATGATGTAGAATTATGTATAAGTTAACTAATCTACCAAGTACAATTCCAACACATAATCACATGATGTATCTGTATATGTGGAAAAGTGACGTGTTTGGAGCAAGCATAAACACTCAAAATGTTAGTTATACATGTGCATATTCAAGATCTTAAACTAAAAAGAAAACTATGTTTAAACTCATTCCTACACTACTCTCCACATAACCTTGGATGAGAATGAAGCAAGTGCACCCAAGACTTGCTTGATTTAAGCTCTTAGAGAGGTTGTGGGTGTGCTCTCCCAACACAAGTATAAATCCCACTATTGAATGTAAACTAGATTGAAATACTCAAAGAGGAGCTATGGAAGAAACCCTCAAGCTCATATGGCATGAAAACTAAGAAATAAATGAAGGTATTGCATTAACTATTAATAAAACCAAGTTCTAAATCTACATTGAAAGCTAGAAACTACCAAATGATTAGTAGTAACTACAAAAACACAAAAAATCTAAAATGCAAGAATGAATGCAAAGCAATTACATATGATTTTCTTGAAGGAAGGGTCCTATTTATAAAACTTTGGAGGGCTGGGGTGAGGTGGTATCTATGTGGCATCCACATAGGTTACCACCAAGGAGACACATAAGTCATAGAAAGTCCAAGACTTTCTCACATATGTGTGAGCAACTTGTGATGTGAAAGGTCAATGTGTACTTCAAGTACACATGTGTAAGTGTGTGTAAGAGAAAGTTTATTTTCACACTTTTGGAAAGTGTAAAAGGTGTCATAAAAAATTGTAAAAAGCCTTGTTTAGGCATTTTTTAGAAAATTTTAAAAAGGAGAATTTTAAATTATTTGCTCACACATGTGTGAGCAAATGACTAGGACTAATTTTTTTAGGAAGATGAAAATTAGCTAAATTAACCTTAGTTAATTAATAAATAGGCTCATTAGATAGAAAGTGATGTGTGTAGTATACCATCTAGGTTAGGTTTAAAATTAAATTAAATTTAATTTAATTTAATCACAGTTTAGCAAAAATAAAACAAGTAGAGGAATAAATAATTTAAAATTTTATTTAAAAGGGGAATATGGAGAAACATGTAATAAATTAAATTTAATACATTAGGAGGGGTAGTATTTAAATTTAATTTAAATACTATAGGTAATGACTTTATTTAATTAATTAAATAAATAAATATAATAAATATACTTAATTAAAATTAACCATAATGCTATTTGGGGTCATTAATTAAGTTAAATTAAATTAAATTAAAGTTAAGTGGACAAATTTAGGTGTCTACATTTTGCCCCTCTTTGATGCGTTGTCAAAAATGACATCTTGTCAAAATAAAGAAAACATAGATGCCCCAAAAGAAAAGTCAGTAGGAAAATGTGCCCCATTGATAAAATATGGTAAAATAAAAAATTTGGCAATTTTTTGCAAAAAAAGAGGATAAAAGACTTTGCATGACTTTAAAAAAAAAAGAAGTAAAAAGGAACCCTTTAAAAAGCTCCTTAGAAGGGGGTCAAAAGAGTTCATTTTTACCACAAGGAAAGAGAGAAGAGGAGAGGAGGGGAGAAGAAAAATGGCAAGACCACGAGACATGCAATAGTTGGACGAGAGAATACAGGTATGCCAATAGGTAGCAGATAGAAGGGATCCGTTGAGTTAAAAAACCCACCTTTGTTTTCAATTTCAGTTGATTATTTTATGAATTTTAATGTTTTGGGAATTTGGGTCAGGGAGAGTAGACGTTAGGGGGAAGGGGAATGGTGGAGACACTGGAGGCATCTACCAATGGGCAGCACAGAGCCTCCAGTGAGTGGACCACCTACCCAAAGGTGGCCCCACCCAGCCATGGATGGTGCGGAGCCGCCCACCCTAAGGCGGGCCGCCTACCCTGCCCAAGGATGGGTGACACTGAGCCTCCCGCCTATGGGTGGCACAAAGCCACCTATCTTTCTTTGCCGCCAAGGGGTGGGTGAGCCCATCCATGGGCCGCCCCACCCACCCAAGGGTAGGATGGGGTCGCCTGTCAGTGGACAGGTGGCTCTGCCTACCGAAAGTTGGAACGAGGCCTCTCGTCTATAGACGGGGGAATGCTACTAAGGGGAGGAGGGAGTCTTTTGATGAGCATCACAACCCATCAAAGAGCATAAGGAGAAAGGGGGGATTGAGAAATGGTAGGATTGGGAGGAGGATTTGAGTACTCATGACTAGAACTAACAATAAAATTTTTGGGTTTGACTGGGTGTAGGAGTCAGACTATTATATTAGGTTGAAGGAGCGATGGTCAGATACGATAGCATTACGAGAAGAGTTAACTGACATGGAGTGGGGACAGGTGCCACTATGTGGCCAGTAGCATGTGCATAACTAGCCTCATCTAAGAGTGCATAATGTGCTTATGACTGTTCTGATCAAGAGGTGGTATTCGAACACGTCAAGCTTCCACTTATCAATTGGAGAGGCAAAAGTGACATTATTGGATGTATGGAGGATTCTATGGGTACCGATTATCGGAGAGATGTTTGAGTATCAGTTGAAAAGAGTGGAGGAGTTTTTGGAGAGCTTTAGGCAATGGGTAGACTAGCCACCCATTGATTGCTAATGGATGTCATGGTGAGAAGGATGGAGGTAGGATTGCCCTGGCTAGCATTATATTTAGCCAGATTAATAAGAGGGAGGCTGATGCCTGACCATTCAGGGCCTTAATTTTTGAATGGATAGGTGAGGGTTCTGATCTAGATGTTGGAGGAGAAGGAGGGGATATAGTACTATAGGGGTTATTTGATCTTGGTTCAGGTATACTATGATCTTCATATGTGTATGTACCGCACCCAATATATGATGGGACCAGGAGTGACACTGCTACTCATCTAGTCTTGGGATCACATCGTAGTGGTATGACCATTGCCAGGAAATGGTAGACAATAATGATACAAGACATTCACGTGTCATTATAGACCACCATTAGCGTATGGAAATGTGAGATAGAGACTTGGTGGAGGATTCTAGATGAGCTTTTATGGTTTGAGTGAATGCCATACAAAGGTTGCGAAGTGTGGGGTTACTGGGATGAGCAGGTAGGTAGAGAGGATGGTAGCTAGATGTAGAGTATCTAGGATATGTGCAGTAGACTATTGGCTGATTGGGAGGATGATGTTCTAGATAGCCAAGTACATGCCATCATGGGTATGTAAACAGTTTAGCCTTAGACATGGTATTGTTCTAGACAGTTATCCACATCTTATCATCTCTAGAGAGATTGGGTCAGTATGGGGGATCAAAGTGGATCTTCGTAATGCGAGGAGTAGTTGGACAGGTATGTATCTAGTACCATGGAAAATAACATAGGGATAGGTGGCAGATGCAAGGATGATGATGAAGTATGCAGTGTGGTGGGATAGGCACAGTTTGATGAGGCTGATAGAGCTAGGAGTGGGACGCACTAATACATTTGGACCTCTTTTCCGATAGTCATTTCCAATGGAGAGGCACATTTTTTGAAATTGGTGTTTTTTTTGGCAATTGTGCCCGATGGCATCAAAATTACAATGCTATTTACAACATCACAATTGTGATGGTTGCAGGCACACATTTTTTTAAAAAAAGATAGAGTTATCGACCAAATTCATTTTTATTTTCTCGCACGGAAGCATTGGCCCAAAGGTAGCTCTACCGAAGTTGAATGTCGTAAAGCCACATGAGGAGTGTCGAATGTCATACGTGAAGCCCGCCCCATTCTTGATGGAAGTTAGATGTCATGAAGCCCATTGTTGATGGAATCTAAATGTTGTGAAGCCCACCCCATTCTTGATGGAAGCTAAATTTTGTGAAGCCCATTTTTGATAGAAGCTGAATGCTATGAAGCCCACCCCATTCTTGATGGAAGCTGAATGTCATGAAGCCCATTGTTGACATAAGTTGAATGTTGTGATCCATAGTAGGTATGCATCAACATTACCAATTGTTTGTCATTTACAAAATATAACCTAAATCATGCCATCATAGAAAGCTCATCCTTCAAGCCAGTTGAGATCATTTCTTGTTACTATTATAATTTGATTAAGCATTTTGAATGATGCAAATTGTTTGTTCATTTTTCTTCTATTGTGTGCATGCACCAATAGGGTTTATCTATGAGGGTTTTTCTAAGAATTTAATTTACAAATTTTAGTCCCACACAAAAGCAAATAGCACGCGAGGACACCAAAATTGCACAATCCACCATTGGTTCATGCCTATCCACTCCACCCTTGACTTTGCAACTCAGTTTGCAGTCACAATCTTATCAAGCACATAGAGATTCTCGACTAGGGCATCAAAAAAATTTCAACTCCATTATCCTTCCTTCTCCAAACCAAAAGATTCTGAGAATGCAATTTTCCTAACTTGGATTTCGCCCAGGGTAATTGAGTCTCCCTGGTGAAATCTAAAGTTAAAGACACTTTGATGGGAAATCTTGATTAAGGGTTCAAATCTGGACCAGTCTTAGTGAAATATTTGTACAATGCACAAAACTCCACCAAAATGCTTCAAACCAATTGCATTAACCTTATAACTCACCTCCCTCCTCAAATGTGAAATCACATTTGCAGATCTAATCCACCATCACAGATGCCAACATGAAAATAGTAAAAAATAAGAAGGAAAACTCAAAATTATTTATTGTTTGATCACAAAATGCTTTCTCCAATAGCATCCCCATACATCCTTGGCCAAAAAGTCTTAAAAGAAAAAAAAAATCCATCCCCAACTAGATTTCAAACTTCTTGACCGTTGGGACCACTTTTGCAAAAGTTGCTCAAAAGATGCAAAAGTTGCATAGCAACTTTTTGTGCAATTTTAACAAGAGTAGAAAATTTTGTCCTCAAGTGCCTTTAACTCCTTAAAGACCCTCCTAATGACTAATTAAAGTCATTTTAACATCAGTAGGCCCTATTATGGCCATTAAAATCAGTTTCAAACCTTCTAGGCCAATATTACAATTTTGAACCTATTGGGCCCAAATGCCCTAAAGGTCATCTTGACCCAACACTTGACTCCCTTCAAAGGCTTATAGTGATTCCTCATTACAATCAAGACCCATAGGGTCACAAAATGTACCCAAACTCTGAATCAAAGAAAAAAAATATCCCTTAAGGACTAAGTTTTGGTGCTCCTGCACCACCTATAAACAAGATAAAATGAGGTAGCTCTTGTTGGTATTTTGATACTAATGTGGTATGGAAATAAATTATGTTGGCATGTTTTAGGGATCCATACACTGTAACTACACCTTGACCATTACAAAGAAAGAGCATTAGAAATGAATCAACGAGACTCTATATTTTAATGTTTGGTATGTTATCGTAAGTGCAAAACTTTATCTATGTCTTTATCAAACTAGAAATTGGACTACTGAATAAATGCAATTATTTTGTAGGTTTTTTATGTTATCAAAGATATTGTGTCATTATTGGCTCATGTGAGTTGAAGATAAAAACCTTCCTTAAAAAAACTAGACAAGAAATCCTTGTGTGAATAATGAACAAAATTATAATTGTGAACAAATGAAGATTGACAATGAGCTCTAACAACACTCAAGATTGTTGAGTGGATTTTTTATTAAGTCAAAATCAATATTGGTTGTGGTCCCTCTAGACAACAATATTTCACAAACATAAAACAAAAGGAAATGAACCCAAATGAAATAATATTAAGGTGCCAAAACTAAATCTCAATTTGGAACAATGCTCAACAATCTTGAACTTTCCACCATAATTGAAATAATGAAATGTTTTACAAATTGTAGCATGAAAGCACTATAGTTTTTGGTGATTTTAGGGGTTCCTTGCTTGTGGAAAAGAGGGTCTTGATTAGGTTAGTCCTTCTAACATGGACTTTAAAATACCAAAATTATAAATTTACTATCATATTTTGGACTATAGCTTCTCAAGGGAAATTTGGACTTCTTGCCACTCCTTTATGATGGGCCAAAAATGTGGCATTAATATTAGCCTAGAAATGTCTATGATCCCCAAATTGACATTTGGGTACAAACTGAGGGAAGTAGTGTTAGAGAGTAAAGTCCACCAAGATAAATGAGAAGGGGGGGGGGGGGGTGAATCAGTTATCAGATAATTATAACTTTTATCAACTTCAACAGCATTAAACCATGTAAGAAATATAATTACCAACCATAGAAAGATATTCATACACAATAACATAATTGACACAAGATATGTTGACTAGGGAACCTCTTGATCAAAGAGTAAACCCTAGTGGGAATGATGCCCACAAAAGATGCACTAATATGAATATTCCTTGTGAAAGGATGGACTCTGTTAGGAGTCTTATGAAATACATTCAGTACATATGAATCCCTGTTAGGACATTTTGAATCCTTGTTAAAAGATTCTAACCCTGTTAAGAGTTATGGACGACAGAAGGACCCACTGCCCAAACAGCTTCATGGTAAGATCACTGAACACACTATCCAAATAATCTTTGTATTAATCAACAAAATAATATGTTACCTCTTCTCAGACTGTGCCAAACCGCACTCACTGTTACACCAGATCTCAATTTTAGATCTTTGTACTTCACATGTCTTCCTTCACAATTCGCTTTCACATTTAGCTCTTTTCTTCACTTCATATTCATACACTAATATACTCTTCTACATTAAAACAAGGAAACACATTCCTTCCTTTATACCACACTCAAATAATTACAAATGATTTGGCATACAATTACAAAATAATAGTTTCCATACGCTACATCAAAATTACACAAAATTGTTAGCTTCCAAATACAATAAATCTTCATTCGTGTGACCTCAAAGTTTTTGCTATCATCCACATCACTATCAATGTGTCTTCAACTTCCCTTTAACTGTGAAAAACCAGATTCCATCTCGATTAGGAGATATCATCCAATTTCCACAAACTGCTACTCAGGAACACTGCCTGAATGCTGCTTCCACCAAAATGCTCATAACTTCCATGAATAAAATAATTACTCTCTGCGCTCTTATTAATTGACATATAACATATCAAAGAGTATATCCTCAACATCGCATAGCTCCAACTACAATAACCCACATGTGCTAATTCAAACTCTGTCTGCTTCTCTGCAAGTCTCCAAAAGATCATTGTGTTGACATCAATGACAATCATAGTCATGAATGCAACAATTGCTACAGAATGACTGCCAAGCATTCATTCCTAACAATCTCCCCCATTGGCATTGATGGCAACATAGATGAAAAAACATCCAATGTTCCAAAAATCCAATACTGCAATACTGCTACATCAAATCCTCTTCATCAATCAAATCTTGCTTCATTTTCCTATTTAGATAGTACAAATAGATTTTTTCATGTACACTTCTCCACCATTGACATCAATGATAGAAAGTTCATCACAATGTCAACAACAACTCAATGTCAAAAGACACTATTTAGAAAATACATTCACTAGAGTCCTCATGACTCAGCTCAAATACACATACTCCCCCATAGAGGAAGTACCAACATCTAGTCCAGAAGAAAGATAAGGCTCATATACCATTGGATGGATGCAACCAACTGCATCACTTCTCAAAAGTAGGCTGGGGCATAACCCCAAGCATACCTCTCAGATACTCAAATGTATCCTTAGGCAAAGGCTTTTTGAATATATCTGCTATCTACTCCTTTGTACTTATGTACTCAAGTCTGACTTCTTTCTTAGCAACTTTCTCTCTTACAACATGATACTTGATCTCTATATTCTTTGTCTTAGAATGTAATACATGATTCTTAGACATACTAACTATGCTAGTGTTGTCACAATGTATGACAATAGGTTCAACAAACTTTATTCCAATATCCTTCAGCATTTGCTTCATCCAAATTATCTGGTTACAATTGTTTGTTGCTGCTACATATTCTGCTTTTGCTATGCTCTATGAGATACAATTCTACTTCTTGCTTAGCCAAGAAACCAATCTTCCTCCAAGGAAAAATGCTCCACCGCTGGTGTTTTTCTTATCATCAACACTGCCTCCCCAATCAACATCTGTATATGCACATAGGGTAAAATCATCAAACTTTTCATACCACAATCCATAGTCCGTTGTGCCTCTTAAATATCCCAGTATCCTCTTTATTGCCGCATAATGTGATTCTCTTGGTTCAGCTTGAAATCTTGCTACAATTCCAACTGAATGTGTTATATTAGGTCTTGTATGTGTCAAATACTACAATCCTCCAATCATGGATCTGTAATTATTTTGTTCTACTACAGGAGTCTCATCTATGCTAGATAACTTATGTCCAGTTACCATAGGTGTTCCAACTGGTTTACAATTCTCCATTCCAAATCTTTTTAACAAGTCATTCAGGTACTTTTTCTGACTTACAAAGATACCATCATTGTTCTGTGTTATCTATAATCCCAAAAAGTATTTCATTTCACCAATCATAATCATTTCAAATTTAGTCTTCATTTCATCAGCAAATTTGTCACTAGCTTCATCTTCTCCTCCAAAAATAATGTCATCAACAAAAATAACTATAACCAACAAACCATTTTCAATTTCTTTTGTGTACAGATTGCTATCAGTTGTTCCTTTTGTAAATCCTAACTTTAACAAATACTTGTCCAATCTTGCATACCAAGTTCTAGGTGCTTGTTTTAGTCCATATAAAGCTTTCTTTAGTTTACATACCATGTCTCCTTCTTGAGTCAAAGGAAAACCTTCAGGCTACTCAATGTAGACTTCTTCTTCCCATTCTCCATTCAGAAATGTTGACTTCACATCCATCTAATATACTTTCAATTTCTTGTAAGTTGCATAAGCCAAAAACATTCTTACTTCTTTAATTCTTGAAACATGTGCAAAGGTTTCTTCATAGTCAATTCCTTCTTTCTGTGAGTATCACTTACATACCAATCTTGCTTTGTTTCTTAATACTTCTCCTTGTTCATTCATCTTGTTTCTAAATACCCATTTAGTTCCAATAACATTCTTGTCTTTAGGTCTAGGGACCAATTCCCATGTCTTGTTCTTTTCAATCTAATCTAGTTCTTCTTTCATAACATTAGTCCAACTTTCATCTTCACAAGCATCACTAGTAGTTTTAGGTTCAATTTGAGAAATCAAACATAACTGTTCTTGTACCTTATTCTAAGTTAGAACTCCTCTTTTGATGCTTCCAATAATTTGTCCAATAGGATGATTTCTTAATAAACTCTTGCTAGGTGTCACTATCTCAGATCTCACTTTAGGTGTAGGTTCTTCAATGAATTCACTATGGCTTTCATTCAACAAATCACTGTTAGTTTCATAAAATAATTCAGTAGATCCAGTGTTAGGTTTAGGATGAGCTGCTTCATCTGATTCATAATCAAGTATTCTTTCCTGAATTTTGAAATTTTCATCAACTTTAACATTTGCGCTTTCAACAATAGTCTTAGTTCTTTTATTGTAACATCTATAGGCTTTGCTTTTCAAAGAATATCCAAGAAATATACCTTCATCACTTCTAAGATCAAACTTTCCAATATCATCATCTCTTTATATAACACTTTCTTCCAAAAATTCTAAAATACTTAACTGAGGGTGCATGTCCAAACCATAATTCATAAAGTGTCTTGTCTGTGTCTGCTCTGATTTGTACTTTGTTCATTGTATACACTGATGTGTTCATTGCTTCTCTCTAGAATATCATCACCAAATCATTCTCAAATAACATAGCTCTTGCTACTTCAGTCAGTGATCTATTCCTTCTTTCTACAATACCATTTTGTTCAGGTGTTCTAGGGGCTGAGTACTGTCTCTTAATGCCATTTTCTTCACAAAAGGTGTTAAACTCTCTAGAATTAAATTCTCCACCTCTATCAGATCTCAAACATTTAATCTTCATTCCAAATTCATTCTCAACTTTATTCTTAACAATCTTAAACTTATCAAATGCTTCAAATTTTTCTTTAAGAAATGCAATCCACATCATTCTTATAAAATCATCAACAAGAATCATAAAATACCTTTCTCCATATAATCCTCTAGTCCTGGTAGGATTGCTCAAATTTGTATGAACAATTTCTAGCTTTTCTGCAGATGTAAACTTCTTACTGGGAAAAGAACTTATTTTTTGTTTAGACATCACACATTCTTTGCAAATCATGTTAGTAGGCTTCATAATTTTAGGCAAATCTCTTACTGCAAGTGTAGTACTTACTTTCACAATGTTGTCAAAGTTTATATGACAAAACCTTCTATGCCATAACCAACTGTCATCAATTTTAGTAATCAAACATGTCATCTCAGTAGGATTCAACTGAAATACATTACCTCTGGTTCTAGATCCAGTTCCAATCAAATTTCCATCTTTATCCTTTATCACACAAGTTTTCTCAATAAACCAAACTTGATATTCCTTATCAACTAACTATCCAAAACTCAAAAGATTATGTTTCAATCCATCCACAAAATAAACATCATTAGTATTAGTCTTTCCATCAAGAGTAATAGATCCTATACCTTTAATCGAACAAGGTGCATTGTTTCCAACTCTAACAACTCCTCCATCATATTCGTTTAACTTTATGAACTTTTTCGTGTCTCCAGTCATATGATGTGAACAACCACTATCTATAATCGAATCAGCTTTATTTTCAACTTGAGAAAGTAAGGCTTTTTCTTCCTTGATATCAGTTTCAAAATTTTCTTCTTTAATTGCTACAAATCCTATGTCATCATTATTCTCATTATCACTTTCACTTAAGGTTCTCTCTATACTAGCTTCAAGATCTCCATCATTAGCATAATAACATTCCTTAGATCTTCTAGGTTTGAAATTGTTTATGTACTTTTTAACTCTCTTAGGACATTTAGATGCAAAATGACCCTATTCTTGACAAGTCCAACATTTAAAAAATTTCTTACCATCTGGTTCTCTCTTCACAAGAAAGGCAATACCTTCTTCAATATTCTTGTCTTCTTCATTTCTAGATCTGCTACTACCAGTATAATCTCTGCTCACACTGATGCTTCTTGACAAAGTAGGGTGAACACTAAGAGCACTGAATGCTATCTCCATTCTAGGTAAGTCTCATGATAACCTTAGGTTCATCTCTGCTGCTTCCAATCTTCCAAGAAGAGTTTCTCTTGTAAAGTTTGTAGTACAAGGTATAACTTGTTCAATCATCTGTGTTGTCTACTTAAATATAGGAGTCAATGTCCTCAAAATTTTCCATATCACTTCATTCTCTGTCTTTGTTCCCCGACAAGATTTTATACCTGTAACAATTTCTAACATTCTACCAATATAGCTTCTAACAGATTCATCTTCCAACATTCTTATATCTTCAAATGCACATATCCAATTATGTAATCTAACTCTTTTTGCATGTTCATCACCTTCAAAAGTAGAGTGTAAAGCTTTCCAAATTTTATGAGATTTTTTAAAACATTTTACCTGACTGTACTCATTCTTCGGAAGGGTTGTCAAAAGTGCTTCTCTTGCAAGTATGTTACACATGAATAGATCTCTCTCATTAGTAGTACATGTTTCAAGATTGTCCTCTTCAATGATAGTCTTATCATTCTTTTTAATCAACCAATAACCTGGTCCTAAACACAGTAGGTGTGTCTTCATCTTTTCTTTCCATCTGTCAAAATTTACTCCATCAAACTTAGGGCTTTCTTTCCTAAAATTTGCAATGGATCTCCTTAAGCTGTTAAACTTCTTTTTCAAGGAGCTATCGCTCTGATACCAATTGTTAGAAAGTAAAGTCTACCAAGATAACTGAGAGCGGGGGGGGGTGAATCAGTTATCAGATAATTATAAATTTTATCAACTTCAACAACATTAAACCATGTAAGCAATATAATTACCAACCATAGAAAGATATTCATACACAATAACATAATTGACACAAGATATGTTGACTAGGGAACCTCTTGATCAAAGAGTAAACCCCAGTGGGAATGATGCCCAAAAAAGATGCACTAATATGCATATTCCTTGTGAAAGGATGGACTTTGTTAGGAGTCTTATGAAATACATTCAGTACATATGAATCCCTATTAGGATATTTTGAATCCCTGTTAAAAGATTCTAACCCTATTAAGAGTTATGGAAGACAGAAGGACCCACTGCCCAAACATCTTCAGGGTAAGATCACTGAACACACTATCCAAATAATCTTTGTATTACTCAACAAAATAATATTTTACCTCTTCTCAGACTATGCCAAACTGCACTCACTATTACACCAGATCTCAATTTCAAATCTCTGTACTTCGCATGTCTTCCTTCACAATTTGCTTTCATATTTAGCTCTTTTCTTCACTTCATATTCATACACTACTATTCTCTTCTACATTAAAAAAAGGAAACACATTCCTTCCTTTATACCACACTCAAATAATTACAAATGAGTCGGCATACAATTACAAAATAAAAGTTTCCATATGCTACATCAAAATTACACAAAACTATCAGCTTCCAAATATAATAAATCTTCATTCATGTGACCTCGAAGTTTGTGCTATCATCCACATCACTATCAATGTGTCTTCAACTTCCCTTTAACTACACAAAACCAGATTCCATCCTGATTAAGAGATATCATCCGATTTCCACAAACCGCTACTCAGGAACACTGCCTGAATATTGCTTCCACCAAAATGCTCATAACTTCCATGAGTAAAAGAATTATTGTCTATGCTCTTAACCATAGACATATAACATATCAAAGAGTATATCCTCAACATCACATAGCTCCAACTACAATAACCCACGTGTGCTAATTCAAACTCTATCTGCTTCTTTGCAAGTCTCCAGAAGATCATTGTGTTGACATCAATGACAATCATAGTCATGAATGCAACAACAACTGCTATAGAATGACTGCCAAGCATTCATTCTTAAAAAGAAGTAAAAACTTCTCAAAGGCCAATTTAAGTCAATTGCAACAACAATTTTACCTCCAATTTTGACCCACAACTTTGCCCAACACTTTTTTGTGACCTTTTTCTTCTTAAAGGTGTTGGTCTATGGTGATTGATTAGGCAAGTACTATACACTTTTCTGACTATTTTTTTGGTCAACATGTTGTAACCAATTCTAACCCTAAAGAAACAAAAATCTTGTATAAAATAGCTTAGGGTTAGGGGTTTCATTATGTATGTTGTTAGTAACTTTTTGCGACGGTATTGAGCTGTAAGGGATTATGGATTGTAATCAAGTTGTAATCACTGGATAATAAGAATATTGGACTTGTTGTTGGTGGATGTAGCCCAGGGATTGGGTGAACCACATTAAATATTTGTGTCTTGTGTAATCTTATGTGTGGTTTATTATTCTGATATTGGTTATATTTGCATGTAACTATTATTTCTGTCTTGTTAATCATAACAAGTGGTATCAGAGCGAGGCTATTTTTCAATTATCCTCTACAGGAAGGTCTTGCGGTTTACTATGAGTCTCATGGTTGAGTGGGAGAAATGACAAACAAGGGTAAACTGAAGGTTGAGAAGTTTAATAGGTAGAACTTTCAGTTATGGAAAATGAAAATGTAGGACAATCTCTATTAGAAGGATCTATGCCATCTATTGGAAGGGAAATCCAAGAAACCGTCAACAATGACTGATGAGGACTAGGATATTCTTGACAAAAAGGCACTTGGAATTATTTGATTATGCCTAGCATAATCAGTGGCTTTTAATATTATGAAAGAGAAGACAACTAAAGAGTTGATGGAAACCCTAGCAAGGTTGTATGGAAAGCCCTAAGCTTCAAACAAGGTATTTGTCATGAAACGTATGTTTAATATGAAGATGGAAGGTGGATTTGTTACTAATTATTTAAATAAGTTTAATGTATAGTTACCAATCAATTATCTTCTGTAAATATTATTTTTGATGAAGAAATTAGGGCTCTCTTGATTATGTGTTCTTTGCCTGAAAGCTAGAATGGCTTGGTAATGGCTGTTAGTAACCCTATTTCTAATTTTAATACCCTAAAATTTGATGATGTTATTAGTGTGATTTTGAGTGAGGAAACTTGTAGGAAAAGCTCAAGTGGATCTACATCTGAAAGTGTCTTGAACACACAAACCAGAGGCAAAATGAATGAGAGAGGAAGCAATTCTAGAAATTGTGGGAAATCAAGAGGAAAATCAAAGGGAAAGAGGTCTAAATCCAAAGGACCAAATGATTGTTGGCACTATGGAAAACCAGGTCATAAGAAGAAAGATTTATAGTCTCGAAAGAATAAAGGAGACAAACAAGAAGGTAACAAGGAGGAAAATGTGGTGAGTAATAAATCCAAAGAGGATGCTTTGCTTCTTTCTTTAGGAAGTGTTGATGATTCATGAGTTTTAGATTTTGGGGCTTCATTTCATGCAACACCCCATAGAGGTTATTTTCTTGATTATGTCCAAGGGGATTTTGGGCTAGTTTATTTGGGAGATAATGAATTATGTCAAATTGTTGGAAAGGGAAAAATTAAGATTAAGTTTCTAAATGGGAATCATTGGCTACTATAAGAGGTACAACATGTTCCAAGGTTGAGTAGGAATTTAATTTCAGCAGGGCAACTGGGTGATGATGGTTGCACAGTTACTTTTAATGATAGAAATTGGAAGGTTTCAAAAGGTTCCTTAGCAGTAGAAAAATTTGTGAAAGTAGGCACCTTATATCTTTGTATAGTTCATATTGTTCCTTCTACTTTAATTATTTCAGAGAAAAATGGATGTTCAAGAATAGTTGTTGCATTTGAGCAGGAAGAACACCAAAAAATTATTGTAGATTCTGACACAACACTATGGTACAACTGACTTGGGCACATGAGTGAAAAAGGTATGAAATTACTTCATTCAAAGAAAGTTTTACTAGGTCTGAAATGTGTCAATATGGATTTATGTGAAAGTTGTGTGTATGGAAAATATAAGAGAGTTAGTTTTGTGAAGATTGGGAAGGAAAATAAAAATGAGAAATTAGAGCTTGTTCATATAGATGTATGGAGACCAGATCAGGTATCTTCCTTTGGTGGCTCTCTGTATTATGTTACATTTATAGATGATGTAACAAGAAAAGTATGGATTTATTTCCTTAGAGAGAAATTTGATGTATTCCAAAATTTTAAGAAATGGGAATACTTGGTTGAGAATGAGACTGGTAAAAGGCTGAAATGTCTTAGATTTGATAATGGTGGTAAGTATTGCAGCACAAAATTTGAAGATTGCTGGTCCTCTAATGGTGCATAGGCAGAAAACTGTACCAAGGAATCCATAAGAAAATGGAGTGGTTGAACGCATGAACATGACAATAATGGAGCGTGCAAGGAGTATGAGGTTGCATGTTGGGCTTCCTTAAACATGTGGGAAGAGGCTACAAACACTTCTATTTATTTAATCAATAGAGGTCCCTCTACTCCTTTGGATTGTGGTATTCCAGAGGAAGCATGGACTGGTAAGAATATGAGTTATTCTTTTCTCAAAAACTTTGGTTGTGAAGCATTTGCACATATAGATCCTAAAAATAGAACCAAGCTGGAAGCTAAGTCAAAGACATGTGTATTTGGTGGATATGACATTGATGAATTTGGTTATAGGCTTTGGGATTCTGAAAATCATAAAATTGTAAGAAGCAAGGGTATCATATTCAATGAGAAAGTGTTGTACAAAGATTTTTTGCAGTAGCATGAGAAGAAAGAAAATGATTAGGTAGTACTGGATGATACTCCAAAATATGATGTTCCAATAGTTCCTTATGCTCTGCAACAACAAAAAAAAAAACCACAAACCCCAGTGAATGTTAGATGGTCAACAAGGTTAAGTAGACCTCTAGAAAGATTTTCTCTCTCTTTGTATTCTATTTTATTAATGGATGCTGGTGAACCAGAATGTTATGATGAAGCTATGTAGGTGGATACAAAGATTTAGTAGGAGTCTACAATGGTAGACTAAATGGACTCCTTCCTGAAAAATCAAACATGGGATTTATGTAAGTTACCTGGAGGTAAAAGGGCTTTACATAATAAATGGGTTTTTAGGCTGAAAGAAGAGGATGGAGGTAAGAAAATATTTAAAGCCAAGTTAGTTGTAAAAGGATTTGCACAGAAAAAGGGCATTGATTTTGATGAGATATTTTCTCCCGTTGTTAAAATGACTTCTATTCGTACTATTTTAAGTATTGTGGCTACTAAAGATTTGCATTTAGAGAAGCTTGATGTTAAAACAACCTTTCTTCATGGTGATTTGGATGAAGAAATATATATGGAATAGAGCAAGGATTTGAGGTCAAACGTAAGGAACACTTAGTGTGCAGATTGAAGAAAAGTTTATATGGCTTGAAGCAAGCACCTCGATAATGGTATCTTAAATTTGATGGTTTTATGCATGAGCATAGATATACTAGGTTGCATTCATAGCATTGTGTTTATTTTAAGAGGTTGGATGATGATAGATACATTATTTTACTTTTATATGTTGATGATATACTTGTAGCTAGGTCTAACATGCATCGCATTAAGGGATTGAAACAACAGTTAGAGCACTCATTTTCTATGAAGGATTTGGGGGAAGCAAAACAAATCCTTGGTATGAAAATATACAAAGATAGGAAGCATAAAAAATTGTCTCTATCTCAGGCTACTTATATTGAGAAGGTGTTGCACCATTTCTCTATGGAGAATGCCAAAGATGTCAGCACACCTTTTCCTAGTCATTTGAAATTGACTAAGGAGATGTGTCCAAAGACACCAGAAGAGGAGACTAAAATGTCCAAGGTACCTTATGCTTCAGATGTAAGAAGTTTATTGTATGTTATGGTATGTACTCGGCCAGATATTACACATGTAGTGGGAGTTCTTAGTAGGTGTATGAGTCATCTCAGGATTGACCATTGGAATGTGGTCGAAGGATTCTCAGATATTTGAGAGGAACATCCAATAAATGTTTACATTTTGGGGGCTCTACTACTGAGTTATAAGGCCATATTGACTCAGATTTGGTAGGGGATCTTGATACCCGGTGGAGTACTACATGATATGTATTTACTGTTGGTGGGGTAGCAGTGCGTTGGATTTCTCAGTTACAGAAGGTGAATTCTTTATCCACTACTGAGGTAGAGTAAATTGAGGCATCCAAGGAGATTATATGGCTTCAATTCGTCATGGAGGAATTGGGACACCCACAGATGCACAATTATCTATTTACATATAGCCATAGTGCCATTCATCTTGCTAAGAAGTATTCTCTCCATTCAAAGACAAAACACATACAGTTGCGATACCATTTCATTTAGTCAATTTTGGATGATGGAAAGTTAAAGCTAGAAAAGATACATACATATGATAATCCAACAGATATGTTTACAAAGGTAGTAACAAGGGAGAAGTTGAACTCATGTTCAGATTTGGTTGGTCTTCTAGACTAAACATAATAAAGGAACAGTTGAGTTCAGGGTGGTTCAATCCAGTGGGAGTCTCATATGGTAGCGGTATTGCTATAGGATCAGTCTCCAAGTGGGAGATTGTTGTTTAGCATGGAATCTAATTAGTCACCAAGTGGGAGATTGTTGGTCTGTGGTGACTGATTAGGAAAGTACTGTACTAATTAGGCTATTTTTTCAGCTATTTTTTCCTACTATTTTTTTGGCCGACATATTGTAACCAATTCCAACCCTAAAGTGGCAAGAAGCTTGTATAAAATAGCTTAGGGTTAGGGGTTTCATTATGTATGTTGTTAGTAGCTTCTTGTGGTGGTATTGTGCTATAAGGGATTATAGATTGTAATCAGGTTGTAATCACTTTCCATAATAATAATATTGGACTCGATGTTGGTGGATGTAGCCCAAGGATTGAGTGAACCACGCTAAATCTTTGTGTCTTGTGTTCTCTTATGTGTGGTTTATTATTTTCCAATATTGGTTATATTCACATGTAATTATTATTTATGTCTTGTTAATCCTAAAAAAAGCCTTAGAAGACCTTATTCATTTAAATTTTGTCTTTATAGGAGATGTTTTCCAAATTATCAATTGTTTCCTTAACTTGCAACTTCAGTTGAGGGAAAGTCTTGAAGATAGATTCAAATTTAGAAATGCTTTGTGTATGAGGACAACCTTGATAGGATGATTGGTTGATTGATTTTTTAGAAGAATCTATTTGAATTATTCTTCTAATAACTCCTTGTCATCTTCATGATAAGGAAAAGGCAATCCTTTCTATACCAATGAGATGTGTTCTCATACCTTGAGTAGTTTGGCCCAAAATAGCTAGTTGACAATTGCACTCTAAGCAACCTTTTCCTTAAAGAGAATCTCATGATTATAATTGTAGCATGCATTGAGTTGTCAAATTCTTGGCTTGATTCACTTTTGAGTCTAGACATTATAGGACTTGAGTAATACATATTTTAGTTCCACACCAAGAACTTGTGTGGAGTCAATGAATTTCGATATGGAATTCAATTCCACAATCATCCTCGATTAAATATGATGCATACAATTCTTTGATAAAGGTTAAATAACTTGCCATCTTTTTTACCTTATTGACATCCTTCTTGAGTTGTAGAATTTGTTGCTTATATGATTCAATAATTTTCTTATCATTGGTTGCTTTTTCCTATGGACATTTTGTTGAGACCTTAATATTGTTCAATTCTTGAACATGGTTATGCAATTTGTCCTTAAATTTGGGATTTTCTTTCACCAATTATTTTTAAAAATCCCTTAGGTTGGTGTCTTTCACAACTCTTTCCTTCATGGTCTCATTTTCCTTATCCAACTTCTATTTATAAATTTCCAGAGTAATCCTTAGCTTCCCAAGTTTCACTTGTAGCTTCTATGTTTTTTCTTTCTCTACTTGGGTTTCTTCACTTGAGATGCTCGATTAAGTTCTTTATTTTATTAAATATCTATTTATTGAGGGTTTTATGTGTATTTGCATTTTCTTCTGTTCCCTTGATATTTGTGATCTTAATCTCCCATTTTCCAAGTTTTTTGTTGACATTAATAAATTAAGTTGTAAATGGCTGCTAAGGTTCCTCCGTTAGTTCTATTTTATTCACAAATTAAGATTCCTTTAAACTTGTGCATACACCATGAACTTGTTTCATTTTATATTTTGATTCTTTCATTAGTAGGCTCATGTGTGCAATCATGATTGATTGTTGTTTGAGTTCAAATTGGGATCTCATTCTCTATTGTGCAAGTACACCATCAATATTTCTTTTTTGTTTTCTTCATTTTTGCCTCATTGTCTTGCCACATTATTTGCATTTATTGATTGAAATTATATGGATGTGGAGTTATAGTAGGCTGAGTTAAGATTGTTTTGGCTTTTGAATGATTGCATTTGATTAAGTATTGCAAAAGATATCGACATTTTTGTAAAGACTATTTTAAACCCTCAAATAGGGTAACTCGAGAGGCCAAAATGTGAAGTCTTTAGTAGATTCATGTCCAATAAGCCTCTCATCTTGGATAGTGATGAGGAGTACTCTAACTATCTTGGATTTTGCAGAGCACCATGCAATAGGAGGAACATGCTTGAAGACAGGAGAAGATGACTGAAAAACTATCATAGAGAGGACAGTGACAGTGCAGTTTGCAAAGAGCGTCCTTCATACATGTGTCAAGGGAGTTGTGTGGTGGAGGTAGGGTTTTGGAAAGTTAGTGTGGTGTGTCCCCAAGTTTTAGAAGATGTTAGGGGGAAAGGGACCCTTTTCAAATGGTTTTTATAGTGACCGTTCTCAGAGTTAGTGCTTGACTATCATAGTAGGACAATGGGATGGTAATATGGTTGCTCTTGTTTGAAAGTTGAGTTCAATAGATCAAATAGACATAAAGGATTGTGGACAGTGTCCTAGGAGTCTAAGGGCGAAGTATTGTAAGTGTCTCAAGGTTTAGAGTGGGAGGGACACTTTGTGTTGGGTTGTTTGTAGTGACTACCTTTATAGTTGCAAGGAACAATGAATAGTGAGTTTTGGAGTTAAGTTGTTGAGGGAGTCAAGAGTTTTGTGATTCCATACAAAGTGCAAGAGGTCCTCCATGTGGGATAACTTCATATTTTACAAAGGCATGAACAATTCATATGTGTTTTTTAGGGATAACTTCATATTTTCCTTATCAAACTTATGTGAAAAAGTTGGAAGAATACAATTTGTAGGAAATTGAATTTAGTTTCTAAACTACTAGCCCTGGTCTGAAAAAATAAAATCTAATTGTTCAAAATTTTAGATTTCAATGCAGTAGTATGAATATTTTAGGAAAAAGATAAAAAGTACGTGTATGTCTGACCACCTTAATCACAATCAAATGATGATATATTTTCACAAGATTTTAGATATAAGTAGTAGACTCATGCCCAAATGTGACACATATTTTTGTATAATTTTTTCCCCAATAAATAATTAATTATGAATTTTCTACTACAACTTATTTAGAATAAAATAACTCTCGTGTCTGACCACCTTAACTAATTCTAAACATTACAAAATTGAAATTTTTTTTTCTTATAGTAGGTGAAGCATAGAATGTGACGCATGTTTCAGATTTCAAAAAGGTTAAACGGTTCGAAAGTTATAGTTTTTTTCAATCAATTTGTCAATTAGGACTTTAAAGATAACTCAATTAAAAAATAAGTAATAATTACTTACTGAACTCAAAATTTGACAGTAATTATATTGATGGAAAGTTGATAATGTCTTTAAGAAACCCTTTTCTCTTCATCAAAATCGGGTAAAAAAAAGGTTGCCAGCTACATGGTCAAAGTCTGGAGATCAAAGAAAATATGGTGAACATGTTTTTTGGGGTGACCATTCACATTTGGCATTGCCCAAGGAAAATACCAAGCCTAATCAAATATTTGCTAATATCGGATATCCAATATCTCCCGCCCAATTCAACATTTCAACTTGACTGCTTTTTTTAATTTTAAGTTATATATTACAATTTTTTTTATATTAATATTAAAAGAGTTGACTACTTTTTTTCAATTTTAAGTTATATATTACAAAAAAAATTTAATATTAAATGATAATAGCATATCATTTTTCAATAATACCTAAGGCAGACAAAGAGAGAGAGAGAGAGAGAGAGAGAGAGAGAGAGAGAGAGAGAGAGAGAGAGAGAGAGAGAAAGAGAGGGGGGGGATTAGTGAATCCTGCCCTTACTTTCAAATCAAACAAACCATTTTGGTCAATGGAAATGCAGTCCTCGATATTTGATTGTCTAACATGACGTAAAATAATTTTTCAATTATACTTTATTGAAGGATATATGACGGTCTAATATAATTTGTTGTGTTCCGTAATATGAACATCTACATTTTGTGTGGATTGTAAGATTTAATAGGAGTGTATCAAGTCAATGGAAAACATGAAAACATTTGGTCAAAATATTAACCTTTGGATCAGATCATATAAAATTTTGTCATTGGGATTAAACATTATGAAGAGAAACAAAATGATAGATTCACAATATTAGTAATAAAAATCTACCTAATCGAAAAGAAATGATAGATCATAAAATTTGATCTAAAATATTAGCAACAAAAATCTACCTAATCTAAATCTATAATTAATATTTTCACCATTATAGATTGTGAAAACCTTGTGAATTTAAGTAATGTGTTTGGTTGAAATAACTTAATTTTGTGTCATGTGATTTGACATTACAGGATTTCCCAAAACTAGATGAATGTCCTCATCACTTACCAAGAGAAAAAGGCGTGGTAGTTCTTGTGGATAAAGAGTGTAAGGTGCACTAAGCATGATTGGGCAGCGATCTTTTGAGGTTTGTATCTCAGATTCTGTGAGAGGTATCAGTGAACCGTGAGATGCTACAAGACTGTGTTTTTGAGGCCTACAATAACCTCTCTCCATTCTAGGAGATTCAAAAAAATTTGAATTTGGCATGCCAATCTCGCTTGATGTCAAAACTTGTAGTGAGGGTCACTTGAAAGTTGCACCACTGAGTTTCTTTCAAACCATTCATCTTGGAACCAAATGGTCTGCACCATTAGCTTTGGTTGGGAGAGTAAACACTAGTGACAACCCCATTTTGACCACAGAGTCACTAGAATGTTCATGACCATGCCATACCAAAGTGTCCCCAAGGTGCACTAAGCACGATTGGGCAGCGATCTTTCAAGGCTTGTATCTCAGACCCTGTGAGAGGTATCAGTGAACTGTGAGATGCTACATGATTTTTTTTCTAAGGCCTACAATAACCTCTCTCTATTCTGGGATATTTTATTGAATTTGGCACGCCAATCTCACTTGATGCCAAAACTTGCAGTGAGGGTCAGTTGAAAGTTGCACCACTGGGTTTCTTCCAAACCATTCATCTTGACACTGAATGGTCTAGACCATTAGCTTTGGTTGGGTAGGTAAATGCTAGTGACAACCCCATTTCAACCTCAAAGTCAATAGAATGTTCGTGAACATGCCAGACCAAAGTGTCCCCAAGGTGCACTAAGCACGATTGGGCAACAATCTTTCGAGGCTCATATCTCAGACCCTGTGAGAGGTATCAACAAATCATGAGATGCTAAAAGACCATGTTTCTAAGGCCTACAATAACCTCTCTCCATTATGGGAGATTCAAATTTTTTTGAATTTGGCACGCCAATCTCACTTGATGCCAAAACTTGTAGTGAGGGTGAGTTGAAAGTTGCACCACTGAGTTTCTTCCAAACCGTTCATCCTAGCACCGAATGGTCTACGCCATTAGCTTTGGTTGGGCAGGTAAACATTGGTGATAAAACCTTGTTTTGACCATAGATTCACTAGAATGTTTGCGAACATGTCATACCAAAGTGTCCCCAAGGTGCACTAAGCACGATTGGGCAGTGATCTTTTGAGGCTCGTATCTCAAACCCCAGAGAGGTATCAGTGAACCATGAAATGCTACAAGACTATGTTTCTGAGGCCTACAATAACCTCTCTCTATTCTAGGAGATTCAAATTTTCTTGAATTTGGCACGCCAATCTCGCTTGATGCTAAAACTTGTAGTGAGGGTCAGTTGAAAGTTGCACCACTAGGTTTCTTCCAAACTGTTCATCCTGGCACTGAATGGTCTACGCCATTAGCTTTGGTTGGGTGGTTAAATGCTAGTGACAACCCTATTTCGACCATAGAGTCACTAGAACATTCGTGACCATGTTGGACCAAAGTGTCCCCAAGGTGCACTAAGCACGATTGGGCAGCAATCTTTCGAGGCTCTATCTTAGACCCCGTGAGAGGTATCAGTGAATCATGAGATGCTACAAGACCATGTTTATGAGGCCTACAATAACCTCTCTCCATTATGGGAGATTCAATTTTTTTTGAATTTGGCACGCCAATCTCGCTTGATGCCAAAACTTGCAGTGAGGGTCAGTTGAAAGTTGCACCACTCAGTTTATTCCAAATCATTCATCTTGGCACTGAATGGTTTGTGCCATTAGTCTTGTTTGGGTAGGTAAATGCTAGTGACAACCCCTTTTCAATGACAGAGTCACTAGAACGTTCGTGAACATGTCGGACCAAAGTGTCCCCAAGGTGCACTAAGCACAATTGGGCAATGATCTTTTAAGCCTTGTATCTTGAACCCCATGAGAGGTATCAAAAAACTATGAGATGCTACAAGACCATGTTTCTAAGGCCTAAAATAACCTCTCTCCATTCTGGGAGATTCAAATTTTTTTGAATTTGACACGCCAATCTCGCTTGATGTCAAAATTTGTAGTGAGGGTTAGTTGAAAGTTGCACCACTAGATTTCTTCCAAACCATTCATCCTGGCACCGAATGGTCTACGCCATTAGCTCTCATTGGGCGGGTAAATGTTAGTGACAACTTCATTTGAAACACAAAGTTAGTAAAATGTTCGCGAACATGCCATACCAAAGTGTCCCCAAGGTGCACTAAGCACCATTGCATATGTTGGCGAGCATTCTGGTGTGTCAAGAGGCAAAGTGGGACCATTCCTAGGGTAAACCTACCCAACTAGACATGATGGAAGCATCTCTTTGTGCCCATGATGAACAAATTTTTTTTCTCCAAGGGAGATGGGGACATGACCATAAAGGGTCATTGGCAAATGTAAAGAGACCAAGGATGGTCATTTGAATGCATTATGGAATGTGTTTATGATTTGAAATGGAGTAAATTGATTGTCTATTGTCTTGTTATCACTTCCATGTCCATGTTTCATCATTTCATTGGCTTTTGAAGGCAATGAATTAACTAGTGTATTGTACAATAGTGTTTGGTTGTAGGAATATGCAGGATATATGGTGGTGGAGAGACTAGAAATGGTGGTAAATGTTGATTGAAGGTGCATGAAGAAGCACTAGTCATTGTTGCAAGCATATAATCCAATGGATGAGTATATTTTGTGATGGATCTATGCTATTGGGGTCCATAGGGATGTGTTAGATCCATTGGGGGGATCTAGAGAGATTTGCAAGAGTATTTTTGAGCAAGCCTTGGCCTAGAGACCCTAGAAAGGAGGGTTTGGTACCTAGAATGATAGGTCATTATTTTCTCAATAATACTTTGACAAAATCTTGATGTAGAAGCATCATTCCATGAATGTGCTTACTGGTTCTCATGGAATGATGTGTCTTTGACATATATAATAGAGTTCTAACATGATACATTGCATAAGAGTTTATTTGACAAGGTGATCATCGGATTTGTGAAGTGAACTTTGAAGGATTTGATTGGTTGAGAGCATCAAATACACATGAATACAATGTAGCACATAAATTTTTAACTCACTTAAATGATGGATTACACATGTGAACACACGTAGCACATAAATAGTACACATAAATTTTCTTAAGTCATGAAACATACATGTAGCACATAGATTATAAACCATACACATGAATTCACTTAAGTCATGCACGTAGCCCATACACATGAATTTAGGTTATGAAGGATGTACTTGAATATACATGAATATGCTTAAGGAATAAATCATACACATGAGTACATACACACAAGCATATTTACATACTAACAATGAATAAATGAACACACAATTAACAAATTGGATCGAATATCAAGTTTCATATATATCAAAGTGAACAATAATTATGTACATATTTACAAAATCAGCATATCTAGATACAATGTAGCATACACCATCTCACAATGTGTCATATGGCATCTCAAAATAAGAAGTTCAACTACAAATGTTTCTAGGACATCCTATTCTATTGGTGGATCATCAAAATGTAACCTCTTTGAAGTACTCTTTCGCTCTGATGGATCTTGCATTCAAACAAAAAAGTGAAACCCCAAGTTAGATTACTTAATTTATATGGTTTCTACAAATAAAAAATAAAAATTCAAAATCATAGTAAAAAATAATAAATAAATAAATAACTAAAATTGAACTCTCATGTACCTTGCCTCTCTATCTCCTCATGCAGACATGACACCTAATATATGTCCTTGGTAGTGAAGGGATAATGCCACCAATGTTGACTCCGACCTATATATATTTGCGAACATGAGATTGATATACGAGTTATACTATTTAATGTTAAATCCTTGGTACAAAATATATGTTTACAAAATAACTGAATTAACATTAAAACTTACATGTGTTGAACTTTCTTCAGAAAATGTCAGCTGAGTCATCAAAGATACAAACCCTTGGTGTTCTACCTCCCTCAAACTAGGGTTCACCTACAAAAGTCAAATAGATACTTCATACAATCATGAATTGATCATATTATATATACTTGATAGTAAAATAAACACAAATAACTTTAGAAATATACGTACCGTAGGGCTATCACTATGAGTTGAGATGTATGTGACTCTATCATGATGAAAGGGTGTCATGTAACATCATTAGACACCACCCTATGTCAAATAAACCATGCAAATTAAAAATGAGTATGCACACCTGGCAAGTATACATGTATGCATAAACAATCTAAATTCCTTAATTACCTTCCCCTTGTCAATGCCAGATGCCCGAACCCCCTCACATTGCCCCCCAGTGGCAACTGGTGACACTTGCATCAATATGTAATAAGATGATCATAAAAATTAGAAAACCCATGTACATATACTATTATAATAAAAGGAAACCAATGAGTACATTAAAACATATGTATCGTGGAAGTGTCAAGGCCAAATGATATGGCCAAAAGTGTGGACCCCTCCACCTATGCCATCTCCTCCTTTGTCATCAACTGAACATAAATTTAACACATAAAAAAACATAAGCGGGAAATCATTATAAGAAAATTCTACTAAAAATATGAACTGTGAACTGTTTACCCTTATCGTAATAGTAGGAGCCCATGACTCTGTATGTCCCTGATGCACATCTTCATGAGGTGCTTTAGTGCTTGTAGTGTGTTATGTAGTATCATCCACCTCAAAGATGTAGTTATATGCATCACTATCATTCAGGGGACCTAAGAAAAGATTCTTGCACATAATGCAAGTGTGGGGTACACAAACATGTGAGCTCGTGGAGGATGTGGAAGGGCCAAAAGTATCAACATGAGGAGGAAAAAATGTCACTCTCTATGTAACTAGTAGATCACTCAAGGTGTGACTAGTTCAAATAGTATGTGAGCCGGCCTCAGTAATAATATCAAGATGCTACACTGTAGGAGGTGGTGAAGTCTCAAGAGGGGTGACATATGTGCAGGATTTCACCCGGTGTGCCCATAGCCTATCCTGAGGAGCGCCTAAGCCTACACCCTGGTTTGGTCTCATGCTCCAATAATTTACCTTGTGACCGAGCACAAATTCAGTATACAATTTTTTTATGAAATAGAATGGGACATCCAAATTGTTGTGAGGTGGTCTATCAAAAACCATCCACCAGCGGTCCCAAAAGTTGTCACGTATTGCATCATTTGTGCACCATTTAATATACAACTTGGGTTTTTTAGGGTCCACTTTTAAACTAGTTTTGGGATCCACAAAAAGATTATATATATCATGTTTTGTTATGTTTAGGTTCATAACTTGATCATAATCAAGCCCATCATCAAACTGGGCGTGCATGGAATCACGCCAAAGAAGTGCAACATTATGTTTCTCTTTAAGTTTCTCCATGTTTTCAATAATAGATTTCAACGTGGAAAACATGGGGTGCAATGTGGGGATATTGGCATATGTGGTATGATATCCTCTAAGCTGATTTAGATTGTCTCCTATGAGATCCTATAAACATCGAGGGTTTGAGATCGGTTGGTCTTCTAAAAGTGGGGGATTGTTTAGAGGTGATTCTGGATTATTTGTGGGATCATTAGGAGGGTTTTCTAATTAGTTTGAGTCCATGTCTGATTAAAATTAAAACCAAAATAGATAGTTATAATCAATTAAAAAAACAATAAATAATCTCATTTAAACCCTAGTTTTTATTAAAAAAACTACAAATTTCAATTAAAAAACAATAAAAATAATAAAAACTTAAAAATTTAACTTACTTGTTGATCTTGAGAAAATCAGATATTTGATATGCGAAATACTTTGGCTGTGTTCAACCTTTTTACAATGAAAATTTTGAATGCGGTCGTGGGCTAGATATATAATAAACTGGAAAAAATTGGATATCTGATATTATCGGATATTTGATGTTATCAGATATCCGATTAGGCCTATGCTTTGGATTTTTCTTGACTAGGTGTACTGACACCTAGGCCTACTAAAAAGTCAACAAAATTTTTAGTGTGCTTATGGATGAGTGAAAATTTTAGTTTTTTACATAGCCACTTTTTGGCATACCATGATCCTGCACATACCCTAAATCAATATATAATAGGATAAAGGATGCTTAATTTTCTTTTAAAATACAATGAATCAATACATAATAGGTTATAAAAATAAGAGAAATACCAACAATTTTCATGTTTAAAAAATATTTCAAGGCCTTGTCTATTTCACCAATTTTACAATGGGCATCAATCAGATAGCTATAAGTGACTGGATTATAAGTTGAGCCTCCATCTAGCATCTTATTCATGTTTGAATATTCTCTAGAAAGATCATTTTTCTTACTTATCCCATTAATGACTATGTTGTATGCCACTTCATAAAGTTTCAATTTTTTTGTTGTTTCTTGTGACATCTTGCCTACGATATTAATGTATCTTGTACTACAAGATGAACATAGAAAAGTATAGCCTTTTTAGCTCAATGTTTTACATGCAGGTTTGGTTATATTTTCTCTAGGAAATTGTCTCAATTTCATTTCCTTTAGATATACAACACATGTTGGAAAAAAATTTCACTTAAATAAAGGCATTGGAAGCCTTATGAGACATGTAGAAAATACTAATAATTTATTTGATCATTTTTGGTTCTTCACAGTTACTTCTTATAGCTCTAGGGTCTATGCAATTTATATCTAATGCAGTTTTTTCTTATATTGTTTTGAAAGAGAAGGTAATAGGAAGGTAACTATATTTTGAATTCCATCAACAAGGTTAAGAAGATACAATGAGACTATTGCATGGATCGAAGAAGTTAAATGATCTGTTAGGTTCTCTACACCAATAGATCATAGGAGAGAGCTTATAGGATAGCTTAGAAATTATTTTTAGGAAGAAATGGTAGGATATTATTTTTCTATTATGAAGCCTCTTTATCTAAATGGGATCAAATTCCTTTCACTTCAATTGAATTAGGGGTGCAGAGGTTCTCTATATCATTTGGGTATACCACATAATTGAGTGTTATATCAAATCGATGTAGAGAAACCTCTGCACCACTAGTTCCAATGAAGATAGAAAGGATATTGATCCCATTTGGATAAAGAGGCTTCAACATAGAAAGATGGTATCATACCATTTATACCTAAAAATAATTTCCATGATCTGATTAGGCCATTCATTTCATTTTCATGTTTATTTGATGATATTTTATGCTTTAGTTTTCAAATGCAAGGCCAGTTGAGCCATAATGTACCCATTTGGCCTATTAAGCCCTATTATTCAAGGGTGGGTCAAATAGGTCAAACTAGGTGGAGATGGTATAAAAATATTGGTTTTAGTTCATCTAGGTTATATTGTCCATGTTTGCAAAATTATATGGGGTTGATGTAAAAGTGTCAAAATTGCAACAATGTTGCAAAATTTGCATTGACAACTTTTACAACATTTTCAAAACAAGTTGTCTAATGTGGAAACCAACATTCAAATAATCCAAAATATGGTTGGAAAAGTTGGGAAATTCCTTTTAATGTTTCAAATAACCCCTTTGGGTCAGGTTCAAGATAGATTGGAAGTTTTGGTTGAAATTTCAATAAAAGACATTGCATTTTCATGGTGATTTTCTTGGAAAAACTGATAACAGTCACGTGTCATTGCTAGTGAATGATGTATTTTGATTTGAAATCAATTTGGTGATGTATTATTTTGATTTACCTTCCAATTGAACCAATTTATATTTATCCATATCTATAAATAGAGTGGACCACCATAACCTTATATCATTATACAACAAGCCATGTTCTCGATTGTTGTGTGTCTTCTAGGCATTCCTTCATGGCCTTCATGTAGAATATTAAGAACTCATAAAAAGGGTAAATATGCTGCAAAAGATATTGGTGCCATAGTGACAAAATGGGTTATCAATGAGTACATGGAAAATATTCACATGCATATCTTCTCCAAGGCACCTAGGAAATCCAGAAGGAACCGTTGATTGCAAAGAAAGTGCACACTTTGTTGGGTGAAATTATGTTTGGGTTTTATGTGGAAAAAATTCAAGTCTAACAACTTGTCATGTAGTAAAAATTTCTCACCATATTGACTATAGAAAGTTGATTATGACCACCCAGCCCTTCTTCATGTTATAGCCCAATATTCCTTGTGCTAGAGAAAGATGGCTCTACATTGACTATCACACACTCAGCTAGATCATGGTGAAATAAAAAATATAGGTACCCCCCTCAGCACATCAATGATCTCTTGGATTGGCTCCACAATGTACAATACTTCACTAATTTTAACCTCAAGTTAGGATATCAAGTTAAGGAATTTGGTGAATATTTTTTTTTGTGAAGGAATTTGGGTTGGAAGGCATTGGGCAAAGAACCAATAGTTTGGTTAACCCCTAATGTACTTCTGATATATTGTGTGTATGATATATATATGATGTTTTATTTTGATTTACAAACTAGTATATTATCTGAATATCTTTCTTTCTTGCCACAATAGGACTGAGTTAGAGGTGGAAGACTACAATAGCTAAAGTATTTCAATTTGGTATACTATCCTAAAATATCATTTCATAACTAACTTTTCAATTTCCATATATAATTAGGTCTAAGAATATTTTTGTACTTTTGACATCATTTTGCTTAGTTTGTGAAGGTTATATACCGTAGTTTCCATAGCCCAATTTTTTTTCTTGTGAAGATGGATCATGTTAGATAATCTAAGTGAAGAAAAAAATATAGAGCCAATTTCTAGATTGTAGTCTAACTTAAAAAGAAAAGGTGATGGAAAATGCTATTGTCCTCTTCATATTCTTCTCCCTACACCTAAAATAGAAAACCCTAATATTTGACAAAAAGTGGTTAAGAAGGTATGTGTTGAGTTAATGAATTCCAAGAAAGAAATCTTTAGACCTATACCGATAGATTCTTTATACAAATATAAATGTCTTTTTCATTATAGTAATACACATTTACTTGCTGATTGTAAACATTTCAAGTTATATGTTAGAGAAAGAGCTGCTTTAGGAATTATATCTCACTCTTGTGCAGTTTTACAATTCCTTCATAATTTCAATATAGGGAATTCCCCTCCTTCTGATATAATATAGATTTCTTCTCCTCTTGTCTCTAGACTAAGGGGCAAGAGGTGTATTTCCATCTAGTCTCCTAGGATCCATTAGGTATTTTAATGGGGCTTAATTGGTATTCTTTCTTTCCTATCTCTCTATGGTTTTGTATTATGTTTATAATCATCCATAGATCTTATTCAAGATATCTTTTATAAGACATTTGTTTTGCAAAGCTACCCCTTGTCTCTATCCCTGGGGGGCAAGGTTCTTCCTTCTTTCTCTTTGTCTAGGGAACTGCTTTCCTTAGCTTAGTGGTCTTTGTTTATATTGCAATATTATTTCATCATATTGATAGATGTTCTAACTATGGATAACCTTTTTATATGAGAATTTGATGTCTTAGGTTGTCACTTCTTCTCTATGTTGCAAATTATGTTCTTTATAAACTCTCACCCTTGCTTTGGTGTTAGAGTTATTTCCCTCATTCCAAAGATTCCTCTTCCTCTTCTTTGTAGGGGGCTTCATGATTGAATCTTGGTTCCCACCTTTTGAAAGATGATATTTTATCTAAAAACACTCCTGTATGGTGGGGGTCTTGTTGATAAGATCTCTTTCATTGGGGATCCTTTTTCCATGACTGACATATCCTTTTCACAATTATCTATACTCTTGGATGTAGGGCTCAATACCCCTCGCTAAGAATATGGTGTACATTGTTGTTAAATAGGATATCTCCTTGCATTGTGAAGTAGGTATCCTCTTCCTCTTCCTTATCTTCTCTAGTAGACTGCCATGATATGGAGGGGGCATACATAGGGTCTCTCTTGTACTATAGTTTTTTATTTTTACATGCTAAATCTTGGAAGGTAACACACATAAGTTGCTAAATCCTGAAAAGACACACATTTATATGCTAAATCTTCTAAAGGTAATGCACATAAGTTGCTAAATCTTGAGGAGACACATTTTTCAATTTTTCCAATATGCTAAATCCTGGAGGGTAACACACATAAGTCGCTAAATCCCGAATGGACACACATTTTCAATTTTCAAGTATGCTAAATCTTCTAAAGATAATGCACATAAGTTGCTAAATCCTGAGGAGACATGCATTTCCAATATGGTAAATCCTGGAAGGTAACGCACATAAGTTGTTAAATCCTGAATGGACACACATTTTCAATTTTCAAGAATGCTAAATCTTCCAAAGGTCACACACATAAGTTGCTAAATCCTGAGGAGACACACATTTCATATTCATAGTGATACAAGAAGGTGGATCTATGGGTATTCCAGAAGCCGTCAGAAGACGCATTACAATTGCAAGCACAGTTTATGGGTGAACTATCAGGTTTGGCCACTTGTTTGGCTCTTTGTCCCTTGGTGATTCATGATAAGGTGGGCATCTTACTAGGCGAGGTAATCAATCTTTTCCCTTTCTCTCTTTTTTGCTTTCATGCTAGTAGGATGGGATCAGAAAGCTATGTTATTTATAGTGTTGCTCTTGTCTTTCTTATGTAATCATTTATGCTTTTATGATAGCTTTCCAAATATGATATTAGTATGAGAAATATTTCTTAGTGAGGTTTCTAATGCTAGTTGATTTGGGTTTGTTTTAGTACTAAACCATCTTTTGTGTCTTTTTCCTTCTTTTTTTCACACCCTCATGCGTGTATGTTGAGTTAGAATCCTTAGCCTAGGGGATTGTGTCCTTAGTTAAGTGTTATTTTATCTTGTTGTGAATCTACTTGGATCTTTTCTTTCTTCTCCTTTACAAAGAGTTTGCATTGAGTCCATACTCTTGCTAAAGTGGGGGCTTAATGTATCATCTTAAAATGGAAGCACTTCCATGTTAAGAGCATTTAGCCCTCCAAGTGAGTGGTCTGGGGTCATGTTAAGTGCCTTGATAAGGTCTTTGCATGCATCGGGTTGTTTCCCACCTGTTTTGCTTCTCTCCTCCTTATTTCCAGCATTTTATGGATAGTTTTCTCTAAGAATATGGAGTTTCTGACTGTCTGGGTCAAAGATGACCTGGTAGGGTCTATACACTCAAATTGTGCACTTCTCTAAGTCATTACTTCCAAGAGAATCCATGGATGGGAAACCTTGAGAAAGTGACCTAGAGCTCCCTAGGCATGGAGTCACAAGGATATTAAGAATGCTCTCAGCTAGAGCTATGAAGCCTATAACCTTGTTAGTAAACCACACAATGGGAGATTCAAAGAGACAAGGGAAAGAATGCCAATATTCTCAAGAATCAACAATAGAAATGCAATGCAACTATGCTAAGAATGAAGATGCAAGTAAGCTATGGAAATGAAAGTTTTACAAACCTTGCTTATTAAGCTATGTGAGCTAATCTCGAGCATAAAGGAAACTATGCTAGATGCCATGAAAGCTTAAGCTAGGAATGCAAGAATGAAAGCTAGAATGCAAGAAGATCTCCAAAGCTCCAAAGTCTCCAAGAAATCCTACAACATAAGATTAGTATTCAAAAGTGGGATCTAGAATGAGAAAAGAACTCTCCTTTTAAAGGAAGTGAGAAGGAATGGACCATGGAGATTAAGAGGCAAAATATTTGATCAAGGGTGGAGCTTGAAAGAGGAACAATCCATGTGCACAAATCTCCTCCAATGAGAAAATAAGAGTTGACTTTTGTGTCGCATATGAGACAAAAGGCCTTTTCTTCTTTTTATAAAATAAGAATAATGCTTTATTTGTGCAACTTAGGATAAGAGGAAAAGTGGGGGATTTTTATTTAATAAAAGGGGAGGAAATTCCTTTTAATTAAATAAAGACTTAGGAAAAAATGGTTAGCCCATAGAAAATAATTGAATAAATGATAAAAATAGGATTTGATCAAGGAAATTGATATTGAATTGAAAATGTTGATTCAGGAAATTAATAAATTGCTGAATTGGGGGCCCAAAGGCAACCATTTTAGGGTGCATACATTTTCCCCTCTTTGACTAATGTGAGATCGATTTGGGATCACATGTGATCAAAGAATGGAATTGAAATGTGAGATCGATTTGGGATCACAAAACAACCCAGACGTGTGTTTGATGGATGGGAACACATAAGGACAAAGATAAGATGACAAAGATAAGCCAAAAGACAAGACCAATATACCTGTAAATAGGAGATTGTCAATTCTCAAATAAGAGATACGAATCTCAAGCACGGTTTGATTGATAAAGCTGAATCAAGGATTGAAGTTTGATAGGTACTGCCCCCTCGAAATTGAAATCAAAATCAGGTAGAGGAGAAATAGTAAATTGATAAATTTGATCAAATCACTAGAAATCATAATCGAAGATGAAAGATGATAGGATAACCATCAAGCAATGAAGAAATGCCCCAGGTTGACTAGGTTTGACTGGGAAAGATATAGAATAAAAATGAAGTCAAACCTCAGAGAGATGAAGTGAATGAAAATGAATGAAAGAATAGAAAGTTGAAAGAGATGGGGATGAAGAAATGAAGGTGCCCCAACGAAGATCGAAGAATCAGGCCTCAAAGGGTCAGCCAACTGCACAGAAGAAGGAGAAATTTTGAAATGCGATTTTGACTATCAACATGAACTTAAATTTTGATTTCAATCCCAAAAATGGATCCAAGACATCGAAATTAGCCAGGGGTACAATTTTTGTGCAATTCTAAGATGTTTCAAGAATTAGGTCAAAAAGTCAAAATGCTATATAAGGGGTAAAAAGGGTCATTTTCAAATTCATTTGGCTTATTATGATTTTGAGAATTTTGAGAGCTCAGAGAGAGATTATGGCCCAGCAAGCAGTGATTCCAGTCCACACACATCGATTCGAGCATAGTCGGTTGCACAACTGGCCTCCTGATTATGGTGCCCTAGTAAGTTTTCAGAAAAACTCACCTTTTGAGTCATTTTGAGTCATTTATAGCATTTAAAACATGTTTTTAAAATATTTCAAATTTTACAAATGCGAAATGTCATGTGATACTTTTAAAGTATCGCACACCAGTTATACATTGTATCATGCGATACTTTGTAAGCTAAGAAAATATTGCACGACCTTTCATGAAAGTATCGTACGATGCTTGACGAAATGTCATGCGATATTGGGCAAACTATCACATTGGGTGAAAGTATCGCACCACTATGTTACAAAGTATCACATGATACAATATCAACAAAAAGTATCGCACCAGTATAATATGAAGTATCACATAGTGTTAGTTTGAACAATATAACATGGGTCTAGACAATTTTTGTGTTTGTTATGACTTGTACTGATTTTAATCATCCATCATGATATGTTCTGACATTTGGTTTGGGGGCTTATGGCTTGTAGGAGGCTTTTCAAGTGCTCATCATCAAAGCACCAAGAGTAGTGGGATTACGCTACGTCAGAGATCTTGATTATCCGGGATGAGCAGACTTGTGGGATATGGGTTTTGGATATTTGCTACATATGCCCGATATACGGGAAAACCATGGTTTGTTGACATCTTTGGCCAAGAGATGGAACAGTGAGCATAATATATTTCACTTGCTAACTGGAGAGGCGTCCATTACACTGGAGGACATCTATTGGATTCTATGAGTACCTAGCCATGGGGATCCTGTGAGCATAATCATGTCTATAAATGATCTTTTAGTATAATGTTTCCAGATGATGAAAATTGACATGGTTGTTTTTTGGCATAGGTTTATTATGATCAGACCACGATAGAGGGATGACAGGCCATCTAGTACCTATTCCAGGATGTCACTATTATTGTCAGGCATCTCAGCTGGGATCGATTAGTCGAGGAGTTTGGTAGAGATTTTTTGGTTCCATGTATTGTGTGCTTGATAGTAGCACAAGTTTTGATTACTGATAGGAGCCAGAGAGGGTTCCCACTAGGATGGGGCAGGTTGGTTGTAGATTTGGTAGCACATCTGAGGTGGATGGTATGGGGCCTAGCTATCTTAGTAGACATCTACCACAAGTTGCATGAGATAGTGTACAGGGATAGTAGGACTTGGGCATGTGGGGCCGTTCTCACTCAGATATGGGCATGGGAGCACATTGCTGTAGTGTGACCATGACTGCAGTTGAGGGAGCGGAGACATCCCTATATCTATAGATATACAAGTTTCATTACATAGCCCCATAACGGCGATGTGACATACTACAAGAGGCTGCTAGATGAGCTCACTGCCTTCAAGTGGAGACCTTACAGGCAAGTGGAGAAGTGGAGTGACCAAGATCAGGAGCTAGGGTATATGTTGTATAGTCAGCCACTACTTGGTTGGCATTCAGAGATTGTTGAGTGGTTCATGATCTCTTGGGTGTGGAGGTAGTTTGGTCGCAAGCATCAGATATCCATGGAGACCACCACATATGCTAGGTGTAGGGAGGATGAGGGATTAGGGTGGTTGTCAATGTTGGACTACCATTAGATAGTACAGGAGACTATAGGTCTATGTAGGAAGCCCTAGGACTATCTAGCTGATGTGGTGGATGTTAGAGTTTATGCAGCCTGCAGGATAGAGCACTAGAGGCAGCCATTCCCTAGATTCATGGTGCCAGATGTAGACCCATAGGTATAGGGAAGAGACGGGGATGATGATGATGGGGGAGAGGGAGGAGGGGGAGGAGGGAGGAGATTGGAGAGAGGATAGGGATCTAGGTCAGGTGGCTGGAGATGGTCATAGAGATAGGTTTCCAATGATGAGGTGGAGGATGCTGTGAGATTAGTTCACCGATGGGTGGACGCATGACATGACCAGCCTATGGAGAGGGGAGGGGAGGATCTCAGAGCTAGGATCTAGGTTTTAGAGACTGAGATAGAGCAGCTTAGGATTAATATTTTCATGCGAGATCAATAGCTGACAGATCTACAAGTCGAGATAGATCAGCAAGAGAGGGCAGCATAGGCTGACGTAACAGAGATCCAGAGGGAGGCAGCATGAGCTGCTTACTACCATGGATTATATATAGCAGTCATCCCTATGACATAGAGAGCACCACTCTACTCTGAGAGGGCAAGCAGATTTGATGTGGTACTAGATAGAGCGGTAGCACCACCTCCACCACCACCACATGATGGGGAGAGTTAGACTTAGGTCTAGGATGTAGATGTATAGACATATTTTTGAGACACTATCCAGATTTTGGATCTCATATTGTACTTTGTATCATTATATATATATGAGATGACTGGATGTTCGATATATCTTGTGTACTTTATCTCACTTGTGATGGATGTTTCAGTTTTATATTGTCTTATTATATTGCTCAAATGTATGATGCATGCTCATATATGCTCATGTATAATTTCTCTCATAGATGTATGTTTAGTTCTCATGTTTATTATGTAGACTCATGTTTCTGAAAATGATCTCTTTATGATATAGATTTGATGATAAGATTAACCTCTTTTGATGACAAGAAAAGGATGTGATGTGAAAGACAAGGAGAGAAAGACATGATCGAGAAATAGTGAAAGGTGAGCGCAGTTGACCAACAAGTCCATGAAAGATGAAAGGAGAGCTCTCTCCATATGCAAGATGCAAAAATAAACTATCATGAACCTAAGATTGCAAGCTACTATGAAAAGTGGTTTACTTGCAAGGTTACAAAGCCATTAGACTCTAATATTCATCATCGAGCATTATTGGTAGCGTCACAAGATCATACAATATACACTAGTATAACTATGTGAATCTGAATATGATCTATATCAGATAGGTATGTGGGAATCCCACCTAGGCATCAAAGACATATAGGTCAAGATGACTAGTGCAGTGAGATTTCCTAAGTTTAATATGGCAAGGTTATGCTCACATCGAGACACAAGAAAGTCAAGATGGCTATAAGCATGCACTTGCAAAAATAGTCAAGGATAATATATTGTAGATCCTAGTTTCAAGTGGAACAAGCATAAATGCTAATGATAGTTAGGACCAACAAAATATACCCACAAGCATAAAACAAATAAAACATGTCCTTGTGCCCCCAGTCTTCTAGCTTGGCATCATAAAAAACTATTAGGGAGAGAACACTCATCAAAGAAATCATCATAGATAGCACATAAAGAAATAAATTCAAACAAGTCTCAGCAAGTCAAGTGTTTAAGTGCGTGTGTGTAGGTCATAGAGTCAAACTTTGAGTATTGCATCTGTCAGTGGAAAATATCATATCATGCTAGACTACAGGTAAGATATCTAATAAGTGTTGAGAAACACTTGACGCTAGGGTAGTGTTGAAAAACATAGTTAGGGTGGTGTTGAAAAACACCGTTTGCAAGATGTCCTAAAGACCAACGCATCCTAGATACCAATGCATCCTAGAGACCAAAGCCAACACAGTTATGCCCCCTAGACAAATACGAAGACCAATTCCAAACCAAGGCAACAAGGACAAGGTATGATGGAGAAAGGCTAAGTGTTGAGGACATAGTGCTAAGAAACAAGGGTGCAAAGGCCTCAAGTAGTGCTTGTTTCCAAGTTTGCACCACTTGGAGATTTTTTTATTTTTTCAATTTTTTTGTATTTTTGCTACCAAGGTGCCTGTTTCCATGTTTTCACCAAGGCACTTTTTCTATTTTTTTGAATTTTTTGCAATTTTTTATTTTTTTGTATTTTTTTTCAAGACTTTATATGCTTTTAAAGATTTTTTCAACATCATATATGAATTATTTTTTGAAAATTTTCAGGATCAATAAATATGTACAAAGGATGCCCCTAGATAGAATAGGCATCATGGATAGAACTTCTTTAGGTGCAAGACATTGATAGGATCAGGGAGCTGCTCTCCCTCTTTAGTAGATAAAAAATAAGCACCTGTTCTAGAATCAACAATAATGATGTATGGTCCAAGCCAATTAGGTTCAAATTTTCCCTTTTTCTCTCTATGTTGTTGGTTCTTAGGGTTTTCTCGTAAGACAAGATCTCCCACTTGAAATTCTCTAGGGTGAACCTTCTTGTTGAATGCTTTGGACATACGCTTTTGGTAGACCCTCATATGGTCAAATGATGCTTTATGCTTTTCATCTAGAAGTTCTAGCTCTTGGAGTCTCATGGTGCGGTAGTCTTCATCTGTCACTAGACCTTTGAGGGAAACTCTAAGGGAAGGAATCTCCACCTCTAAAGGTAACACTTTTTCAACACCATAGGTAAGGGCAAAAGGAGTAGCTCCAGTTGGAGTATGAATACTCATTCTATAAGCCCATAAGGCTAGATTTATCTATAGATGCCAATCTCTACCATTCTTGTGAACTATTCTATGGATAATTTTGAGAATGGTTTTATTCGAAGCCTCTGCTTGTCCATTTCCTCGTGGGAAGTAAATGGAGGACCAATGTTGTTTTATCTTGAACTTCTTGCAGAGTTGTTTAAGGTCCTTGTTTTTTAATTGACCTCCATTGTCAGTGATTATTTTAGAAGGCACTCCATACCAATAGATGATATGGTTTAAAATAAATAGAGAAACTATTTTGCCTGAGGCAACAGAAAGTGGAACAACTTCTACCCATTTGGTAAAGTAGTCAGTAGCAGTGATGATACATTTGTGTCCACCTGATGGGTTTGGATGAATCTGCCCAACAAGATCAAAGGCCCAGCACTAAAATGGATAATGAGAAATAGACACAATAAGCTCCTTGCCTGGAGCATGTATCAGGTTACCATGTTTCTGACACTTTTCGCATGATTTAGCAAAAGCTACTACATCTATCTGCATGGTAGGCCAATAGTACCCATCCCTAAGCAACCTTTGGGCCATGGCAAGACCATTGGAATGTCCTCCACAAATACCCTCATGAATGTCAACTAAGACTTGATCAGATTCATCCTTTTCCAAGCACCTAAGAAGTGTCCCATCTAAACCCGTCCTATACAGATCACCAGAGATAAGGGTGTGGCGAGAGGCATTTCGGGTTAAGTTTCTTTGTTCAGAATGGTTGAAGGTTTCAAAGATAATGCCATCATGGAGATATGAGTAAATGGAACCATAGAGGGATGACTCATGGCCAACAAGGGTACAAACAACTTGGCTTTCTTGGTAGTCATAGATAGGATAGTGTAGCTCTTCCACCAGGAATTCAAATCTGGACTCATGTTGTTCTAGCTGAAGAAGTGAAGCCAATGTAGCCATAGCATCAACTACTTTATTCTCTACTCTAGGGATTTGTTGAAATGTAACAAAGGTGAAATATTGTCTGAATGAATCAACCATTTTCTTGTAGGGTACCAGTTTTTTATCCTTTGTTTAGTATTCTTCATTAACTTGGTTGAATATTAATTGTGAATCCCCATAAATATGCATCTCTATGATTCTCCATTCTATAGCCATTTTTAACCCATTTGTCAAAGCCTCATACTCAAAAATGTTATTTGTACATGGGAACAATAGTTTGTAGGACTTAGGGATTGTGTACCCATGAGGAGAAATAAATAACACTCCAGCTCCTGAACCATTTTGCATGAAAGAGCCATCAAAGAACATCTTCCATGTTCTTGCAGTCATGTACATTATGTGCTCATCTGGAAATTCAAATTGAATAGGCATGTTTTCTTGGATTGGGAAATCAACTAGTTGATCTGCAATGGCTTGTCCTTTTATAGCTTTACTCCTGACATACTCTATGTCAAATTTTGATAAGATCATCGTCCACTTAGCAAGTCTACCTGTGAGAGCAACCTTACCAAGAAAATATTTGAGAGGATCAATCTTTGAAATGAGGTGTATTGTATGTGCAAGCATGTAATCTCACAACTTTTGGAAAGCAAACACCACCGCAAGGCAAGATTTTTCAATACTAGTGTAATTAACCTCATATGACACGAGAGTACGATTGATGAAATATATAGCTCTTTCTTTTCCAGTATCATCAAGTTGAGCTAGTAATGCCCCCAAGGAAGATTTTATTGCTGAAACATACAATATGAGTGGTTTTCCTGGGGTAGGAGGCATTAAGATTGGAGGATTGGCCAAGTATTGCTTGATTTGGTCCACGCTTTTTTGACAATCTTCATTCCAGATACATTTAACCCCCTTATGCAATGTTTTATTAAAGGGTTGAGCTCTATCGACCAGCTGTGAGATGAACCTCCTTATAGATTGAAGATGTCCTTGGAGACTCCTCATTTGACTAATGTTTTTGGGAGGCGGCATATCCAAGATTTCTTGAACTTTCTCTAGGTCCACCTCTATTCCTTTGGCTGAAATGATAAATCCTAGAAGTTTTTAGAGGTAACACCAAATACACACTTTTTTGGATTTAATCTTAGTTGAAACTGCTCCATGTGATCTAGAATGACTTCCAAATCACCTAAGTGTGTATCCCTTTTTTTAGATTTAGCCAAGGTGTCATCCACATAATCTTCCATATTCTTATGCATCATGTCATGAAAGATAGTTGTCATAGCTCTTTGGTAAGTAGCTCCTGCATTATTCAATCCAAATGGCATAACGTTCTAGCAATAGGTTCCCCATGTGAAAGTGAATGTAGTCTTTTCCTAGTCTTCAGGAGCTATCTTGATCTGATTATATCCAGAAAAACTGTCTATCAAGGAATAGATCTCATAACCCACAGTCATGTCCACTATCATGTCTATGTTTAGAAGTGGAAAATCATCCTTTGGGCATGCTTTATTAAGATCCCTAAAATCTGTGTAGACATGAATGGACTTGTCATGTTTTGAAACTAGTACAATATTGGATATCCATTCAGCATAATAAATGGCTCTTATGAATCTTGTGCTGAGGAGTTTTTCTAATTCAGCTTTGACAAAAAGAGCTATGTGAGGATGCATTTTCCTCAATTTTTGTTTCATTGGTTTTATACCTGGAGCTATGGACAAGTGATGCATAATGAGATTAGTGTCCAACCCTGGCATGTCTAAGTAAGTCCAAGCAAAATTAATCTTCTTGCTCTGTAGGAACTTGGTATATGCTTATTTTTCCTATGTTGATAGAGACAGAGCCAAATGCACTATCCATGGAGCTTCTTCTCTACCCAAATTAACTGGTTGTGTAGGCTTGACAAGCACTGAAGATCTATCTTGAAAGTAACTTGGGAGATGATCAAGTACCTCATCCTTAGGTGCCTCGGAGAGGTTTTCACCCTTGGATACATCCTTTATTTTTACTTTTTTACGTTCTGATACTGCCACACAATGGTTTTTTCCATTAGAACTCTTATTCTTTTTTTCTTTTCTTTTCATTTTGCAACTAAGGTACTTGATATCTGGTTCTGTCATGCTTGTAGTTAGTTTGCTAGTGGAAGAGACTACGGGCTCAAGGGCATTTAGGTAACATGTTATCTCATAGTCATTTTGGAAAGTTAAGAGCTGAGGCTCTTGGTAGCGTTGAGACCAATCAATTAGATGGGGATTGGCAAGGGGTAGGTCAATGATGGGTTTAATATTGTAGATATGAATGGAATCATCTCTGGTGATTACAGAGTTAGGGTCTATCAAGTATCCCTCTAAGGTACCCAAATCAGGATTTATCCTACCAAGCGAAGCATCGTCCACTAAAGCAACTCACAGATTCAAATCCTCTAATCCTACACTAGACTCATTAGCTACCTTAGGTTGGGAACTATATGTATGGACAATATCGATGTCCATGTCAACTATAGAAGAATCAGAGAGAGATTCCCATTCATACTCATGTGAGTCCGTATCGAAATCCTGATTGGGATGTTTACACCAAGCATATTTACAATGTCTGGATGTGGAAGCCCTAATGTCACCAAGGGTAACACCTTCTTGAATTCCATTCATGTATTGATGTTCTTGAATAGGATTTTCAACAACAGATACCCTCTTGTTCTAGGCCAAAAATGGTGGTATGGTCAACTAGAGTATCTGAATCTCCCCAAAGGAGATTAGTGGAAGGGACCCAATCTTCAAACATGTCTTGTTGGTTTGTCAAATTGGGCGTATACTTTGTTTCATGCCCACTATTTGTCTCACCAAGGATAGGAATAGGGTTCTTGTTCTGATTTCTGAAACCTAGGCCAACCATTTTTTTAGACCTGCGGCCAAAAAGAGCATGATTGAGTGGTTCAACTCTAGCATCTAATCTGTGACTAAGAGGACCATGTCCTGGATAGCCCATAATTTTGACAAGAGTATACCCTCTTCCATATGCCTTAGGAGAGGGGGAGAAGTTCTCATTATGCATGTATTTGTCTTCTCTATAGATCCAGTCCTTGACAGCCACCTCTTCTTTTTCATCCTACATAGGCACTGAGGACTCTACAAATGTACCAAACATAATCATGGCTGAAGATGAAGGTCGCATCTCTTGTGAAGGTTTTCCATAGGATCTAGGTGAGACTGGTAGTTTTGTAAAGGAGTCAAGTTGATACCCCCCCATACCAAGGTCTATGGACTTGAACTTATTCTTGCACTATGCTAGAGTTGCATCAAAATCCTCTGCTTCTCTATTGAGAGGAACATGAGTCCCTGCTGAAATTGCATTTACAGATAATGTGCTATCACCAAGTATACAGACTTCTACTCCATTGTAGGGGAACTTAACACATTGGTGGTAGGTGGATGGCACTGCTTGCATGTCATGGATCCATGTTCTACCAAGTAGGATATTATATGCTAGAGGACCAGCATCAACAATTTGGAACAAAATGTCCTTTTCAACAGGGCCAATCCTAACAGGAAGGATGACCAACCCTTTAGAACTTCTCTCTACCTCATCATAGGCTTTAATGGTAATTTTCTTCTGGGTATCAATAACTTGCTCAGAATAACCCAGTATCTTCAACAGACTTAAAGAACAAATGTTGAGCCCAACACCCCCATCAATCAACACATGCCTGACATGGGTCTTGTGAATCATGAATTCAATATGAAGGGCAAGATTATGCGGATGGTTCAAAGCTTTGTCATTTTCTTCTGAGAATGTTAGGTAATGAGGGCTGGCAAGGTGGTTAACCATATTCTGGAATTGGTCAACATCTATGTTGTTAGGAACATTTTCTGCACGCAAAGCATCCTCAAGGATTTTTTTGTCTTGGAGACAATTCTAAAAGCTCAAAGATTGAAATCTGAGTTGGCGTTCTTTGTAGCTAATCAACAAGGTTGTAATTCAACTGAGGATTCACAACTGATTTGGTGGTGACATTTTTGGATGTCACTTGCTTGGGTTTGTTGGACTGGTTGGAACTAGGACCTCTAATAACCATAGGACCTTGACTTTGACTTCTTGTAATAGAATTAAGAGCTTGGGATGACCTTTGAGAGTGAGGACCCCTAAGCACCACCATTGGTTCTTCATCAAATATAGGAGGAGAGCCCACATCATAACCATAAGGATCTTTGTCTCTCATCATGTTGACACTTTCCTCCACCACTTCAAGCATAATGACCACATTTTCTGTAGCTGTGTAGGTATAGTTGATTTCGGCCTTACCATTCTTAGCTTTAGAGGTTTCCCCCTTTTCATATTTGGCCAAAGGCTCCTTGAATGCTTTATGGTTTGCATTGGTGTTCAACCCATCAATCTGAAGTTTGCCACTCACAATAAGATCCTGAATAATGTGCTTTAGTTTCCAACAATGTTTGATGTCATGTCCAATGCCATTGTGGAATTTGCAAAAAGCTTTTTCTTTCCACCAATGTGGCTTAACGTCAGGAATGTGGAAATTTTCTGGATCTTGCAGTTGTGCAAGGTTATTGGCAATAAGCGTCTTGAAAACATCCTCATACGAGTCACGTAGTTTAGAAAATTATCGCCTCTCCTTTTTAGGCTTATCTTGATACTTTGGTTTATGCTCTTGTTGGTTGGAGGATGTGTTGATCTTAAAGCTTGAACTACATTAGACAAATGAAGGATACCTTGATCCTTGGGTTGAGAAGAGTCCACAACTCCATCGTTGACTACTTGTTTGTTCTTGTTCCAATGTGAGTTCTTGCCTTTATCCTTATTAGAGTTGTTAGTATTTTGACCATTGTTGTTATTGTTATGTTTGGTCAAAATCCCTTTCTCTTTCAAGACATCCTCAATTCGACATGCGGTTTTGACCATAGTGTCGAAGGAATCAAAGACCATCTTTCGAACCTCATACCGCATTTCAGGCACCAAATTGCTAACAATGATATCAATCCTTTCATGCTCAGTAATAGTCCTAGAATAGCGAGAACACAATCGTCTCCATATTTGTAAGAAGGTAAAAAAGGATTCCCCTTGGTTTTGTTTCAAATTGCACAAGTCTAACATAGTGACTGATCTTGACAAGTTGTATGCAAAATGTTGAACAAATCTGTGGACAAGTTCTTTGGAAGTTTTGACGGGAGGGGTTATGTTGGTAAACCACTCCATGGCTTGGCCTTTGAGACTCCTCGAAAACAATCTCATAAGATAGAAGTCATCTTGGTGAAACTCAAAACTCATGATGTAGAACTAGCGCACATGATCATGTGGGTCACCATTGCTATCATACTAGGGGATTTCAACTTTTCTAGGAAAATCCTTCATAGTCACACTCCTGTCGAAAGGATTGGGACAAATAGAGTCAAGTGAAAAGGAACTTTTAGGTGCTAACACCTTTTCCATCATATGCTTGAGTTGCTTGATCTCCTCTTCTTGGGATGGACCTTGTTTCTTGATTTTTCTATCCACATCAAAGTTGTAAGGGACCCTGGCACCCTTGTTGATCAAGCTCTCTAGGAACTTATCCTTGTTTTGATCTAGATACTTCTCCACATATTGTTGGAATAGTGGTTCTTGTTGCATCCTCATAAAGTCTTGATCATCAAAACTTGCACTACTTCCTCCATGTTGAGAGCCATGATGAGCTCGTTCAGAGGGTTGTCTTGAATTCCTAGGAGGTGTTTGTCTCCTATGTTGTGAAGTCCTTCCTCTAGGACTAGGAGATCTTGAAGGGGTTCTTGACCGCCTTCTACTTCATGGGGTTCTTGAGGGAGTAGATGGTGGAGAGTTGTTTCCACTGTTGGTACCCCTATTATTGAATTGGTCATTGAGTTGTTGGGCTAAAAGCCTATCTTGTTCTTCTTGAAATGCATTTCTTTTCAATTCTAACAAGGATTTTTGCTCCGCCTCTAGGAGTCTAAACCTTTCTTCTTTAGCGGCTTGTTCATCCAAAAAGGCTTTCTTTTCGCGTTCAATTTTTTTAATCCTTTCATTTGCATACCTTGAGGTTGTTTTGAGAGGAGAGTTGGGCCTCGAATGTTAGAACAAGTCATTAGTAAATGTTGCATTCACATGAGCATCACAAGATTCATTTTTTTGGTCTTCATGTTGTGACTATGCATCTTGGTGAGCTCATCCATAATGTCTTTCAGCTCTCTGATGGGCATCTAAATATCTTGAGTTGATAGGGGGTGATTCTGGTTGATTGTCATCACCAAATAGTATGTTATCCCTATGTCTCTGAAAAATGTCATCAAGATTTTGATCCATCACTTCTCTCTCCTTTCTAGTCATGGTGTAACTCATGTCCATATCTGATTGAGAAGGTGCTAAAGAGGTACTCAACTCACTAGGATTTCTCTTTGGGTCAAATCAAGCTTCAGACTCACTCCTAGGTGATTGATCAAAGATGGGTTCTTTTCCTTTTCTCTTTTGACAAGTTTGGACTAAGGGTAACTGATCAAAGACAACTTGAGGTCATTTTACTTGACTGACTTGGTACCTTGTCATAACTGACATGAAATAAAAATACCCTTGGTGATAAGATGACCCTACGAAATGTCGATACCAAACTAGGATAGTGAAAGTGTTCAATTGTCCAAAAAGAGATGGTGAGATAGAAAGCTAACAAGAGGTATAAACCAACACTGCCACAAAGGTGTTTAATAAAAGGATAAGTATCCTAACACATATGGATCATGAGGATGATTTTAACCAAAATATAATTTTTGATTGAAATTGAATTTATATGGAAGTGAATTTGGACAAGAGACTACTAAAACTCTCCAAGTGTGTTATCAAAAAGTCTAAAGGTTGATCTTCTCAACAAGGATGATTCCTAACTTATCAATGACAAACAAGATCTCTTGTGAAACCAAAGATCACTAATTCAAGATGTCTAAATACAAGGACTTGAGGTATAAACAGGCTTCCAACTGCAAGGTAAGAGAACTACTAAAATCTGGATTGGCCAAAGAAAGACTGAAAATGGCATAAATCAGATAGGGAGCAAAAAAACCTTTGTGTGACAGTTTCTAGGCTAATAGAATGATACAATCTTCCAAAATGATATTTCACATGAAGCAGTACGACAGTTTCCAAGCAATGGATGCGATATTTTCCAGGTAAGTTGTGCGATAGTTGTTTAGCAATGAAGTATCACATGATAAAACTTAGACCAGTGTGGGATGATATTTTAGGATTGTACGACTCTTGACCAATGAGTGTTTACATTTCAATTTTAAAGGCAATTTGGTCAATGCTTCAGTTTGGAAAGTTCAATTTCACAGTTCAGAGTACAGTAACAATAGACAATAGATAGGTTTGCAAATAGTAGGTGATCAAACATGGCGTAAAACACTTGCACAAGGGTGAAAGCAACCTTTCCAAGACAAGCAATTGTGATATCAAAGTAAAGAAAATCCTATGAATGCTACTGTGATGTTTGATGTTTGAGAATGTTTACACAGGTAGATCATAGCGAGAACACTTCAAGCAGTTACTAGCCTAAAAAGACAAAGGCTCAATACTTAACAACTTGGCCCACACTTGATGTCACATTGCCTCACACAAAGTGGTTGCCCACAATAGATATTGGCTTTGTCATGGAAGTGCCAATGAAACAACCAAAGGAACATAGATGGTGAGAAATCTTGGGGTGATCCAGGTTAGTCCACTAGGATCAATCCTTGCACCAAGAAGCTAAGTGGAAAAATAGGGTGGCTTCTACCTATGGTTCTTAGTAAGGGCTTCCGTTCGTAATACCCCTCTTACTCCCCAAAGGGACTCCTTACCTTGCAACAAGTAACAGACCTCGTGGTCACAAGAGTACCTTAAGCATTCTTGCCTAGCATTTTCCTCATGGTCACAATCCCACAAGTACTCACACCAAGGGAAGACAAGTACTATGTCTACCAAGGTTTTGTGTCCTTGATAGCCTTGAGTTTATAGTGGGTTGGAATAGCTGGCTATAAGCTTGTCCCCACTTGGGTTGTTCCTCTTGATTGCTCAAGAGCAAGCCCGCTAAAGGATTCTAAAACTAAACAAAGAGTGGATCAACCTTTGAGTTTCAAGATTTCTGGTTCACCTCAAGGGTGAAGAGCATACTCTCCTAGCTCAAAAATTTCTTCCAAACACACCAAGCAAAGGTTCAATTACCCTCTTACCTTCAAAATCCAAAGATGGGTCAATATAAATGTTTCACCACAAGGGTAAAGAGCATACTCTCCTACCACCAAAAGATTCCTACAACAAGATATTAAGTGCCTATGAAAAAGAAATAACTAGTATATGCCACACTTAAAATAAAAGCAATAAACAAGCACTTGATTGTTCTTATGCATTGGGCAGCCCTGCAAAAAAAATTAGTAGCCCTTATGCATTTGGAGCTTTGACATGCATTCTTTTGGAAAATATTCAAGCAATGAGAGAACCTACAAGCACAACTTGTTAGCCCCATAATAGTTAGCACATCAAAACCAAATAAAATTTGCAAATCAAACTCTGTTCTACCACAACAAACCAAAAATCTGAAGCAAACCAATCAAATTCTTGCAAAGAAATAACTAAAACCAGTCACTGCTAGGCCTATGTGACAGTTCAATTGCCAAAAGAATCGCATGATATTTTACAGTATAGTGGTGCAATATTTTCCCCCTGGACAATAATTCGCACTATGTTCAGGCGATGAAGTTCTGTATGGCCGTGCGACAAAAACCTATAAAGCCACACAATACTTTTACTGGAAAAGTATCGCACAGGTATATAATAAAGTATCGCATGATACTAGAAGACTATCACATGATAATCTGTCAAAAAAAAGAAAAATAGAGCTGAAACAACAAGAAAAAATGATGACGAAAAATTGATAAAAATGCATGAAAAGAAGGACAAAACAAGAGTTTTCTACCCCACGGTGGGCACCAAAAATGTACACTCAAATTGTGCACTTCTCTAAGTCATTACTTCCAAGAGAATCCATGGATGGGAAACCTTGAGAAAGCGACCTAGAGCTCCCTAGGCATGGAGTCACAAGGATATTAAGAATGCTCTCAGCTAGAGCTATGAAGCCTATAACCTTTTTAGTAAACCACACAATGGGAGATTCAAAGAGATAAGGGAAAGAATGCCAATATCCTCAAGAATCAACAATGGAAATGCATTGGAACTATGCTAAGAATGAAGATGCAAGTAAGCTATGGAAATGAAAGTATTACAAGCCTTGCTAATTAAGCTATGTGAGCTAATCTAGAGCATAAAGGAAACTAAGGTAGATGCCATGAAAGCTTAAGCTAGGAATGCAAGAATGAAAGCTATAATGCAAGAAGATCTCCAAAGCTCCAAAGTCTTCAAGAAATCCTACAGCATAAGATTAGTATTCAAAAGTGGGATCTAGAATGAGAAAAGAGCTCTCCTTTTAAAGGAAGTGAGAAGGAATGGACCATGGAGATTAAGAAGCAAAAGATTTGATCAAGGGTGCAGATTGAAAGAGGAACAATACATGTGCACAAATCTCCTCCAATGAGAAAATAAGAGTTGAATTTTGTGTCCCATATGAGACAAAAAGGCATTTTCTTCTTTTTATAAAATAAGAATAATGCTTTATTTGTGCAACTTAGGATAAGAGGAAAAGTGGGGGCTTTTTATTTAATAAAAGGGGAGGAAATTCCTTTTAATTAAATAAAGACTTAGGATAAAATGGTTAGCCCATAGAAAATAATTGAATAAATGATAAAAATAGGATTTGATTAAGGAAATTGATATTGAATTGAAAATGTTGATTCGGGAAATTGATAAATTGCTAAATGGGGGCCCAAAGTCCAGGCAACCATTTTAGGGTGCATATAGGGTCAAGGATGACCTAGACCCTGACCTAGGTCAGGGATGACCTTGACCCTGACCTAGGGTGGTGTCTACCTCGTTCCTGACCCCAAGTCCAATTTTTAGATTATGAGAGTTCTGGGATGTTGGGTTTCAGAAAGATTTTTTTTTCCCGCTTTTGAGTCAGCCATTTCGGGTTTCAGAATGGTAAATCCTTAAATTTTATTTAATTTTTGTCCATTTCTAGAGGTTTGTGCCCTAGATCACTATAAAAGGAGGTTTTCCTCTCTCATTTTCTACATCCATCAATTCACATCACTTTTTGCAATCAAGCATCCACAAGCAAGCATTCCATTCAAGCCATCTTCTCCATTCAAGTTCTCCTTTGAAGATCAAGGATTCAAACATTCAAGCCTTTGAAGGGATTTGGTTCAAGCATTCAAGATTCATCATTCAAAACCCTAGATGTAGCCATCTTGGTGGTGTGATCTTCCTTCAAGATCCTTTGTTCCTCTTCAAGATCCATTCATTCTTCTATCAAGGTGGATTCGAAGAATACAATCATGGAGGTTTTGGATTTACATTCATGGTTTTGATTTACATTTTTGTGTTCAAGCTTTCATATCAGTATACTTATTTACATTTCAAATACAATTGCATATCTATTGAATATCATATCTTCATTGTTAGATCTACTTCTACTACTTGCTAGCATTCTCCATTTCAATTTAATTATTAAGGTTGATTCCAAACCGGGGTTTGACCAAGGAAAACCCCTCATCCAAACAACAAAACCATTTTTCTTGTAGGTATAGGTACAAGACTGTGAATCAAAGCTCGGATCCGAATACCCTTTTCGGCGAACTTCTGAGATCCATGAACAGATTTTCTGTCGGAGATGTTTTGGGTCAAGGATGACCTTCAGTAGGGGGTAGGATCCTACCCCAGGGTAAAACCTTGCCCCGTTATCTAGTTCAAGGATGACCTGCGTCCTGAAAGATAAAAATTTTTCTGGGTTTTCTCCATCTCGACATTTCCAGTCTGAAACAGGTTGCATAATTTCATGAAACTGTACACAGACATCAGAAATCAATATTTTCCAAATCTGCCCTATTTTGAGGTTAGTATTTGCCTTCCATTTATCTCATATTTCAAGTATATACCTTTCATAATAGATTATAGTATTTTCTCTTTTCTTCATATTCTTCATTGTTTGATTCTTTTGTGCATTGATCACTTCTTCGTGATTAATCCATTTCGATCTTTCCTTTTGAGAATTTGGATTAAGGATAGGTCCTATATTCTATCCCTATTGATATTCAAACCCCATACATAGAGGTGGATCCATTTCACTTCTATTCAAGATATTGTAGGGAGTATGGTCACATTGAAGGGGGTTAGATTATCATCCATTGGTACATTTTTCATTATATTTTTTTAACAATTAATATACATATGAAATACACTTGATGATGAGATCATTATCATGGTTTATTTGTGTTCATCATTTTTATATAGGTTGACCTCCCTAGTGCAGTACATGATATGGACCATCAAGGTACAAATATGGAGAATATGGTTTTGGAAGCGGAGGATCATGGAGGTGCGTATATTGAAGCTGAAGATTATGATCTTGTGGAAGATGACGATCATGCGCTTGATAACACATTTGAAGATGATTGAACTAATACATTGACCCATGAAACATTTGGTACTAGCACAGTTGATGATGATGATTAGGATGACGTTGATGTCATCCATGATATACCTCTACTGGAGAAGGCAGACACGACCCTTTACGAAGGCTCCCAAATAACTCTTCTCTCTTTTGTATTGTTGTTGGTGAACCTGAATGTTATGAATGGTTTATCCAACACAAAAATGTCACGTATGCTAAGGTATGTCATATATGTCATTATAGTCAATAAAGGGTGAAACATGTACCATAAATATTGTTAATATTAACAACTTATATTTTTTGTTGTAGATTGATAGGTGAGTTTTTGTTACTACCATCGAATATTCTTTAGTTGTTTTCTAATTAAATAACCTTTGAGTGATTCTTGTTGAATTAAATTCTTAACATCTCTTGATTACTATTGACACTCCTAATGACCCAATATTTGCCTACAAAATACGAGTCATTGATCACTCAACATGGGACTATTAGTGTGTAGCTTGATTGACCGATGGTTATAATTTTGGAACGAGAGATCTAAGCTAAAAAATGCAATTTAGTTTAAAGATTCAATTATACCATATGACACAATCCCAAGTTGGGCAATTTTATGAATATTAATTAATCTAGACCAAGGAATACTATAGTGGTGGTTAGGTGTAGATTTAAGAATGTTGATTAGTGTAGCTACTGTGTAAATAATCATTGTGATTGCACATCTATGTAATAGATAAAGTATTATTTAAATATATGTGTAAAATGTAAGGTATGCAATTTTAATCTCTTACATAATCTATGTTAAGTTAACATATATTATTGTTGGAATGATTTATAGAAATTATATTAAAATATTATAATAAATTTATAATATTAATTTTGATTGGTTTATTTTGTATACTTTAATGAAAAGTTGTAGAAAATTAGTTCATATAATAATTTTTCTTTAGCAAGTATCTCAATAAAGTTACCATAAAAATATAATGATGAAAAATATAGTAAATCATGATATTTCATAAATTCATCCAAATGGAAGTAGATAAGTGAATATACTTAGAAATCAACCAACACCCCTTTAGGTCTTTTGGCTTGTTTAGTTAGTAAGAAGGTTCATCTAAACCTTGTATTCCTCTATTTTGATGCCATATTTTATCCATAATTTTTATTCTATGTTTTTTTCATCAATCATATATTCATGACAATGTTTTTCCATCTTTATTTTCTATCATAAAATTTCTTTATTCTCATACTTTAATTTCAACATATTCTAAATCTTAACATTCAATGGGCATTGAGTATGAATTATAGTGTAATTTCCTTATTAGTAAGTACATTATAGTCTTTGAACGTGTAGTGTTGTGGTTTAAACGCTTCGTTGGTGAAGTGACCACCAAGTTTCAAACCCCTACTAGGCCATTGTGTTCGTAGGCCTTGTGCCTTCACTGAGTTGTTGAGCTCATGGGTTTAGACAAGTGAAGTGTGGCGATGAGGTCCCATGTTTGTGGTCTCACTAATTCATAACAAGTCAAAGACATTTCACATAGAGTCGAAGGGTGTGTCATGCCAACATCATTGGTCACGTTAAATTTTTTTCTAGGCATTAATTAAAAAATAAAGTGTACCATACTATTTAAACATAGAAAATGCATAATGTTTGTTCTTGAATAAGTTATATAGTCTCAATGTGTGAGCTTCTTATGATTGTGAAGATTCCTAATCATATCACTTGTTTAGGCTAGTAAAAAAATTAAAACTTTATTCCTATGCGTTACCTTTTTTTATTATACTAAATCATGATGGTGTAAATTGTTTATACTTTGTAACTTTCCTAGTGAGCTAGACTCGATTTCTACTAAGTGTTGGTACATAACTCATCTCAATTCGAACCCATACTTATGAATTGGTTCCATCCTCCACATTCACTCATTTCCTCTTCCAAGTCAAATCTACATTTTTAACTTGGAAAATTATATAAACATTCACTCATTTCCTCTTCCAAGTCAAATCTACGTTTTTAACTTGAAAAAATATATAAATTTGTATAAACAAACAAATATCAAGAAAAAAAAAAACTTCAAATCTTATAAAAAATTATTTTAATGTTCATATATAATTCTTTTTTAAAAGTTACATTTAATATTTTTTTAAAATTGTTCCAACAATAACAGACAGAAAGTCTCGATGTCAAATTTAAACCCTGCTACAATAATATGAAACTGCACAAAATTACTAATTTAAGAATCACAGATAGCTAACTAAAGGAAAGATGGATAAAACGGGAAGCTCTGTGGGTGGCCATCAACTTCATTCTACGTGTCATCTCATTACAAATGTTTTCGCCAGCTTGAACACAATCTGTAAACCATTAGGCGAATGCTCATCCTCCCAAAAAATACAATATTCCTTGTATTTATTCTTCAACGAATCTTCATTATATCTCCTACTAAATAATCTAATATAAAATATCACATCTCAATTATGTCAGCATTAAATTTGAAGCCAGCAGGTTATTAGTTATTTGAGCTTTTGGATATCTTGATAATTAGTTTGTTTATTTTTCAAGTTTAGCCTTTTAAAATTGTTGGGTGGTCAATATAAGTATTGTCTATGTGGAGATTTAGACCTAAATAAGTATCATTGATGTGAAGAATCCCACTAAATTGTATATACCAGTTAAGCTGTAATGACCCAAATCTTACAAAAGACTTAAGTCTTCAGTGGGGTGTCAATTATGACATGTAAAGGAAGGGGACTTGCAATCTCTACCACATATTTAAGTGAATGGGCCATAACTAAAGAAGCGTCATTATGACTACCTACCAAATAATTCAAATATGTCTGAACTCCATACAATAGTATGTGTTGTGAAATGTACATCAATACAATTCATGAAAAGGATTTTGAGTGACTCTTATAATACTTTTTGTGACTCACAATATTCAGTTAGCATTTGTATTGAAACTGATGTGATATTGATTGAAAGGATAGGTTAACGACTCTCCAAGGGGTCAGCATTAAATAAGAGGTCGAATCATGAGCTGGGTATGAAGCATTCAAGATCTCTTTGGAAGGATTCTGTGATTTCCTCTCTATAATCTCCTCCATTTAATAATAATATGGAGGATATGTATAGAGTAGAAATGGTCTCATTTACAGTGTATTGGAATTGAATATTCCATAGATATTTTATTAATATGAGTTGTTTGTTCTAATGACATAGTTTTAGTACTTTCTACTATTAAAAGGGCAATTAGTCACCTCACAGAGAAAAATATATATGTGATTGAAATTGTTTCAGGGATTTTCATGTTTAATTTTAATAGAGTTTTATGGCGATACTTTAATTTGTAAGTTTTATAAATGTCTTGTGGGATTTCAAGGTGATTTTAGTGAAAGGTGGGTCTTTATTATTAAAATCAAAACTGAGTAATAAAGTAGAATTGTTGATAGTGGGTGAAGGTTTCAATCAAGTCATTTATGTAAAAACTTGATATTGAAAAATCATTATTCAATTATGAACTTAAATAAAATTGCACCACAAAGATCAAGTTATGTAGTCTATTAGAAGAGGCATTTACCCTTTGTAAGTGCTTAATAGATATTTTATTTTATAAATTATATTTAAAAAACATACTAAGAAAACTAATTTTATTACTAATTCTAACATTGAATAGATCCACTTTTCAAATTGGTGATCAAGTGGGTGGTTGGGAGGGCTTAGATTCGCCCTTACTATCTAATAATTTCCTTGAATTTTTTTGATCTTCTCTCAATTGTTTTTGAAGGATTATTTTTTTTTTAATGTCATAAAGTGATAGTCTTTCTTTTTCCTAATCCATTTTTTACCAAACAACAAGATAATTATATCATTATAGCATACAAGTGGAATATCCACATTTATTTAAATTTTAATGAAGATTATTTATTTCATTTTGTTAAATGCATGAGTTTTGTGATTATCTCTTCTTGCTTTGTTCCTATAGTAATTCTCAAGCCTACTAAATACAAATAAGAAATCATGGGTCCAATTGGATAGAATTGTGGAGGAAATTAAGAGGACTCTCTTGATTAATTTAAGTTCATATTCAATTTTTATTTGATGTTAGATTATTTTATTTGAAAATTGTGCTTCCTTGTTTTTGTTTCTTAAATTATTTTAAGAAAATTTATAGCTAATTTTGACATTAATATTGTTTTTTAAAAAATTCAAAAGAAATAATTAAGCATGCTTTATATACAGTTTTGAAAATAAATAATTTTGTGTAAAATCTATCTTTTCATATTCAATTGTGGTCCGATAATAGATATAGAATAACCACTTTAAATAGAGACTTGTGAGAATATTTCAAGTTAGTATTCAGATTCTTAGATGGGAATTTATTTGGATCAAGGAGATACTAATAGTGAATTTAAGATTGGTGAACTTGATTAGTTGTTTTACATAGGGAATAATCATCATTTATATTCTTTCAACTATTAGCTACATGTTATTTCATATCTTGTATGGTGTTGTTCTTATGCTAAAAATGTGTAAGAATAATGAATTAATTTAATTTTTATGGAAAATGGTCATCTTACGATTTATTTGGTCTAGATCTCTATCCAGTTAAAGCATATTTGTCAAGTTTTCATATAAATTTTATTTTCCAAATTTGGAGAACGAGAAACTATATCACTTATAATCACATTAATGTTAGTATTAATTTTAATAGCCGCTAAAATAACATGATTATCATTATTTCTATGTTATAGATTTAAGTACAAGAATTTAAAAAAACTTGGAGGTGGTCTAGACTTTGAGTGGTTAGTAGGGTAATGTCTCATGTGTGATTAGTTATGCTCATAAAAATAAATTATTTACCTACATAAACACTTCATACACTAATTCAAGAGGAGAGATGAGAAAAAACATGATCCAATATAATTTACAATAAAGATACAACATTATAAATCATTTACAATAAAATTATAATTATTTATCTTGGAAAACCCCTTTCAAGAAAATTATTAGCCTCTAAACTCTAAATCAACATATTAATCAATAAAACTTCTAGATAAATTAAAATCTAAGAAAGAATCCTCCATAGGAGACAACATGAAATTACTAGAGAGAATGAGAAAATAGATAAATAGAGAAACCAATACGTGAAATTACTAAAAGAGTATGAAAAAAACTTGAGTAAAACCACCCAAAATTAGTTCTTAAAATATGTTAGTCAAATTATAATTAATACATAACAAGAATAATCTTCATGCTAAATATAACATATTTGTATAGATCATAAGGATTGACCATAAAATATTTTGGTTACCTTCCTAGCTTAGGTCCTCTAATTTATCTTATTCAATCCTTCTAAAGTTGATTTAATGATATTATTATGATATGGCATATGTTGGTGAATGCACTTCGTCAACATATGTAACTCCTTTTTACAACTCTTTTATGTATCATAGATACCTGTATACTTATGATGTCTAGGGGGCTAGAGTTTTAAATTTATGAACTTTTGAATTGTGCATGCTGGAGCTAACATAAATCATGATTGAAGTCAAAGAGGCCAAGAAATGATTTTTGATATATAAAACTTGATATTTCGATGCTAGCCAAGTTTTTGAGGTTATTGGAGATCTTTCCATGGAGGTGGAATAAAAAATCCATACAATATGTACCAATATATATGGCCATATTATACCTATACCATCTAGCATAAAAAAAACTACATTTTTCTATGTGCCTTGTTTTATGTTTAGTCATTAAATTTTTACGTTGTTTTGGGCTTTGTACAAGATTTTGAAATTTTTTTTTTCTTTTGCAATGTACAACATTATGTAGTCATGACATCAACAACCATCAATGTACTACCAAGTAGTGATGTTATCACTACATAATAAAAACCACCAATCCCAAGATGAGTGGTTTTATGAAAAATAAAAGGTTGTTTTATACTTTCAGAGAGACTTCTCAATAAACAAGAATGGTTTTGGAATATTGTGGTCATGAAGAATATTCTATAAAATTTTACAATTTTATTTTTTTTATGTCAGTATGATATCATTATTTCTTACCCAAATTTGCCCCTTCATTGTTGGTGGTTTTATGTTGTTTTGGGCCCTGTACAATAATTTTTTAATATTTTTTTTACTTTTGCAAGGTACAACATTGTGCAATGATGACATCAACAACATTAGTATAGTACCTTTTTTATGATAGAATTGTATAACAAAAGCCACCAAACCCAAGATGATTTTCATGGAATCCACCACTCAATATCATATTATACTAATATTTGTTGCTTAAAAATATAAATTATATATCTCTATTAAGGAACACGTGATCTACATTACTTTCTTAACATATACAAGGAAACCATAAATAACATTAACATTTCATCCAAATAGTGTATTTTATGTTTGCTAAGGTAAGTTCATGCAAGATTCTCAGTTCTAATAGGACATAATGAACTTTTTTTAATTCTATGTAATGTTTCTATCTTACTATACTTTTGATGCTTACGCACAAGTTACATCATTTTCAATCATTTATAAAGGCTCCAGTTTTCATTCATTCAATGATACTACTCTCACTTATACACCTTTATGAGTTTATTTTGATAACACATTTGCATTACGAGCTAACTTCTCATTAACCATTTACCAAGAAAAGAAAAGAAAGAAGAGAGATGAGGGAATCATTCTTTTTTTGAATAACCATCATTAACAATTTTCCACTATTTGAATCTCACAATGTACATTGGAATAAGTGAATACACACTCATTTCAAAAATCACTTTACTATGCCAACCAAGAGATTATGATCGTTACCATTTTGCATAACATCACATCTAAGCATGAAGACATCACAATACATTGCCAATTTTCCCATACATCATCCAAGTAAGTTACAAGAACTTTACTCTAGCTATCACTTGATCTATCAATTATATATATAATAGTGACTCACACTCATTACACCCAAAATCCATAGGCATTTTCTATCCACATAAGGTTATAACACACATGAGGATTGATACACAATTGATATTATTATCTAATCAATGCAAACCTTTACATTACTCATGCATTCATTAATCACAAAATGATTCAACTAGGATTCCAAGCCATTCATTAATAAGTCACCAATCAACAGAAATGAGTATGCATAGCATAGATGGAGATGCACATGGAATCAAACACACATCCATTAACCTAAAATCATACACATAAAGGGGAGAATTTCCATATCTCAGGGTCACATAAAGATCATTCCAATACAATAAACCAAAAAGATCACTTGTTGCACCATAGGTCTACTACATCATACCTTTGACCAAAAGCACATGAAATACACATTGTAGTAACCATGCACTCAAGTACATGAACTCAAATCATGAGACTGGAACATAAAATCAAAGATACAAACTAAAAATCATACAAACACAACAATATACAATGATCACATACTACTAGAGCTCCTAGTATATGAACCTAGGCTTTGATACCATATGTCACACCCTACTAGAGAAGCCTCAGGAAAAAGCCACAATACAGACACAACAATATTTTTTTTGCTCAATAAATCATATTTAATTAGAATAATAGCAAGGACACCCCAATATAGAAGACATGTTACACACCATTAGGCATAACATAGATTAATATCAAGTACATAAAACATGAACATCATTGAAACTTTGAGAAGGAAGGACTAGTGTTCCCAAGGGTCCTATGGCCACCATGTCAAGACTACTCAACAAGGACATATGAGAGAACTCAAACATCATTCAAAATGATCTTGACACACATAGAATTCACTAAAATCCCATTTATGACCCAAGTAATCATTGTTCACATAAAACTATAACTCTACAGGATCTAGTTACAAAGATCTGATCAAATTTTAGATCAATCAAGATCAAAATCTGATTGTGATTGCATGAAAATAACCAAAATATAAATGGGTATCTAGATGAATAATCCATACATGCATAACACTTTCAAAATTATATTTGGTCATGGATGCACAACTTTGCATGTGATATATGCACAAAAATAGGTAACATATGTGCAAAACTAAACTTGCATGTTGAAATGGGAAAATATTCACCTATGCACAAGATAAGGGTTACATATGCACCAATTTGGAATGTATGTGTGGATCAAGAATCAAAATATGCACAATAGAAAGTCACATATGCACCATTCTAGGTTTTGGGACAAAAACTCAAAGAAAATGATTGTTTCAGGGTCCAAACACCTAGATAAGGTCATATTGAGGTCTAATAAATTCCCAGAAAGTACCAGAGATGTTGAATAAGATAACTTACATATCTAGTAAGGTCAGTATACCTAATTAAGGAAATACCCAACTATATCCATCATAATTTCCATCACAATCACATATACAAATACCATACCGAAGAGTACACCAAAATGTATGCACTAGCTTGTCAAGTTATTAATTTAAACACATGTTTATAACCAAGGTTATCATCATGAATAACAATATAACTATTATGGGATGTAAAATACATTACCATGGATATGAATATAGATACTACCTAAGTACCAAGTACACATGAGCATACATCATGAATTAAGAGGAAAGGATCATACAACATGAAATCCTGAAATGATACTCAATCTTATAGCATAAATACTTGAGAATATAAAAGGATGACATAATGTCATGGTCCAATTTGTATATAACTAGGACCAATCGATACCTGCACTTCAGTCCCCAATGGTGGTTGGCCATGCCACCTGACCATTAGGAACATGCATGCCCTCTCCCATTGTGATCTAGAGATAACCATTGTAATACCCCAAAAATGGGCTTCAGTACCATTGACCTCCTACATCGACAAAATGATCAAAATCGACATCAAAGTCGTAACCTAAGGTACATCTGCACATCAAATCATCAAAATCCTAATCAATCCTAATTGATCCTATCTTGAATCCTGCATCAAGGAATATTCCTAATCTATCCTAATTATCTTTAATTTAATGATTATTTAGTGATAAATCACATTTATCCTAAAGTCAATTAATTGAATATGTTGAATATTTAATTCTACACTTAATTATTTAATTAGATTTAATTTTATTTATTCCTAATTAATATTGTTTTTATTTGACAATAAATCAAAATTCCTACAAACAATCAATTGAATATTTATTTAATTGATTTAAAATCAAAGTAAAATTTAATGATTCAGTTGAGAATAAAGTTTGATTAAATGATTGATTAACCCATAAATTAATTATTTCAATTCAAAAATTAGTTAAGTTGAGAATAAATCATTTTATTTTTAAATTAACTCATATTAAATCATGCACAATCCGAAAAGCAGTCAACTTTAAATCAATTTTCAATTTCATTTTGTTAACTTTTTAAAACTCGACATCTAATGATGAGTTGAAAAAGTGAACAAAACTCTATTTTGAGTCAAAAAGTGCTTTTGCATGATTTTATGCTTTAATCTATTCCTGATTTCTTGTTAACTCAAAAATCAACCTGAGTTTATCAAGAGTGATTTATGGTTTTTCTCAATGCATCCTCAAGCCCTAGATTTCTATATAATCAAGGCTTGGCTCTTCACAAAATATCCCTTGAATTTGCACAATTACTCTAGTGAATTTGCATCCGAAGAATCAAGCTCTTACGAATATGTGATTTGTGACATTTTGTTATCATTTCATTGCTTTGCATCCATTTTTCATATCAATTCATAGTATTGTTAGATCAATTTGCATATCAATTTCATTCATCTAGAATAGTTTCATATCAGTTTTCATCATAATTGCATCAAAAATCCAAAAAAAAAAATAGATTGATTTGTACTCACTGTCATTTGCATTCAAATCCTTCATTTAGGTGTTGCATTATCATTGATCTCGGTCTAAATCTGAGAATACCATACTCGCACCTACTAGAAGGTAATAAATTGCCTAGTTAGCTAGTTTCATTTACATTGCAGATTTCTAATTTCCTAACCTCTAATGTTTTAGTGAAGTGTTGTGTCTCTAGCTAGGTATAATTTTCAAACACACATTTCTAGCGCCCATCGTGGGGCCCTCAAATAGGTTTCCTTTCATCTTCTAACAATTTCTATCAGTTTTCTGTCATTTTCTATCAAAACTACGATTTTTACTTTTTGTCCGTACATTTTTCATATGAGTTTTGACAAAGTGTCATGTCCCTTGACCATCGTACGATAGTTGGTGTTTTCAAGAATCATGTTGGTTCTTATAAATTGTCATTTTAGGACTACTCTATTGTGTGTTAATAGACCCACTATAGTATCATGCTTGGAGTGTCATACAGGAGGTAACCCATTGTCATATGAGTTTTGGTACCAAAGATTCAATTGTCGTACCAAATTTTTAGTTTGTCTTTTAGATTTGATTTTTGAATTTGGACTGACAGCTAACCCTAACAATTGAGATCTTCTATTTCTGATTGGTACTTGCTGATTTAGATTGGAAAAGTGCAACAAAAATTGCAAAACAGGTAAAATCTACTAAGCGCATTGCAAAGGAACTCAGGTATTCTATTGCATCTGATAACACTTCAATTTGGGACATACAACGAATTCTCACATGTCAAGCTTGAGTGTCTTTCTTGCTTTCATAAAACACACTTCAGTTTTGGGCTCTAAAACGAACATAGATTTGCTTTCTACATATCTGTTACACAGTAATTAGGCCCTATGAACACTAGTTGTGGAATTCTTGAGGGAGTGGGCTTCATTCACTTGTTTTGCATGAAAATCTCTTCTCGAAGATAGATCCCCTTGTAAGTAGGGAGGATACTATGATTATCTCACGTTCTACTTGGTTTGGTCCTCAACTTTGATCAGTACGTTCTCTCTTGGTCCCACTTAGAGAGCTCAGTAGACATTGTTGTTGACATCACAAACCTTGGTGAGGTGATTTTAGTCTTAGCGTGTCAAAGAATATGTCTACTGTGTTTGGGTAAAAGTGAAAAGGCTAGAGGATTATGCTCTACTCCCTTTTTGGGTAGTATCAAAAACTTAGATCCTTGAATCTGGACCAATTAAGTCCCCATGTGGTCTATTTTGTGAGTCACCTTTAGAGAGGGTTAACCACAGTGAACATTCCCTTTACTGGGTCAACCATGTAGACGAAACCTCAAGTGGTAATAGCCATTTTCACTGTGGTAGCAACAACCGCTATATAAATGTCTTTGTGGAAGAAATCTCCATAGGTGTAGTCTCTTGTTGGGCTATCAAATCTCCTTAGAAGCTCCTGATTGATTAAATTCTTGGACTATGTCAAAACCCTGATGCGCCTAGATTGGATTTCACCCTCTTGAGATTACAAAAGTTGCAGAGTCAGACCATTACTAAAAACCCTAGTGTTGCCAAATTTTTATTTTCTAGGTCTCTGTGCGTGATTGAAAAAACTTTTGAGAACATACACAAGTAGCATTCCTAGGGTTAGAATAATAAGTCACTTGATTGGTCATGTGCAAGGTTGCTTTGTTCCTTGTTCATTTTTTTTAGACGTGCTTGAATTCCCTCGCTTGTTGTTCTACGTGCTTGTTATCTACTTGGTTGTTGGAAACAAATGAACCCGAGATGAACTATCACACAGATCTTCAAACCTAGACAGAAAATTTTGCAAACAATCTGATATTGAAAAATTGAAAAATTGCAAATCTGAAACAAAATTCCTTTCTAGAGTCCAAAGTCATCCCATAGTCTCAAAAACTCGTACGATTTTTGCCCTTGTCATGCCAGAACTCCTATATTATCGTACATGAGACTGTATATTGTCATACGTGTGTTGTTAGAAAAATTCAAGCAAAATCAATCCCTGGTGTCAACTGTCGTATGAGTGTTATAGTTGTCGTACGAGTTCTATCAATTATCGTGACAGACCTCACCCAGACTCGTACGAGTCTAGAGAAACTCGTATCAAAATTTTGAAAAATTGCCAAGAACCTACCAAATTTGCCAGAAATTTGGTTTTTACAGCCCACTTCCAGATTATGTCAAAAAATTCACTGTGTTAGGAACAGAGCAGAAACTAGAAGAATCCAATCAATTTTCAAAAAAGTGGTCTCTTGAGTCCGATTAGCCTTCTAATCTATCGATTTGATCTCGTTCATCTTGTGTCAAAACTTTGTCATCCTCATCTTCAATTCAATCTTCAACAAAATGGCTAAGTGTTGTGAGCTTGTGTCTGCCATCTTTTCGGTGTCTACCCATACATCTAGGGCACAATATCCTTCATTTACATCTAAATTAGTCTTCAATCAATCCAATCTTGACAAGGTTGCGTCATTGATCTTCTTAAATCAAGTCATTCTTCAGTTGTCTTCATCTTGCTCTTTTGTTTCACTCAAAGTTAATGGTGGAAACTAGAGCTTCCTCACAAAGAAAACAAGGAGAACAACCCAAATTCTCTTCAGCAGCATCTTTTGTGATTACTCAGACATGTCATCAACCTTACAACACAACTAAATTTATAGAAGACACTCTTAGCAATCTTTACTTGAAAGGTGGTTACATCACCCCACCTGTATCTGTTCATGAAGGTGCTCAATAAACTCCACATCAATCAATCCCTGGTAGTCCTCATAACAACACCATTTCTTAAGGAGGAGTGAACCAAGGCTCCCAAAGACAATAATCTCAACATGGTGTGGATCAAGAACCCACACCTTTTGAAATTGCCCAATATTAAAATGATGATAACTTCAAGAGAATGATGAGACACTTCTTGCGTGAAGAGAAATAAGCATATTTCCTAGATCTAGCTCGACAAGGAGCCAAACTTCCTCCAAACTTTAATGTTGAAGATATCATTACTCAAGAGGAAGAGACTATTATTACAACCATGATGAAATAGATGCATGCTATGCAATTCAAGTTAAACAAGATGGAAAAAGAGAAAGAACCCAAAGAATTTTCTATGGAGGCCCTATGCCCCTTTCCATTTGATAAAAACTTGTACATGCCAAGTGGAGATACCGAAATATGATAAGTATGATGGAAACTCTGACCCTCAAGATCATGCCAGATAATTTTGTACTCAGTCTATGGATTTCATGCATGAACCTACCTACCTAATGCATTTTTTCCCTCGATCTCTAGGAGGGTCAACTATTCATTGGTTCTCTAAAATGCCTCCAACAATCAAAACCTTTGAGGAGTTGATCAAACTATTTTATCAACAATACTCCTACAACATTTAACATCCAATCACCATGATCGATATCTACAATCTGAAGAAAAACTCAGGAGAACCCTTCCTGACCTTCCTCAAATGATGGAGGAAGAAGTTTTCACTCTATGCTCGACCTATTCTGGAAACTGAAAAACTTGAAATCTTCATCAACAATTTGGTTTTGAAACTCAATTATCCCTTTCAAATGCAAAAACATACATCCTTTGATAAAATGGTGGAGAATGCCATCACGATTGAGAATGTGCTTGTCAAAAAAGGAGACATATTGCTTCATAAGGAAAATAAGTACAAATCTGGTTCTAGTTCCAACAACAAAGACAAAGGTAAATTTTGGAACAAGAACAAGAATGTTGTAACAAATGGCGTTGTTGATCATGTTAGCATCCCATCAAAGGCACCCGCATTCAATCTCACCATGGGCACTCAAGCTGTAAAAGCTTCTGAACAAAAGACATCTAAACCTTCTCAAAAGTTGAAAGACTATAAACCATAGGTTACAACACCAAAAGGTGAGTTCACTCCTTTGGGTGAGTCCTTAGAATTTGCGATGAAAACTCTCTTGGTGAACAAAATCATCTCATTTCCTGAGATAAAAGCATTTGATCCTGAACCTAAATGAAAATGGTGGAAAGAGACTGATTTTTGTGACTTCCATCGAAAGAAGGGTCATAAAACCAATAAATTCATACACTTGAAGCATCTCATACAAGAAAAAATTGATAATGGATAAATTGTAATTGACAGTCACAAAACCAACAATGATCATACGATATTCACGAAACCATTTCTAAAACATGGTCAAGGAGATTCATCTTCTCAGCCTAACATGGGTGCTAAAGTTAATTACGCCTACTCTGGAAACAATACTATCATAAATATGGTGGAACCATGCCTATCTGAATGTTGCAATATTATCACAATTGTAAGAAAGGATAGAGATAATCAATTAGAAAATGCAGTAACTCAGTCACAAGCTCAGGCACATCTACAAGGACAAAACTCAAATTCATCCAATGCCCCTAAGGTGCCTTTCAATCTTTCATCTACTTCTAAATAGAGGGCTGCCTCAAAATCATCAAATCCTAAAGAGACCAGGCCTACATCATATAGTATTGTCCAACAACTCTAGCATACCAATGCAAAAATATTTATGTTTGAGTTGCTTCGGATATCTCTTGCTCATAGGGCTATTCTAGATAAGGCTCTTCTCAGTTCCAATGTTCTTGACAATCTTGATCTAGAAAAATTCCAGACTATGGTTTGTCATCTGAAATCCCCCCAGTATATCTCCTTTTTAGAGGAAGATGACAATTCACTGAGTCATCCGCATAACCAGCCCTTGCACATTGAAGTCTTGATCCAAAACCATCGTGTCAAACATGTATTGATAGATGGATGCGCTGGCCTAAATATCTATTCTTACAAATTGATCACACAACTGGGATTATCAAAAGACGCTATTGATCCTAAAAAGAAGATAACCATCAAGGCATATGATGAGCAAGAAAGATCTTCCAAAGGAATAATTGTCCTACCTATTAGAATAGGACCTGTTATTAAAGACATCACTTGTCAAGTTCTAGATCTTCCATTGGCTTACAACATTCTTCTAGGAAGGCCTTGGATACATGAAATGCAAGCTATTCCATCAACATACCATCAATGTGTGAAGTTTCCTTATGATGGAGTAGAGGTCACAATTCCAGCTGACACATCCACATCTTGCAATGCCTTGAAAGAAAGTGCTAACAAACTTGTTCCACATAATAGAGAATCTTTCACCAAGAAAATAGACATTGCATTTACGTCCAAGATGGAGGACATTTCCAAAGAAGTCAAAATTAAGGACACAGGTATGGGAGAATATACTATGGAACCAGTCCTATCTCTAAGATCTCTCCCAGTCTCACCTAAATCTTATGGGCAACCTTTAAAATGGACAAAACAAGAATCTAAAGAACCTCAAACTATCTATAATGGGAGTTTTGTCATAGAGCAAGTGTCCAAGCAGGAGTTTGAAGAAGATGAAGCTGTGCTTGCATGGCTATACGAAGATGAATCCTAGTTAGTTCAAAAATGTGACTCCAAGTCAAACATAATTCCTTCAAAGTTATATGGACCAGGTCACAAACTCATGTCTAAAATGGGATACAAAGGAAAAGGACCTCTAGGAATAAGAGGCAAAGGTCATATATCACTAATTGACCACCATGGCTAGAAAAATAAGGATACTATGGGTCTAGGATATCAGAAGAAGCCTTTTTATCTCAGCAAAAACTCTCCACATATCTTAGAATAGATTGAACCATCAACATAAATTCAGCTAAAAGAAGAAACACCACAATCAGATAATGATGATTCAGGCAGCTCTGAACTTATTCCTTATGAACATTTACCTCAAGAAATACTAGATCTTCTCAAAGATGAAGAAAAACCTAAGGAGAATATCAATGTGGTAGCTACACAAGAACCTACTACTAAACAAGAGGAAGGTAAACCTGTCACCATAGCTAGAAATTTGGGATACAATAGTGATTCTGAAATAGACTCTCATGAGTATGAATTCAAATCAGAATCAGAAGGAAATCTTGCTTGGGGGATTTGTCCTAACTTTACACATGTTCTCAGATTTCCTAGAGGTCTAGATGAAGTATCAGAGGATCAATCAAATGACTATGAATGAGGAGTTATTCCAGAAGAAGATGAACTTATCACTGAGAAACACATTGATGTAATTCACCAATATTCACCTAAATCTGACGTAAGTCAAGAGAAAAATGATGAACTTAACAAGTCTAATCCACCTACTCCTAAAGTGGAATCCACTAATGACATTGAGACTATTCATGAATTGAACATTTTGAGGAGTAATATCACCTTTAAATTTGAGAGTTGGGTTAGGACCAATGATGACAACACCATATGCGTTAACACCATTTCCCAATCCTCCCCTACATTGATTATCCAACATCTAGAACTTATTGACCAGACGTCTATTGATCCGAGCCAAGATATCTATACATTTCGAAATGACTATGCCCTTGCTTGCTACCTCAATGCAGTGGAACCTATGATGACTTCCATCAATGAACCTAGCATTAGCATGAAAGAGTTGGATATCAAATATCTCAGTCAAAAGAATAAGAATAAAAAGAAAGAGTCCTGAGGGTAAAAACCACTATGTGGTAGTCTCAGAACCTAAAATAGTAAAAACAAAAGATGTATCTAAATAGGATAAAATATGAATGGGGTCCTAGAACAATGGTTTGCACATAAAAAAGACCCCAAAGCCAATATTTTACACTTACATGAAATTGTATTGATATAAAAAGTAAATATAGATGATTAATATTGAAATGAAGAGATAAAGGTACTTACCTTCGAAAAAGAATCGGCTGAAAACCCTATCAAATGATCTCAAAAATTGTTGATTCTCACACTTAAATATCAAAATAGCGAGATCTACAACACCTAGAAATATTTTTTTGAGATGAGATCAGGTCAACTTTGACCCTCATAAAAGATCAAAGGCTACATTTTTATTCTGAAGGTTGATTTTGACTTTGTTCACAGATCTCGGAAGTTCACCGAAAAGGGTATCTAAATCTGATCTCAGATCTAAAATTCTACACATGTACCTACAAGAAAAATGGTTTTGTTTGTTGGGGGGAAGGGGTTTTCCTTAGTCAAACCCCAATTTAGGAATTAACCTTGAAATTGCTAGAATAAATAAAGTAAATGGAACAATTCACCTTTCTTGAGTTGAAACCCTTGTAGAGGATTCAAATCCTTGAATCCACAAGAATGGATGAATGTAGAATCAAATGTAGGATGTCTCCAATCAATTCTCTTTAGATATTCAACACCAATCTTGAATGGATCTTGAATTAGGAAGGGGCTTGAATGGAAATGGAGGAATCTTCAACAAGAGAGCTCCATAGAGCTTGAATCCTTCAATGGCTTCTAATGCATCTCCATGATGAATTGAATACTTGAATGCTTGAATGCTTGAATGATTGAATGCTTGATCTTCTTTCTTGCTTGCACTTGAGAGCTTGAGAGATTGTGAGATGAGATGGAAACTTGATGGAGAAAATGAGAGAGGAAGGCTCCCTTTTATAGTGATCTAGGGCACAAGAGGGGCCTCATAGAAAACAATAATTAAGGGCCCATCGCACAAAACTCTAGAGAGATGCACATGGAGAGGAAATTAAATTAAAGTCTTGACACAAAACTCTAGGAGGGGACCACCGTTAATATAGAAATAAAATAATGATTTAAGAGCCTTGTCAGAAAATTTGAGGTAAGGCCAACCACAAAGTTAATTTGGGCATTAGGCACAAAACTCGAGAAAGGTTAATCTCCAATAATAAATTAGGAATCCTATACAAATCTCAAGAGAGGTCCACCTCAAATATTAACTTGAGAATTTGACACTTAATCTGAGAAATAGTGGCCCCAAAGAGGGAAAAGACAAGATTTTGATGAAATCCTGAAACTGAAAGCTAACCCCAAGGATCCCAGACCCTAGGGTCAAGGTCGACATCAATCCTAACCAGGTCAGGGTCAAGGTCGATCTTGACCAAGTCAAGGTTGAGGTTGACTTTGACCTAAAAGGTTGACCTTGACCCTAAGGTCAAGAATCCCAGGTTCACAATCCAAAATGTCAGGAGAATGCAAGGAAGAAGTGGAAAATCAGGTAGAACAGGGGAAAAAGCCAGATCCAAGTCAAGTATCCATTCAAGGCACTCAACATGACCCTAAACCATTTACTCAGAGGGCTAAACGCTCTTACCATGGAAGTCCTTCCATTTTAGGATGATACATTAAGCCCCCACTTTAGCAAGAGTATGGACTCAATGCAAACTCTTGGTAAAGGAGATCACAAAGAAAAAGATAATCTTATTGAAATCAAAGGGATAAAGGAATCCTCAAGCCCCCAGGGAATCAAGTCTTCATCAACTCCAAGATTGCAATAAGAGAGACATCACTAGAAAAAGATAGAAAGGGAGAGAGAGGAGTGGTTAGCTCGCCCAGTAAGATGTGTATATCTCACTGTGAACCACAAAAGGATAGGATGGCCCACCAAGAAAATACTTGATAGTCACCCCATAATTTTGTGCACCTTCTGGCAGCTTTGTGCATGTATGTAGTGCATCTTCTGATGGCTTTTATAAAGTACCCATGGATCCACCTTCTTGTATCACCATGGAATACAAAATGTGTGTCTCCTCAGGATTTAGTAACTTATGTGCATTACCTTTGGAAGACTTAGCATATTTGAAAATGCATGTCCCTTTAGGATTTAGCAACTTATGTGCATTACCTTCCAAGATTTAGCATATTGAAAAATTTGAAAAATGCGTGTCTCCTCAGGATTTAGCAACTTATGTGCGTTACCTTTGGAAGATTTAGCATATTTGAAATTAGAAATGCGTGTCCCTTCAGGATTTAGCAACTTATGTGCATTACCTTCCAAGATTTAGCATGCTGCAAAACAAAAGGTTAGAACAAAAATACATAATATAGAGCACGGGAGGCCGTATATATGCCCCCTCCTTAATATGGCAAAAACATACTATTTTGACATTTTAAGGAAAGAAAAGAATAAGGATAAATCCTTCTTCAACATCAAGACAATATCCACAAACAACACCTAGTCCAAGCCAAGAAGGTCACAGCTCCTATGAGGCCATGGAAGGGATGAATGCAAAGAGATATCATGCAAGAAGTGAAAAAGTAACCCTTGTGAGGGATAGCACACTGTTCAGTTTCCAAGGTGAGAGATATATCAACCATGGAAACCCAATCTCAAACAATGAAATAGGTTGTGATTAAGGACAAAGAGCCTCAATGCAAACCAAAATTTTCATGTATGATTGGATATCACATAATAGATAGATACTGCTTAACCAAGGATAGAGGTGAATCCTGGAAAGAAAAAAAAGAAGAAGATGACATCCTTGCCCCCCAAGTATAGGAACAAGGATGGAAGGGGACCTATTATATCGCTCACAACACTATACAAGAAAATGAGCCCCCAAGGATTAGGCTAACATTGTTTATATAATGTGGAGCTCCATAATAGGAACATGAATGTTATTTAGAGAAAATGAGATTGAAATACATCTCATTGTCACATGATATATAAATAACCTTACTATCAATGAGCTACCTAATCTTATAATGTAAATCTTGACATTCATTAGTAGAGTGATCATGAAATCTATGATATAAACAAAAAGGAAGAGTCTTCAAGTGTGGACTATGTTTCTTTTTGCATTTAGGTCTAGTAATCATCTTAGCACGAAGGAGTTTAGGCAAAAGAACTTCTTGATCAAATTCCTTCACAGGTTCATCATGTTTTGAAGTGTTATTTGAGATGTTGTTAACATTGATTTTTTGTTGAGGATTAAATCCCAATCCATAAGAATGCTCATGCCCCTCAGTGTGTAAGGGCATGTGAATTCCCTGTTTATGTTTACCACATCCTTGATTATTAAATCCTTGTTTAACTAGGAAATGATAACCAGGACCATAACAAGAAGCCATATTAGAAGGAGTCAATGGAACTTCACTAGTCACTATGTCATCATTGGTAGGTTTGATAGATTCATTGTGGGTAGAAGCAGTGACAAAGTTACTACGAAGAGCTTTAGAAGTAAAAACTCATTGTTCAAATTCTCTTTGTTGCTTCATAAAATCAAGATCATTAACCTTATACTCTCCCATAAAGGTAGGAGTAAAATCCAAGGATCCCCAATCATCGTCAGGAAGAGCATTAGAGGAAGAAGGATTACTAGTAGGAGTAGGAGTAGTGTGGGTTTGAATATTCAGATAAGGATTAGATGCATCATCTGCATGAAGTGAATACATCTCATTGTTATGTATAAACTTGACTTTATGGTGAAGGGTGGAAGGAACGATGTTCATCTCATGCAACCAAGGTATACCCAAAAGAAGGTCATGATTGAGAGGTCTAGGCATAACATGAATAGGAGTATTCAAGATTACTGGTCCTACTTTGATAGGTAGGGTAATAATTCCTAAAGTATTATTAGCAATGTTATCAAAGCCATGTATAGGAACATTGTCAGGTTGAATAGTGGAAAGATTATCATTAATCACTTTGAGCATGTCCATGCTACAAAAATTAAGCCCAAATCCATTATCAATCAAGGTCCTATGAATGATACTTTTATTGATAGAAACAACAACCATAAAAGCATCATACTCATTTTGAACTTCTTTAGAAGGTAAATCCTTTTGAGTAAATACAATGTCAGGAGGACCCAAGTAGCATGCATGCATTGTAAGAAGTTATTGATGTTCTCTTGATTAGGAGGTGGAGTAGGAAGAGTTGCTAGAGCTTTTTGCAAGGCTTCATAGTAGGTAGGTGAAGTTTGAAGAAGCTCCCATAAAGAAATCTTGGTAGGGGTATTTTGTAATTGGTTTATCAAATCATACTCCTTGCTAGGAAGATGAGGTGGAAGAGGAAGAATAGGTTGAGAAGGTGGAAAAGAAGTAGAAACCACCAGATTAGGTTGAGGGTTATTCCTTGTGTGATAAGTGTGAGCTATAGAATCTTGATCATTAAAAGACTCCATAGGTTTACCTTTGATAGTAAGACAATGACAACCTTTGACAGTTAACAAGGGTTTAGGATAAACCATATTAGTTGTCTCAACACTAAAAATATATTCACAAGAAGCAATAAAAGAGGAAATCCTAAGAGGAGATGAGGTAAGATCTTGATTCTCCATAGGATCATCACTAACAAGGAGAGCATTAAGGGAATTCATATCATTCTCCACTAATGCCTCATCAGTAGAAGGAATTCCAAATGGAGGTAAATCATCTATGATATCATCTTCTTTCACTAAAATGTCTGCATAAGGGGAGTGTGTTGTAGAAAAAGAGTCACCATCATATATGAATATGTCACCCTCTTGTATCAAAGTGTCTTCATGAGGAGGGGATAAATCAATGTCTTTATCCAAGGGATCATCCACAATGGTGTCATGAGGAAGAGAGTAATCAACATCCAAATCCAAAGGTTCATCCCAAATAGGGGTATTATCATCCCTACCAATAAGGCACATTGTAGGATCCCTAGAGGGGAAAGAAGGTAAATTATATTCTAAAGTAGGTTCATAGAAAAGACATATATTAGGAGAAGAATTAACATCAATCCTCAAGTCATCTCCATAAAGAGAAATATGATGGAGAGATAGATTAAAGTCATCTTCTTTCTCTAATATATCCTTAGAAGGAAATTCAAAAGAGGACAAAGCAACATCACACACACTAGATAAAGTCTTTCTAGGTGTAACATCATGCAATGGTGAGGTAAGAGGAGAATGTTGTGTAATCCCAAAAGTTATAAAATAATTTTTGGAAAATATTTGAAACAACTTGTGCAACATGATATCAAATAAAGAAATGTATTCAAAATAGATCTAGATATATCCCAATGCATTCAAATGAGATTTATAAAAGGGAAATCAATCACAACAAACACAATAGGGCATCTAATTCCACAAAAGATAGGGGGTAAGCTTGTCGGGTTCACCAAAATGAAGAAAGTGAAGGTGAACACACAAGGGAATACAAAGGAAGATCTAACACAATAGAGAATCTAAATCCACAAAAGAAAGGGGTAAGTGTGTCGGGTTCACCAAAATGAATAGGATAAAATATGGATGGGGTCCTAGAACAATGGTTTGCACATAAAAGAGACCCCAAAGCCAATATTTTACACTTACATGAAATTGTATTGATATAAAAAGTAAATATAGATGATTAATATTGAAATGAAGAGATAAAGGTACTTACCTCCGAAAAAGAATTGGCTGAAAACACTGTCAAACGATCTCAAAAATTGTTAATTCTCGTATTCATGAACCGAAACAACGAGATCTACAAAACCTAGAAATATTTTTCTAAGATGAGATCAAGTCAACTTTGACCCTCATAAAAGGTCAAATGCTACATTTTTATTCTGAAGGTTGATTTTGACTTTGTTCACAGATCTCGAAAGTTCACCGAAAAGGGTATCCAAATCCGATCTCAGATCCAAAATTCTGCACCTGTACCTGCAAGAAAAATGGTTTTTTTTGTTGGGGGGAAGGGTTTTGCCTTAGTCAAACCCCAATTTAGGAATTAACATTGAAATTGAATTGAAATTGCTAGAATAAACAAAGTAAATGGAACAATTCACCTTGCTTGAGTTGAAACCCTTGTGGAGGATTCGAATCCTTGAATCCACAAGAATGGATGAATGTAGAATAAAATGTAGGATGTATCCAATCAATTGTATTTAGATCTTCAACTCCAATCTTGAATGGATCTTGAATTAGGAAGAGGCTTGAATGGAAATGGAGGAATCTTCAACAAGAGAGCTCCATAGAGCTTGAATCCTTCAATGGCTTCTATTGGATCTCCTTGATGAATTGAATACTTGAATGCTTGAAGGCTTGAATTCTTGAATGCTTGATCTTCTTGCTTGGTTGCACTTGAGAGCTTGAGAGATTGTGAGATGAGATGGAAACTTGATGGAGAAAATGAGAGAGGAAGGCTTCCTTTTATAGTGATCTAGGGCACAAGAGGGGCCTCATAGAAAACAATAATTAAGGGCCCATGGCACAAAAATCTAGAGAGGTGCACATGGAGAGGAAATTAAACTAAAGTCTTGACACAAAAATCTAGGAGGGGACCACCCTTAATATAGAAATAAAATAATGATTTAAGAGCCTTGTTAGAAAATCTGAGGTAAGGCCAACCCCAAAGTTAATTTAAGCATTAAGCACAAAACTAGAGAAAGGCTAATCTCCAATAATAAATTAGGAATCCTATATAAATCTCAAGAAAGGTCCACCTCAAATATTAATTTGAGAATTTGACACTTAATCCAATAAATAGTGGCCCTGAAGAGGGAAAAGACAAGATTTTGATGAAATCTTGAAACTGGAAGCTAACTCCGAGGATCCCAGACCCTAGGTTCAAGGTCAAGGTCGATCCTGACCAGGTCAGGGTCGAGGTCAAATTTGACCTAAAGGGTCTACCTTGACCCTGAGGTCAAGAATCCCAGGTTCACAGTCCAAAATGTTAGGAGAATGCAAGGAAGAAGTGGAAAATGGGGCAAAATAGGGGAAAAAGCTAGATCCAAGTCAAGTATCCATTCAAGGCATTCGACATGAACCCAAACCACTTACTCGGAGGGCTAAACACTCTTACCATGGAAGTGCTTCCATTTTAAGACAATACAATATCTGAAGGTGAAAACCTCTCTGAGGTGCCTAAGGATGAGATATTTGATGTCCTTTTGAGTCATTTACAGGACAAATCTCCAGTATTGATAGAGCCCACTCAATCTATCAACTTGGGTACAATAGAGGAACCACAACTTATTCATGTAGCACAATCTCTTTCAAAAGAAGAAAAATAAGCATTCACTACTTTTTTAATAGAGAAGAAGATCAACTTTGCATGGAAGTATTCAGATATGTTAGGGGTAGATCCAAATATGATAATGCATCATATTTCTATCGCTCCAGGAGTCAAACATGTTAAACAAAAGTTGTGAAAGATGCATACTCATGTTGTACTCTTAGTCAAAGCTGAATTAGAGAAATTATTGAAAGCCAGATTTATATGAGTTATTGACTATGCTAAATGGATCTCTAACATAGTTCCAGTTTCAAAACCAGACAAATCAATCAGAGTGTGCACAGATTTTAGAGATGTAAACAAAGCATGCCCTAAGGATGACTTTCCATTACCAAACATCGATATGATAGTGGACATGACTGCGGGCTTTGAGATGTATTCTTTAATGGATGGTTTCTCTGGATACAACCAAATCAAAATTGCTCCAGAAGATCAAGAGAAAATAGTTTTTACATGTGCATGGGGTACCTTTTGTTGGAATGTCATGCCATTTGATCTTAAGAATGTCGGTGCTACATATCAATAGGCTATGACATCTATCTTTCATGACATGATGCATCACACTATGGAAGACTATGTCAATGACACCCTAGCTAAGTCTATGATAAGATCAGAACATTTGAATGATTTGAGAAAAATACTAGACAACATGGAGAAGTTTAGTCTTAGACTGAACCCTAAGAAGTGTGCTTTTGGTGTCACTTTTGGAAAGCTCTTAGGCTACATTGTTTCAAATAAAAGCATTGAAGTAGATCCTACTAAAGTCAAAGCTATCATGGAGATGCAACCTCCTAAAAATATCAGTCAAATGAGAACTTTACAAGGAAGAGTACAATCAATTAGATGCTTCATATCTCAGCTAGAAAACATATCATAGCCTTTCACAAAGACATTACATAAAGGTGTGACTTTTGCATGGAACAAGGAGTGTGAAAAGAATTTCAATCATATCAAGCAATGTTTATCAAATCCTCCTATCTTGATGCCTCCTGTCCAAGGGAAGCCATTGATTCTATATGTCTCCACCATAGATACATCACTAGGGGCATTACTAGCACAACATGATGAGAAGAAGAAAGAAAGAGCTATTTACTACATCAGTAGAACAGTGGTAGCTTATGAGAAGAACTATTCTATGATAGAAAAGGTGTGTCTAGTTGTCATCTTTGCATCACAAAAGCTGAGACATTACATGTTAGCTCATACAACACAATTAGTAGCTAAGATTGATCAACTAAAGTACCTACTAAGAAAAGCTACCCTCATGGGTAGATTAGCTAAATGGGTGATGCTATTGAGTGAGTTTGACATAGAATATGTTGAAAGGAAAGCTATCAAAGGACAAGTCATTACAGATCAGTTAGTTGATGCACCAATGTTTGATGATACACCATTACAGATGGAATTTCCTAATTCATCCATCATGAACATCTCTTCTAGAACTTGGTGTCTTTTCTTTAATGGATCTTACACACAGAATGGATCTGGAGCAGCCATATTGTTCATAACACCACAAGGTTACTCAATACCTAAAGCATTCAGAATCAAGTTTCCTTGCACACATAATATTGTTGAATATGAAGCTCTACTTAATGGAATGAAGATAGCAATAGAGTGGTGAGTAATAGAGTTGCACATTCATGGAGACTCACAGATAGTCATACACCAAGTCAATGATGTGTACTAGACAAAAGATGAGAAAATTGTTCCATACAAATGCATGGTAGATGATCTAAAGAAATATTTCATATCTATCACATTTGAACAGATTCCCAGAACATAGAACAAGGTGCTTGATACTATGGAAATGCTATCATCTCTACTACAGCAGCCTAAACATGAGCTATGCTATGAGTTCCTTGTGGAAGCACTATCGTATCCTGCATATGATTCCCCTGAAACCCGCATGATCTACAATGTTGTTGGTCATGATTCTTCCAGATACAAAAACCTTTTCTCCTACCTTCAAGACCAAATCATCCCTGATACCTTCAACCACCATAAGAAATGATACCTTATCTGAAATACATCCCAGTATGTCATCATTGGTAATGATCTGTACACACGGAGTCTAGATGGTACACTTATTAGGTTTTTAGAATGTGAAGAGTCTCAAAGCGCATTAGAGGAAGTCCATGATGGTTAATGTGGATCACATTCCAATATTTTAACACTAGCTCAAAAACTTATTAGGGTTGGGTATTATTGGCTTGAAATGGAAAAGGAAGCTATCAAATATGCTAAGAACTATAAAAAGTGTTAAGTACATGGAAACTTGATTCATGCACTAGGGAGAGATCTTATTCCCTTCACTACACAATGGCCTTTTCAACAATGGGCATTTGATCTGATTGAAGGCATTTATCCACATTCTTCTAATGGACATACCCATATCATTATAGCTATAAACTATTTCACAAAATGGGTAGAAGCAGTTCCTTTGACTCAAGAAACTAGCAAGAAAATCTCTATGTTCATTTTGAACTACATCATATGTCGGTATGGTATTCCACATTCTATAGTCAACGATAATAGCAGTCAATTCAAAAATAAGGACTTAGATTCCTTATGCTCTAAATTCAAAATTACACAACATTGGTCATCCATTTATTATCCTCAAGGCAATGGACAAGAAGAAGTATCTAACAAGAACCTATTTAAAATCTTGCACCGTACAGTTAATAAAATAGGAAGAGACTGGCACCTCATGATCAATCCAGCTCTCTGGGCCTATAGAACAAGTATCAGAACACCTACTGGGGCTACACCATTCACTTTAGTTTATGGTTCTGAAGCGGTACTACCTATTGAGGTTGAAATCCCATCACTAAGAATCAAAATGCATGGTCTAGTAACTGATGAAGACTACAGAGTGTCTAGGTTGCAAGAACTTGAACTACTAGATGAGCACAGACAAGCAGCATATGATCATCTCAGAGTATATCAAAAAAGAATGTCTAAAGGCTACAACAAGAAAGTCAGACACAGAGAATTTCAGGTTGGCGATCTAGTCTTGAGAGAGAATCCTAAAAATCAATCACATAGAGAACACAAGGGGAAGTTTGAACCCAACTAGCTAGGTCCCTTTGTTATCACTACTACTTTTGGCTCTAGAGCCTATCCACTCTCAATGATTGAAGGAGAACAACTCTGAGAACCAATCAACATTCTGCATCTGAAGAAATTCTATGCCTAAGGCATTCAGTATTCAAAAATGTCTTGAAAAAATTATAAAAATATGAAAAATTCTTGAAAAAAGTGAACATCTTGGTGAAAACCTAGCAATAGGTGCCTTGATGATTCACAAAAAGATTGAAAAAAATGAAAAAAATAAAAAAAATGAGAAAAAGAAAAAGTGCCTTGGTGAAAACTTGGTAAACAGGCACCTTGGTAGAAAAAATAGAATCTCTGCCAAGATGGTAAAAACTCGGCAAACAGGCACCACTTGTATCAAAACGCTCCATCTATCAGCACAATCTTGGTATTTCCCAGCTTTCCATCTGTTTTAGTTTGTATATATCCTTGTTTTCAATAAAGTCAGTTTGAGCATCAATTCAACCATAGTGTCTATATCGTATCAAAGTTTCAACTTGAGGGCAATCAGCGTCATATCCTAAAGTCCTTAGTATCTTTAGATAAGTCATATCCAGTCCAAGTCCTTTGAAGCTGCATCTGAGTCAGTCTGTCTATCTCCTCACCAGGAAAGGATTTTGCAACAACAAACAACAACAAACAAACTAAAAAAATCTCTTCTTCACATGCTTTAATCTTCTTTGTATGCTTACTGATTCAAATTGAGATTCTTGCATATTATGTTCCCTAGAGCTCTTCGATGATGTCCTTCATAGGATTTAGAGAGTGATGACTGGGGGCATAATCTTTTCTTAGTTTTTTTCTTTGAGTGAAAATATAATAACTTTGGAAATTCTGGATTGAATTGGTGTCCACTATAAGTACCTCCATCATGATTGGATGGCCACATGTACCTCGACCATTGATAATAAAAAAATTCAAGGAAGTTTGATCTAACTTTGTCTTTTTGAGTGATTTTTTCTTCTCTATTGTGAAACATGTTGATACCCAAGGATGTGAATGATAAAGGGTCACTGCAGGTAAATTCACATAAGATTGAGAATGATCTCTCCTATGATTGGTGTGTTTGTACGCAAGGCATATTCAAGTCATTATGACATTTATGTTCTGATGCTTATACAAATTGCAATATCAAAATGGACATGATATTCAAGTCATCCTGGCATTTATGCCTTGGTGCTTATATCTAATCCAAAATTTCTGACTAAAAGTCAATATTCATATGTCCATGGTTGTCTAGCCAGTGGATATTGTATCAACTATCTGGTTACCTAATAAATATTTAGAGATGAAAAAGACCAACACATGATCAGTGACTAAGTCCTAGGTCCTAGGTCTGCATTTCATTTTGCATTTCACTTTGCACTTTGCATGATTGCATTTATCTCATGATTTCCAAATCAGCTTGATGCTTAATTATTCTCCAAAACTATGCTAACATGACACAAGGACTGAGCATTGTATGAAGATCCCTGCAACGAAACAAAAAGTACAATCCATTTTTGGGATCAAAATCAAAATTTGAGAGCATTTATATTGTCAATTGCTTACATATTCGACCTTCTAAATATCAAAGAAATCTAGGATTCAACTTAACTGATTATCTAACATCAAACTATTGGAATTTCAACTTGGTCAACCATGGTCAACTCATGGTCAAACCTAGTCAAACTTGGTCTCTAGGACCTCTAAATGATGCAGAATGCATTCCCAGATGTGTACTACCAATTCTACAATCAATTAACATCCTTCTAAACATTCAACGCTAGCTTTTCTTGCCAAATTTCAATTTTCATCCTAAAGGGGGCATGGTATTACACATCAATTAAAGATGTAAATCAAATATTTCTTTTAGTAATCAAGACAACAACCATGTCTAGTTGATGATTCATCAGAAGTCCTCATCACTTGGGGCACATCGCTTGGGGCATATTAGGTTCATTAAGATCCATATCAATCTGGTATCCTAATCAATCTTGTAAATTATATCACCTCTTCGTAACCATCGGTTCAGTTGTGTTATTTCCTTGGTTCTTTGTAGCTGAAGGGTTCAGATTTGGCATCCTTTCGATTCCTTTGGACAATCAGGTCTGGAGTCAGGATAGTCACTTCTTCGTAATCATAGGTTCAGAATCAAGCGTTTTGGCACTTCTTCATAATCACCGGTTCATTGTTGATATAGTTGACATCATTTCGATTCTTTGGTCAATCAGGACCTGAATCACCAACATCTTCAAATCTTTCAATCAGTTTCTGTCTCGAAATCGGTTACTCTTTCAGGATCAATTTTTCCACCACATAACTGAGTCTTCATTATTATCAAAAATAGACTAATCTTTGAACCATTACACTTCACACAGTAATTCAAAGTGGGGCAAAATGTAATACCCCAAAAATGGGCTTCAGTACCATTGACCTCCTACATTGACAAAATGATCAAAATCGACATCAAAGTCCTAACCTAAGGCACATAAAATCATAAAATCATCAAAATCCTAATCGATCCTATCTTGAATTTTGCATCGGGGAATATTCCCTGAATATTTCTAATCTATCCTAGTTATCTTTAATTTAATGATTATTTGGCAATAAATTACATTTATCCTAAAGTCAGTTAATTGAATATGTTGAATATTTAATTAATAGATTTAATTTTGCCACTTAATTATTTAATTAGATTTAATTGCATTTATTCCTAATTAATATTGTTTTTATTTGACAATAAATCAAAATTCCTACAAACAATCAATTGAATATTTATTTAATTGATTTAAAATCAAAGTTGTCAAATTTAATGATTCAGTTGAGAATAAAGTTTGATTAAATGATTGATTAACCCATAAATCAATTATTTTAATTCAAAAATCAATTAAGTTGAGAATAAATCACTTTATTTTTAAATTAACTCATATTAAATCATGCACAATCAGAAAAGCAGTCAACTTTAAATTAATTTTCAATTTCAATTTGTTAACTTTCTAAAACTCAACATCTGATGATGAGTTGAAAAAGTGAACTAAACTCTATTTTGAGTCAAAAAGTGCTTTTGCATGATTTAATGAGTTAATTTATTCCTGATTTCTTGTTAACTCAAAAATCAACCTAAGTTTAGCAAGAGTGATTTATGGCTTTTCTCAATGCATCCTCAAGCCCTAGATTTCTATATAATCAAGGCCCAGCTCTTCACAAAATATCCCTTGAATTTGCACAATTACTCTGGTGAATTTGCATCCGAAGAATCAAGCTCTTGCGAATAGGTGATTTGTGAGATTTTGTTATCATTTCATTGCTTTGCATCCATTTTTCATATCAATTCATAGCATTGTTAGATCAATTTGCATATCAATTTTATTCATCTAGACTAGTTTCATATCAGTTTTCATCATAATTGCATCAAAAAAAAAGAAAAAAAAAGATTGATTTGTACTCATTATCATTTTCATTCAAATCCTTTGTTTAGGTGTTGCATTGTCACTGATCTCAATTTGAATCTAAGAATACCATACTCGCACCTACTAGAAGGCAGTAAATCATCTAGTTAGATAGTTTCATTTACATTGCAGATTTATGATTTCCTAACCTCTAATGTTTTACTGAAGTGTTGTGTCTCCAGCTAGGTACAATTTTCACACACACAACCATATGGCCCATACCACATAAACCAAATAATCATATGTGTTTTATAATTATATAGCTATGCAACATCAATCCATATCCATAAGATAATTTGAACACCTGGAATTCAGGGAACATAATCATCATGAATAAAATTCAATGCAACAAAAACAATGATACAAAAGGTAACCCAAGTTACAATGGCATGCAAACCAAAAGAAGCATGATCACACTGGGTACATGATGAAGTACTCATACATTTATGAAAGGGCTATAACCAAGCATAAACCATAGTCACCACACTACAACTCAACATCAAATAACCAAAAAATTACTAAATAACATAATGGGTACATAGTCCAAGAATGGGATTATCATTGCATAGCCTTAGAAAGGAACAAAATGACCCATCGCCACACCACATCATGACTCATGTGGTGCCAATCATTTCTCTTAGAGATAGAGAAACCAATACATGAAATTACTAAAAGATAATGAGAAAATATTGAGTAAATACCACCCAAAATTAGTTCCTAAAATATCTTAGTCAAATTATAATTAATACATAAGAAGAGTAATTTTCATGCTAACTATAACATATTTGTATAGATCATAAGAATTAACCATAAAATATTGTGGTTACCCTCCTAGCTTAGGTCCTCTAATTTATCTTATTCAATCTTTCTAAATTTGATTTAATGATATTATTATGATATGTCATATGTTGGTGAATGTACTTCATCAAAATTCATAACTCCTTTTTACAACTCTTTTATGTATCATAGATACTCTTATACTTATGATATCTAGGGGCTAAAGTTTTAAATTTATGAACTAAATTATACATTATGGAGATAACAGATGTCATGATTGAAGTCAAAGAAGCCAATACATGATTTTTGATATATAACACTTGATATTTTGACGCTAGACAAGTTTTTGAGGTTATTGGAGATCTTTCCATGGAGGGAGAATAAAAAATCCATACAATATGTACCAATATATATGGCCATATTGTACCTATACCATCTAGCATAAAAAAACTACATTTTTCTATGAGCCTCATTTTATGTGTAGTCATCAAATTTTTATGTTGTTTTGGGCTTTGTACAAGATTTTGTTTAATATTTTTTTATTTTTGAAGGTACAACATTGTGTAGTGATGACATCAACAATCATCAATGTAGTACCAAGTGTTGATGTTAGCACTGCATAATAAAAACCACCAACCCCAAGATGAGTCATTTTATGACGAACAAAAGGTGGTTTTATACTTTTAGAGTGGCTTCTCAATAAACAAAAATGGTTTTGGAATATTGTGGTCATGAGGAATATTCTATAAAATTTTACAATATTATGTTTTTTTTTATGTCAGTATGATATCATCATTTCTCACCCAAACCCTCCCCCTTCATTGTTGACGGTTTTATGTTGTTTTGGGCCTTGTACAACAATTTTTTAATATTGTTTTTCTTTTTCATGGTACAATATTGTGAAATGATGACATCAAGTTACATCATTTTAAATCATTTATAAAGGATCTTGTTTTTATTCATGTAATGATCCTACTCTCACTCATACACCTTTATGAGATTCTTTTAATAACACATTTTTATTACTATCTAACTTATCATTAACCATTTACCAAGAAAAGAGAAAAGAAATAAGAGAGGGGAGGGAGTCATTCTTATTTTAAATAACCATCATTAACAATTTTCTAATATTTGAATCTCACAATGCACATTGGAATAAGTGAATACACACTCATTTGAGAAATCACTTTGCTATGCCAACCAATAAAGTATGATAGTTACCATTTTGCATAACATCACATATAAGCATGAAGGAAGCACAATACATTACCAATTTACTCATACATCATCCTAGTAAGTTGTAAGAACTTTATTTTAGATATCACTTGATCTGTCACTTATATATAATAGTGACTCACACTCAAAAAGAACTATAGATCATCATAAACATCAATACACCCAAAATCCATAAGAATTTTCTCTCCAAATGGGGTTATATTACATAGGAGGATTGATATGTAATTGATATTATTATCCAATCAATGCAAACCTTTACATTACTCATGCATTCATTAATCATATTTAATGATTTAAATAAGATTTCAAGCCATTCATTAATAAGTCATTAATCAATGGAATTGAGCATGCACAAAATAGATAGAGATGCACGTGGAATCAAACACACATCCATTAACCTAAAACAACACACACAAAAGGGAGCATTTCCATATCTTAGGAGTCACATAAATATCATCCCAAAACAATCAATCAACAAGAAAACTTACTGTACCATAGGTCTACATGCTTCCCAATGAGCAATCCCAATTGATCAAAATTAACTGCTCATGTTGGATAGCATCAAACAATTAACTACACCAGTCGATGAACTCAGGAAGTGAGCAACACCAAACACACCGAACCAACTCATTAGGAACACTACAAAACCAACTTCGTAAAGAAAATGTATACTAAGCAATAGTGATATCAGTGAAATACAGTGAATACCGAGTACCAGAGACATCAATTGCCGAGTTAGCCAGAATTGACATATGGGTTTGTTATGGCACAATCATCAAGGTAAAACGTTCTGGCTAACATTCATGTTTTGTATTTTTTTTGTTGAGTAAATCACGAAGGTGATTATGCTCCTATTTTATATTCATCGATCCTAATGCAACACTTGGAGCCAATCAAAATTACTAAAGCTTAAGCGGCAAAAAGAGTAAATCTGGTTCGTAGATCTTGAATCTTAAGGAAGTTTAGTTGTCTATATAAAGATAAGATTTGAACCCTAATATGTGTGTGAGAGGATGTGAAGGAAATGAAGGAATGAGTAGAGAATACATTCAGACCAGTGAACCATTCTGATAGAGTTCAGTGATCGAGTAAAGCATTGAAGGACATAACAGAGATAAACTTGATAGATGAGATCACATCAAATACTGGAAGGAGAAGATCTGTAATCAGCATATAGTGCAGAACAAAGGATTAGGAAATGAGACATTCTAACAAGTGTATCAGGGTAAATCTCTTAACAGATTGGTTTTAACAGACTTTTTTTAATCTCTTAACCGAGTGCTTACTTAGTTGTAAGTTCTAAATCCTTTTTCAAGGTAGAATGTATAAGTCTTTTAGCTCTTAACAGGGTAGACCCCTCACAGAGTAGATCATATTTTGTGATCAAATTTGTAGCCCTAACAAGAAAACTTTATACTGCAGTAGTGAAGATTTGTGGGTGTCATCCCCACCCCAGTTTTACCTTTCAAGGGTTTCTAGGTAACCAAATTTATTGTGTTATGAGTACTTTCTTGAATGTTGTTTAGTGTATTAGCTTCATTACATTGATGTAGTTTCTTTTTAAGCTATGCAAATTTTTTCAATAATGATAAAATAGATTAATAGGTGATATCTGATTCACCCCCTCCCCCCTCTCGTATCACATTTCCCAACTAAATTTCCAATAATGAACACTTCACCAAGAACTCAAAAGTAGTTATCAATCAAACCGAACAAGCTACTGAGTAGCCAAACAAGCTCTAACATATTTTTAGATGATCCATGATTGTCATAAACCCAAGATGCTCTACATCAAACACCTGGGGTTGAGAAGAAATGATTCTCCAAATCATGTTTCAGGTATAACTCGAGTTGAATCCAACTCAAATTAAAAAATCCATGCACTTTCTTCAATTGGTTTGTTCTTCCACTTTACCAAATACTCCATGTAATCCTTTCCTCTTGTGCTTCTGCCAACCCTTTCTTCCAAAATCTGCTCAAATTCCTCTATCTACTTCTTAGGATAATCACTTGGTGCTATCACTTCTTCATCAGGTTCATGATACTCATACAAATCTAAAATGTTGAATATATGTGATATATCCATGTCATCAGGTAATTCCACTTCATAAGCATTTCCACTATCAAATTTCTTCAATACCTTACAGGGACCAAATTTCTTCATCTTCAACTTACCATATGTTCTAATAGGAAATATTCCTTTCTTCAAATGAGCCATTACTTCATCACCAACATCAAAAATCTTATGTCTTCTTGACTTATCTGCATTATCCTTTTATTTCATATTACTCTGCTCCAACTTATGTTTCACTTCCTCATGCAATGATTTCATAAATTTAGAAAATTCTTCTCCTTCAGCACTGCTCTTCTCTTCACCAGCACTCTCAAGTCTGATATACCTCTTGGCTGTATGCTAGTAATAATCTCAAAAGGTGTCTTTCCAACACTCCTATTCATTGAATTATTGTATGCAAACTCTTCTTGTACTAACATTAAATCCCAATTACTCGGTTTATCTCCAACTAAATATCTTAACAGGTTACCCAAACTTCTATTTACAACCTCTGTCTATCCATCAGTCTATGGATGAAATTTCTAACTATACTTCAACTCGGTATTCAGCTTCTTCCATTGATTCTTCCAAAAATAACCAACAAACTTACTGTCTTGGTCAAAAATGATACTCCTTGGTAATCCATGCAATCTGATAATTTCCTTATAGAAAAGATTTACTATATGCACTTCATCTGATATTTTTCTATATGGTATGAAATGTTCCATCTTGGAAAATATATCCACAACAAAAAATATAGAATCATTACCTCTTGATGTCCTTGGTAAGCCAAGATCAAAATCCATGTTGATATCTCTCCAAGGTTTCTCAAGAATAGAAATCGATGTATACAATCCAGTATTCTGACTTACTCCTTTTTCCACTTGACAAACTCCACAAATCTTCACAAATTTATGAACATCCTTATACAATTGAGGCCAAAAATACATTTCCTCAAGAAAACTCAATGTCTTGTCAATGCCAAAATGTCCATCCAAACCACTACTATATTTTTCCTTTATCAAATTAGTTATCATTGATCCTCTCGGTATACATAACTAAATTCCTTTGAACAAGATACCTTCTTGAATGAAATAGTCTTCAAACTTACTCGGTTGATCTAGTATAGGTGCTCTGCACATTCTCCACTACTTAGAAAAATTGGGGTCAGTTTCATACAAATTATTCATGTCATCAAAACCAAGAACCTCAATTCTTATCTCAATCATCAAAGATATTCTTCTACTCAATGCATCAACAACTCAATTAGACACTCCACTCTTATGTTTTATCACAAATGTGAAATTCTACAAATACTCAACCCATTTCATATGTCTCTGATTCAACTTATTCTGACTACCCAAATATTCCAAAGCCTTATGATCAATATACAATACAAATTCCTTTGGCATAAAATAATGTCTCCATTTCTTCATGGCTTGAACAATAGCATAGAATTTTTCATCATACATATAATCCTTTTAGCATCATTCAACTTCTCACTAAAGAAAGCATCAGGTTTACCATATTAACTCAACATAGCTCCCATTGCACTTCTAGTTGCATCACATTAAACTTGGATTACCTTATTGAAATTAGGTAAAACTAACATAGGCATTCAACAACCTTCTGTTTTAAAGTCTCAAAACTCTTATCAGCTCCATGTGCCCACTTGAATTCTCTTTTATCTCCTCTCATTATTTCGGTCATAGCATTACAAATTGAACTAAAATTTATGATGAAATTTTGCTAAAAACTTGCTAAACCATGGAATGATCTTACCTCACTAACATTTTTAGGTGTAGGCCATTCAAGAATAGCTTCAACCTTCTCAGTATCTATCTTCAAACCATCAACTGAAATCACAAATCCCAAATACACAATCTCCTCTTTCATGAAGGAACATTTTTTCAAATTAATCAACAACTTTTCTTCTTTCAATCTCTGTAATACTTGTGTAATGTGTAACAAATGATCCTCTCTCATTTTACTGAATATCAAAATATCATCCAAGTATATAATCACAAATTTACCTAAGAATTTCTTCATAACCTAATTCATTAACCTCATAAAACTACTCCGTGCATTAGTTAAACCAAAAAGCATAACCAACCACTCATACAAACCTTCTTTTGTCTTAAAATAATTCTTCCATTCATCACCTTCTTTGATTCTAATATGATGATATCCACTCTTCAAATCAATCTTGGTAAAATATTTTCCTCCACTCAAACAATCCATTATGTCATCCATTCTCGGTATAGGGAGCCAATACTTAACTGTTATCTTGTTGATTTCTCTAGAATCAATACACATTCACCATTCCCCATTCTTATTATGTGCCAACACAACTGTAATTGCACACAGACTTAAACTTTCTTTGATCAAATCTTTTTGCAACAACTCTTGTACTTGTCAGTTGAGTTCCTCATTTTCAATTGGTGTCAATCAGTGTGGTGCCTTATTCGATAAAATAGCTCTAGGAATTAGATCGTATAATGACTAATACTTCTCATCAAAGGAAAACCATCAGGTACATTATCAGAAATGATCTCTTTGAACTCAATGAGTAATTTATCAACCTCTACTAAAACTTTATCTTATATTTTCTCACTCAGTTTGTTAGGAATCAAAGCATAAAAAACATCATTTTTCTTCAAATCCTTAACAAACTATCTACCTTCCATCAAACAAAATTTCACAAATGTACATATCTTACCAAAAAAATCTTCAATCAAAGGTAACAAGATTTCTCTCCTACCATCAGCCCAAATAGTATACTTGTGCAATATCCCATCATATATAGCATGTTTATCATGTTTCCAAGGTATTCCCAATAGAATATGATAACAATCCATATGCATAATATCACACAACACCTTATCATAGTACTTTCCAATTTTTAGATTCACAAAATATTATTCACTTACCATTAGTGTATGCTCATCCTTGATCCATGAAATCTGATAGGGCTTTGGGTGCTTCAATCTTTCCAACAGCAAATTTGTAACCATTTCTTATGATGCCAGATTCTCTGAGCTTCCAGTATCAATGATCACTTTCCAAAATTTGTCTACAACTTTGCATCTGGTCTTAAACAAACTTTTCCTTATCGGATCTTCCTTAGCCTTTTCACTCCACAATGCTCTTCTGACCATCAAGTTTCCTTTCTTCTCAGGCTCATTTGATGAACCTTCATGTATCAAATCATTTCCACTACCATTGAACTTCTTACTTGCATATGTACTCTCAAATGATCTATGTCCTTCTTCACCGCAATTGTAACAAGTTCCTCAAAATCCACCTCTTCCATAACCACCCTGGGAGTAGTTACCACTTCCTTGAAATGAACTTTCACCTTTCCACTCAGTTTTTCCTTTGTCATGATTTGTTTTGTCCTAATAAAATCTACTACTTTCACCATAGGATCTACGTCTTCCCCTAGGGAATCTACCACCTCTTCCTCTTTGTCTTTTTGTATACCTTTTATTCAATTTCTCCTCAGTTCTTAGGGAAAATTGATAAGCCTCCTCAATACTCTCCATTTTCACCAAATTGATCTCTTCTTGAATAAAAGTCCTTAACCCATTTAAATATCTTGCAATTCTTTCCACCTCATATTTAATATGTCCAGATCTGATATCTAGCCTATAAAATTCCTCGGTGTAATCTTTCACGGAGCTTTCTACTTCAAAATTTGCATTCTCCTAACTAGGTTTATCTAATAATGACAAGGTAGAAACTTATCTTTCAATTTGTTTACCATCTTATTCCATACCCTAATTTTGACTTTACCTTTCTTATTTTGGTCTAACTGTAGATGCTCCTACCATAAGGATGCATGACTTTTCAATTTAGTGCTTGCAATTTTCAGTTTCTTCTCCTCTTATATGTTCTCATATTCAAAGTATTTTTTCATCTCATTGATCCAATCCACCAATTCATCTTAATCTAGTTTCCCACTATATTCAATGTTGGAATTCTTATTGGGAAAGTAAGATACTGAGAGGGGGGGTGAATCAGTTATCCATAAAATTTTACACTTTGAAATCAATTCAACATGTGTATCATAAACATAGACTTCAATGCTGAAATAAATCTAACTGCTAATCATATCCATAAAAATTAAACACATAACACAAAGATTTGGTAACCCAAAAACCATTGAAAGGTAAAACTGGGGTGGGGATGAAACCCACCAATCTTCACTACTACAACAATAAAGTGTTCCTGTTAGGCTACAAAGTTTTGATCACTTCTGCTGATCTAACATGTGAGGGGTCTACCCTGCTAAGAGCTTACATACTTATACAACCTACCATGATTAAAGGATTTAAACCTCACAAATAAGTAATCACTATATTAAGAGATTTACAAAGTCCAAATATGACCACTCTGTTAAGAGATTTACCCTGATTCACTTGCTAGAATGTATCAGTACCCGATCCTTTAGTTTTCACTTCAAATGTTGATAACAAATCTCCTCTTTCCAAATCTTATCTGATCTCAAAATCAAATATTACCATGTTCTGTCCTTCACTTCTCTACTCGATCACTCTACATGATCTATGCATCTGACAATCAAAACACTGCTTCCATTCACATACATGTGAGATCTCATTATTGTTACATTATTAGGGTTTTGATGTCACCTTAAATAAACAACTAGTCAAGATCCTAGATCAAGATCAACGATATAGATTCATCACTTATGTCGCTTTAACAGTCCCTTTTTTTTATTGGTTACAATGCTTGCATAGGGATTAATGACTGAAATCATGATGTGTAATCAACTCCTTAATTCTCTCAACAATCATTAAATCATGCATAGAAGTTGGCCAAAATGGTTTACCTAGGTGTTTGTGCCATTACAAACACATATACCAAAACTAGTTCACTTGGCATATGAAGTCTTTAATGCTTAGTTAAAACTATTCTCCATATACTAGCGCTCGACACTAACTCTTCTATACAACTTGACATATATACTACTCGATAACTACAGGGATACTCACAGACCTCTGACTTGCTTGACAATAACTACTACTTGGTACATATACAAAATAAAGGTCCATACATAACTTGGCCTTAATAGGATGGCTAAATCACAATGATGATCAACCAACACTGCCTTGAAAATGACTAAGTATTTGACACTAATAGACAACATGAGTTGGAGATCAACAATCTCCCCCTTTGACATTAGTGGAAAAAACACTTTGTCATCACTTTACATTACATAGACAAAATAATACTTAGTACTTTAGTACTATAGACATGGAAAATTGGCCAAAGGCTTAAATTAATCAAAAGGTGCATCAAATCATCAAAATAGCATGAAAAATCAATAAATGGAACAAAGGCAATTCAAATCAAAGGAAAATTCAATTAAATGATTAAATGATTAAATAAAGCTTGAAAAGGGGAAAAACACTACGAAATTGATTAAATTCAATTAATGACATAGTTGTTGAAAGCAAAAATCAAAATGAACCTCTTACCCTTCATGGCTAAATTTAATTACTTTAATTAATTAATAAATCACAATTTCCCTCAACAAAGCAAATTGGAGACAAAATGGACACAAATCACTCACTTTTGTTGAAATGGTCCAGCCTTTTGAAACCATTTAAATGATTGTCCCCTCCTTGTCCCCCCATTTATGGACAAAGCAAAGCCAATTGACCTTACCCAAGCATAACCATGATCAACTCACTCTACCCCCTACCCTTGGGAAAATCCTATAAGTAGAAAGCATTTTGAGGCATTAATCATCCACTCCATATCTTTGAATTGCAGCAAAGCTCTTGCAATTTGCATCCACACCACTCACTTGTCAATTTTAATAGCTTAAGCTTTGATTATAATAGATTGTTCATCAAATAGAGCTAGAATTTGATTGAATAGATCTTAATTGCATATCATATAGCTTAATTCTCATCTTTAGAGTGTCACTAGTGAGGATCATAGCTGAGAGCCTCATTTACCACTTTATTTTAGAGATCCATGAGATGTTGATAGATTAATTGTGCATTATTTAGATTAGTTTTCTCTAATTAGTGTGAATTCTCTTTAAATATTGTTATTTCATGAAGGTGTTAAACTCACACACACAAATGGCACCCAACGTAGGGCCCTAGGCCTCTAAATCCATCATATTTTCATGTTATTTACAAAATTTAGGCTAGAATTGCATAAATTTGCTTGCTGTCTGTAGGTTACAGAGAAGAAATCACGCCTGCCAGTAAAGAGATCTCGCCTTTAGCCAAGAAATGTCACTTATGAAGAATAAAATGATGCTCTGAGTCTAGACACTTCTGTGGATTAATCTACAGATTCACGCCACAGAGAAAAGAAGTACCGCATCACAGAAAGAAATCACGCAGCAATTATTAAAAGTGTTGCGTTCGTGACAAAGGTTCCATGCCTTTTGTCATTCAAATGTCACTTACTCGACAATAAAAAGCCACCGCCATGAAATACTTTTGCGTCTAGAGTATAGGGGGTTTTCTATCTTCTTGAATTAAGTTGTCGCTTTCAGTATTTTAAATGTCGCTTCTATCATTTTAAATTTTACAATCATTACACCTATTTTTCACTTCTTATAAATATTTCATGCATAGATGAATTAAATACCACCTTTGATCAATTTAATCTCACTTGAGCCCCATAAGGTGACGCTCGCGGTTAGATAAATCACGTGCTGTGTTAAATAAATCACGCGTAAAGTAAATATAATGTCACGTAGACTGTGCCTGGTAATTTTGTTAAATTGATAAATCAGGAAGTGAATCTAAAATTTTACTGGTTTCTCTGCCTCAGGTAAATGATTTGTCATCCAAAAATCCGAAAACCAGAGAGTAGATACAACTTGAAGGAGAAGTTGATAGCTAGAAGGATAAGAAGGCAAAACTGAATATACACCGCCTTTGTCCTTAATTTGGATTTGGAGAGAGATGTAGAGGTATATGCTAAATACATTGCTGTCATAAATGCTTACAAAAAAAAAATGTATCATTAAATTGGGAGTTTAGTCCTTAAACTTGTAAAATTTTCCAAGTATTTGAGTAAAAAGAATCAAGAGCATAATTAAATTGTAGCATTCTAAGCTTTGATTTTGGTTTCCCCTCACTTTGTTTGTATTGTGTCAACTAACTTGTTGGTGGAGGGAACATTTTTCTAAGGTAAGGGAAGGCTTTGAAGAGAAAATGAAAATCTACTACTTATAAATGCGCCTAGCCTTTGCTAGCATCGGTTGAGGTATTTTTCTTAACAAGCTTGCAAAATTCCCTTAGCTTGTGGCAATTTCAAAGCTATGAACATAGATTAATCATTAAGGGAAAAGAACAAACATTTCAATTTTAAGAACTCCTTTGTCACGAAGTTGAAAAAGAACAAAAATTGTGATTGTAAGTGTTTGGGATAAGGAAAAAGCAATAGGGATATGCTCTTCACTCTTTGAGTGAATCAAATTCCCAAACTTGCTCTACCAAATCCACTTTTCATGCTTTCAAATGAACATGTTTAAAACTTAGTGGGCTCGCCTCCCAAGATTGCCTTAAAGGGCCGGTGAGAGGGACAACCCAAAGTGGGATACACTTTCTTTTGCCATGAGAATCTGACCCACTATAAAAAGAAACGCGTGTATCCTTAATGGGGTGCACGACAAAAGGATTTTAGCCCCTTCGAACTTCCTCTAGTAGTCTTAATGGATTGCACAAAATCATACTTCAGTCCCTGTGGGAAGCCCCTTAACATACTTGGGGGATGAACAAATAAGATCCATTTTGAACGGAAAACTTACTACATAACGGTAAAATAGCAAAACTACCTATTAGAGCCATGTTTACGAACCAACTATGTGCTAGGTAGATTGCGTGGAAGCTATTCTTGTGTCTCAACCTGTAAAAAGGTTTGAAAATACACACATTAGAGCATTCTAGGGATATGGTACCAAATTGATGTGTGTGTTGAGATTGATTTTATATTTTCAAACAAGATATTCCAAATTTATTGATCAAAACATCATTAAGATTTTTAAATCATCTAAAATTGATCAAAAAAAACTTTTACCTTATTCAAAACTGGATTATCAAAGGAAGAAGCCAACATACCCTTAAAGTTTTTTCATGCCTTCTTTTACAAGATCACACTATATCAAGAAAACATTACAAGCAGACGGGACCTACAAATGAGAAGAGCTTCCATTTTCAGAGGACACTTTCACTACTCCACGAGTCATTGAAAAACCTACTAAGGCAAAAGACACTAACAAGATGTTTAGCGGCATCCTAGGAAATACCAACCCTAACAACCAAGGAAACAACATGAACGGGGGTATTGATCCTAACAACAATCAAGAGAACTCTAATAATGGAGGAATAGACCCTAATTCCCAAGGGGCGAATTCACAAGGCAACAACTTGCCTCCTTCTAACAACACAAACCTCTCTCCAACGGCGGAAGATGCCACAGATGAAAAGGTTGTAGAGGCAATCCAATGTCCTTACTTCCTAGAACTAATGAAAAAGGCCATTCATAAGGACAAGGAAAAATATTTCATGGACTTAGTACAAATGGGGATAAAACTTCCTAAAGATTTTGACATAGAACAACTAAAGCCTAAGGAAGTAGAAGACCCTATGGAGGCAGTAAGGGAACAATTTAAGTTATTCCAAATGGAAATAGACACTTTGAAACAAAACGGGGCTCCTAAGCCCTTCTCTATCAAAGCATTGTGTCCTTTCCCATTTGATAAGAGTTTGGTCATGGTGCCTTTTCCCATTAACGTAACATTTCCTAGGTATGATAAGTACAAAGGAACATCTGACCCACATGACCATCTTCAAGGGTTTTGTGCATTGAGTCTTGAATTCATGCATGATACAACCTATTTAATGAGACTATTCCCAAGAAGCTTGGGAGGAATGGCTATGGATTGGTTTTCAAAACTACCATCCGGCATCAAAACCTTCGAAGAGCTAGCTTCTAAATTTGCGACTCATTACTCATATAACATCAAACATGAGGTCACAATGATAATGTTATGTAACATGAAGCAACGAGATGGAGAATCCTTCCTCACATTCTTGCAAAGATGGAGTACCACATTTTCTAGATATCCAAGAAGTGCACCTGAAAAAGAGAAAATGGATATCTTTATTAACGGCTTAAGCAATGAATTAAATTATAGGCTAAGAAAGCAATGTCCTAAAACCTTCCAAGATTTTATTGATAATGGAGTTACAATGGAAGAAGTGTTGGTTAAGAGTGGAGAGCTGAAATTGTACAAAGAAAATAAGAACAACTCTAACAACAATACCAACAATACCAACAATCAAAATAAGGGTTGGTACAACAACAATAGCCGTTATGCTGCCAAAAATAACAAGGGAATTGTTAATGATGGTGTGGTGGAGTCCAGCAACTTGAAGGTGGTTCCATTTTCCCTTACAAGGATGCCTAATCAAGTGAACAATACTAATCAAGTATACAATGCACCTCCCAACAATAACAACAATGCCAACAAGGACAATCAAGGAAACAATGTGCGAAACAACAAGTTTGATAAGTATTTGAAGCCTACTCCTTCAAGGAACTTTAGACCCTTGGGAGAACCTCTTGAAAATGCATTAAAGACTCTCATGGCTAATAATGTCATTACATTACCCAGCATTCAACCTTATGAGCCAAACAACAAGCCTAGCTGGTGGAGTGCTAACAGTCATTGTGAGTATCATAGAATTTGGGGGCACACAACAAATGAATGTCTACAATTAAAGAATGTGGTGCAAGACTTGATAGATAATCGCATAATCACCATTGATGGACCCCAAAATAATGAAGATCATACAGCATTCAAACAACCTTTTTACAAACATGATAAGGGTGAGTCATCAAATAGCAAGAAACAAAGCGCCAATAATCTCAACTTTGCGCCACCTTATGATCATATTGTTAATGCTATAATAATCAATGAACAATCTCAAAAGGAAGCAAAAAATGTCATTACAAGAGGGCAAAATTCTAGAATGACCCTACAAGGGATAGCCCCTCAAAGCACTAACATCCCACAATCCAACATTGTGGTCAAACAACCTCCTACAGCAGCAAGGCCTTATAGTTTGGTTGATCAATTGCAACGTACCCCAGCACAAATCTCAATCTTAGAGTTATTAAAGTTGTCACCAAATCATAAGGAGATTTTGGAAAAAGCTTTAGTAGAGACACATGTTCCTACTAACTTAGAGGAAGAAAAGTTTCAAAATATGGTGGGACATCTCGTGGCTCCTCGTTGTCTTTCATTTTTTGATCAAGATGACATGTCTATAACCCATCCTCAAAATATACCATTGCATATAGAGGTCTTAATTGAAAGGCATAGAGTCAAAAGAGCCCTTATTGATGGAGGGGCTGGTCTCAACATTTGCACATTAAGTCTTGTAAAATCCTTAGGTCTATCTGAGTCTTGCATTGACCCTACAAAGAAAATCACCATAAAAGCTTATGATGAAGCTGAAAGAGCTTCTAAAGGCATGATTGTATTGCCCATCCAAGTGGGACCAGCCAAGAAGGATACCAAGTGTCAAGTGTTGGACATGAAATTAACTTATAACATTTTATTGGGAAGACCATGGATTCATGAGATGCAAGCCGTCCCATCCACATACCACAAATGAATCAAGTTTCCATACATGGGTGAAGAAATCACGGTTGGAGGGGACTCAAATCCATTCCAATATTGTAATGCACTCAAACCCTTGCATGAATTATACATTCCATATAATCATGAAGGAATTATTCCAAGAATCACCAATGAAGATACACAAAACCCTCCTCAAGATATCTCAACAACATCAACTAAGGGCAAGGAAAAAGTGAACTATGAGGGTCCAAATGCAATGGAAAGTCCATATCTAGTACCTAAATTGGAGACGGTGATCTAAAAACCTACCAAAGAGGAAAAGGAACAAGCTAAAGAAGATCATTACCAACACATGAGTGAGATGATGAACAAATTTGACAAACAATGCAAGATTAGTTCAAAAGGAGTAGGAGAATATTCCATTTCTCTACTCGACATGCCCATATCTCCAAAATCACATGGTAAACCATCAAAAGAACATCTTCCACATAAGTATAATTCTTATTTTGTGAGGGAAGAACAAAGCAACATGGGATATGGAAGAAGATGAAGTCCTTCAATGGTTTTATCATGATAAAGAGGATACCTCAGACACTCCCATGGAAAGAATTCAGCATGTCAATATTCAAACCGAACAATATGGGAAAGGATTTGATATTATGCAAAAGATGGGATACAAGGGAAGAGGACCCTTAGGCCAAAGAAATAGGGGGTTATTAGAACCTATTGAACCTATTTGGAGGGCAAGTCACAAAAAATCTGGAGTAGGTTTTCAATTCAAAGGAGAAAGTTCAAGTCCAATACATGATTTTCATCCTCAAATAAATGCCTTAGAATCCGAAGGAGATAGTGATGACTCTTGGGATTATGAATGGGATACCTTATCAGAGGAGTCATGCCAAGATAAGGAAGTCATTGCTATAAATACTTATGCAAAAATCCCAAGGCAAGAAGCTCCAATTAGTGAAGAACCTCATATTCAAAGGCCTAATATAGAACAAGCACCTACTAGTGGAGCATGGATAGAAACATTTTGGACACCTTCAGAGGAGGGAAATTCAAATGTTAGTTTTAACCTGCTCATGGCTTTTCCCACATTTTTTCCCATAGAGGTTGATGAGGATTCAAGTGAAGGGGACTTTGACCCTTCTTCCATGGATCATCTTGAGGAAGCGCACATCATAGATCTAAATGATACAATGTATGAACCCTCAAATGAAGTCTTGTCCATAAATCCTATTGATGCCACCTTACCCAGTGATTCCTTAATTTTGATGCGCCCAGACCTCATTGATTGGGACCAAACCGAACCAAATGACTTACTTTATTTCCCAAATGACCAAGCAGCAAACCAATATCTCAATGCGGTTGAACCCTCTTTCATCAATGAACTCAATATGGACATAATGATAGCAGCAGGGGTCCAATCTCTTAGTCAAAATAAAAAAATGAAAAAAAATAAAAAAATGAGAAGTTCTATTGGTGAAAACCCAATTGTGGCACCATTAGAACCAAAAATAATGAAAATAAAAGATGTTTCTTTTGGTGAAAACCCAACTGTGGCACCAAAGGAAGAGAGATTAGATACTTTGCCTGAACATGAGGAAGAAAGGTCACCTATTCTTATAGAACCAACAAAAAAGGTCAACATTGGGACGGAATTAGATCCAAAGTTCATACACTTGGCAGCATCACTTACACCTCTAGAAAGAGAGGACTTTATCAAATTCTTCCAAGAACAACAAGTAAACTTCGCATGGTCATATGCTGACATGCCCGAACTGGATCCTAATTTCATAATGCATCATTTGAATGTTAGACCCGAAGTTAAACCTGTAAAGAAAAAGCTAAGAAAAATGCACCCACATGTGGCTCTCCTAGTCAAGGCAAAATTGGAAAAATTGTTAAAGGTGGGGTTCATAAGAACAATAGCATATGCTAATTGGATCTCTAACATTGTGCCGGTCACCAAGCATGATAAATCTATCCGTGTGTGTACAGATTTCAGAGACTTAAATCTTGCATGTCCCAAGGATGACTTGCCATTGCCAAGCATAGATACCATAGTGGATTTGACAGCAGGTCATGCAATGTACTCATTAATGGATGGATTTAGTGGCTACAATCAAATAAAGATTGCTCCTGAAGACCAAGAAAAGATAGCATTTACTTGCCCTTGGGGTACTTTTTGTTGGAATGTCATGCCCTTCGGTCTTAAAAATGTTGGAGCCACATATCAAAGGGCCATGACAACTATCTTTCATGACATGATGCACACCTTCTTAGAAGATTATGTGGACGACATCCTAGCAAAGTCCCACAAAAGAGAAGAACATTTACAAATCCTAAGAAAAATATTCATTCAGTTGGAGCAGTTCAAAGTTAGATTAAACCCAAAGAAGTGTGCCTTTGGTGTCCAATCTGGTAAGCTATTGGGCTATATAGTGTCAGCAAAAGGAATCGAAGTGGATCCTAAAAAAGCACAATCCATCCTAGAGATGGAGATTCCAAGAAACATTAGCCAAATGAGATCACTACAAGGCAAGATTCAATCAAATAAGGAGGTTTATTTCTCAATAAGCGGAAAAGTGTCATTCCTTCACTAGATCGTTACACAAGGACATTGTATTTATGTGGGATGAAGATTGTGATAAGGCCTTCACTATTTTGAAGACTTATTTGATAAACCCACCTATTCTTATGCCACCTATCAAGGGTAAAGAACTCTTGTTATACATATCAACCACAGAAAGGTCTTTAGGCATATTGTTGGCACAAGAAGATGAGCAAGGAAAAGAAAGGGCAATCTATTATCTTAGTAGAACCCTAATAAAATATGAACTAAATTATTCATTCATGGAAAGAGCATGCCTAGCAGTGGTTTTTGCATCTCAAAAACTCAAACATTATATGTTGATGCATAAAATCAAATTAATTGCCAAGATTGATCCTCTCAAATACTTGCTAAGTAAAACTACCTTAACGGGTAGAATAGCAAAGTGGGTCATGATCTTAAGTGAATTCGACATTGAATATGTTGATAGAAGAGCAATTAAAGGACAAGTGATAGAAAATCACTTAGCAGATAACCCAATGGAGTCCACACAAACCATTCAAATTGAATTTCCAAATGCAGCAATTGTCAATATAGAAGCAAAGACATGGAAATTGTATTTTGATGGATCTTATACACAAGGAGGTTCTGGAGCAGGTATATTATTGGTTACCCCTCAAGGGTACACTATTCCAAAGTCCTATAAACTTTTATTTCCATGCACCAATAATATCGCGGAATATGAGGCATTCGTCATTGGTATCAAAATGGCTTTGGAATGGAATATTACCAAATTGCAAGTGTATGGGGATTCACAACTCATAATCAATCAGGTTAACAATGAATACAATACCAAAGATGCAAAGTTGATGAAATATAAAACCTTGATTGATGGATGAAAGAAGTACTTTGCTTTGGTCACATTTGAATAGATTCCAAGAGAAAAGAATAGAGCAGTAGATGCCATAGCTACCTTGGCTTCCTTATTACAAAAACTGGATCAAAATGAGAAGTATGAGTTCTTGGTGGAAGAGTTGGTAAAACCGGCATTCAACCTTCCTAACACCCAAATTGTTGCTCTTTTACATGGACATGACTCTCCTTGGTATGGACCTATCTACACTTATCTCAAAGACCAAGTGCTTCCCTTAGACCAAACTCGTGCCCAAAAATGTAATTTCATACGCCAAGCCACCCGTTACCTAATCCTTTCAGACACATTGTATCGAAAGGGTCTTGATGGGACGTTACTTAGGTGTTTAGAGGAAGAAGAGTCTAAGTTAGCTCTACACGAGGTCCATGAAGGCATTTGCGGGTCACACTCAAGCGATCTTAATCTAGCTAAGAAAATTCTTCATTTAGGGTACTTTTGGATGACATTAGAAAAGGATGCTTGTCATTTTGTGAAGATATGCAGCAAATGTCAATATCATGGTAACATGATACATGCACCTGCTCAAGAACTACACCCATTCATTACACCATGGCCTTTTTATCAATGGGGTTTTGATTTAATTGGAATCATATATCCTCCATCTTCAAATGGACACAAGTATATCATCACAGTGACATAATACTTTACCAAATGGGTGGAAGTAGTTCCATTAACAATGGCAACCGGCAAACAAATTTCAATGTTCATATTGAACCACATAATTTGCCGTTATGGTATCCCACATGCTATTATCATAGATAATGGAAAGCAATTCAAGAATTAGGATATAGATGAACTTTGCATGACATTCCACATTACACATCATTCATCATCCATCTATTATCCACAAGGCAATGGCCAAGCTGAAGCAATGAACAAAAATATCCTCAAGATATTAAAAAGATCAGTTAACAAATCAGGAAGAGATTGGCATGTGCAAATAAATCCAGCATTATGGGCTTACAAAACTAGTATCAGAACACCTACAGGAGCCACGCCATTCTCTTTATTCTATGGAGCCGAAGCGATTCTACCATTAGAATTTGAAATTCCATCTCTACGGGTTTCATTAAGAGGATTGATAACTGCCGAGGATTATAGAGTTGCTAGACTTCAACAATTGGAATTGTTGGAGGAACACCAGACTCAAGCTTATGATCATTTAAGGGTCTACCAAAATAGGATTTCAAGGAATTACAACAAACACATCAAACCAAGAACGTTTCAAGTAGGAGACTTGGTATTAAGAGAAAATCCCAAAAATCAAGTTGAAAGGGAGAAGAAAGGAAAGTGGGAAGCTAACTGGATAGGCCCATTTGTGATAGTGTCATCCTTTGGAACTAGAACATACAAGCTATCAGATTGTGATGGTGAAGAATTGTAAAAACCCATAAACAACATTCATTTGAAGAGGTTCTACACCTAAAGCAGACGAAAGAGTATAAAGAGTATCAGATGAGAGAGCATCATATTTATTGTACATAGTTGAAAAGAGATCTTGAAAATACCAAAAAAAAAAAAAAAAGAGAAAAAGAAAAAGAAAAAAGTGCCTTGGTGAAAACCTAGCAATAGGCGCCTTGGTAGCAATAAAAAAAGCAAAAGCACCCAAAGGTGAAAACTTGGCAACAAGCATCTTTGGTTCCCTTAAGTCATTTCCTTCCTAGTCACATGTGTACATAATGCATCTCATTATCCCATTTGTCCAAACCTTCATTGCATCTGTCATTTGTACATAGTCCTAATAAAGCTTTTTAGCATCATCATTTGCATGGCCCAAAGTTGTCAAAAATTGATACATTAAACACTTGGGGGCAGCAAAGAGCAGATCAGAAAGTTGGTACCTCAAAAAGGATTCAAACGAGCAACATTCAACCACAAGCAGAAAGAGATCAGAATTTCAGAAGATAGATCAGATTTTTGTGAACCTTTGATTGATATCATTTATCACCAACCAAGAAATTGATTAACACAACAAATCCTTGAGCCTTAATTAACTTTATTATTCAGGATTAAAAATCAAACATCATTAAATGATCAAAACACTTGGACATACTATTTGAAGATCAAAAAACAATGCAAAACACTTGGATAGATTCTTTTGAAAAGTTGGTTAAAAATCTATTTACTTATGTTGATTCGATTTGTATCAAGCCTTTTTACCTAATGAATGATGTTTCGACTAGATTGGTGTTGATGAAGACATGATATTTTTCTTGATTTTGAAGTGAATGTTTGGAGGAAGATTCATTGCCTTGTATGAATTCATCTAAAGACATGGTCATTAAAGAACCATCGAGGATTACCTCATAAAATAATGAGTTAACCTTTGTTTGTTTACGCAACCAGATACCTTGGATATTTAGATTCTTCATATCTAAATGCCAAAATCCACTTGCAACATAGAATCTAACAAAATCGGTATTCGTACTCTCATGATTGTTTGTAATCAGTGATAGTCGTATCGAAGAGACCGATGGGAAAGCAAAATGGAGGTTACCAAAGGAGCAAAAATCAAAGTGATATTCATATCATCATGTCAATGGGCAGTGGTGATTGTATCGACTTTCTGGTCCCAAAGTGCTCAATGATGAAAATATATCCTCAAGGCATTTATTTGCTAAAAGCTAGTGACACTTAGGTTAAAATTGCATTCTCATAGAAAGGTTAAATGCATTCTCATGCTAGCATAAATTGCACATGCTTTTTATTTATGGTAAAAAAAATTTCCAAGGGACTAAACCAAAATCAAAAAGAGGTACATAACATCATCAAGGGTCAAAATCAAGAGTCAAATCAACAAGGACATCATCAAATCAATATCATTTTTCTACAACAAAAATGAGATTACACTTTTTGCATTCATTCCATAGCATTAATCATTACATAGATATACCATCGTAGAAAAGAAAGAAATAACCATTTACATTTGCATACATCTAGATAGGGAAAAAGATTGCATACATGAGAAAATAACAAAAACATAGAACCATATCCATGAAAAGAACTGCATCCATACATGAAGAAAGAAATGCATCCATCTATCTATATCATATATAAGATACGTTGCATCCATAGAAACATTCATCAAAAAAAATAAAGGCATCAGCAAAACACATATAGCAGCATCTAAAGGTAATCTCATATATCATCAAGTACAAAAGGAAGGATCATAAATGTCATCATATAACAAGTTTACTCAAAATCAACGCATCAAGTCTCACAATGATATCATAAATCAACTCTATAATTGCCCATCAATAGGGGCATCAATATCAACAAGTATCAAAGTACAACTGCAATGATGACACCAAGGTCACAAGAATATGGTTAAACATCAAGTATCTTAGCATCACTACAAATCTAATAAACATGAGTAATCATAGCTCAACTATCATCACCACTGGGAGGAGGTCCTGGAGGAGGCTGTGGAGGAGTTCTTGGAGGAGGCTATGATGGAGGCGGCTAAGGAGGAGTCTGACCAACCATCGCACCAAGGAGAGGAACCAATGGAGCAAGACTTGATACTAACTATTGAATCATCATAGACATCTATGATACCTCTGTCCGTAAAGCTCCCACATCTGCTCGCAGCTAAGTAGTACTGGAACTCTCCCCAACCTCATAGGTACTCTGAGGATCACCTGTATCTATAGGAGCCTTCCCCCTATCATGGGAAGAAGATGGTGGCATCTATTGTACACCTGTATCCTAACCATCTAATGTGGCCTACTGTAATCTAGCTCTCATATCCTATCCTGAAGATGATCCCTACCTAGCAGCCTTCACACGGTCCTGATGACCAGCACTCTATCTCTGTACTACTGTAGGAGGAGGAGAAGGAGGAGGAGGTGGTGCCTGTATATGTACATCTCTAGCTCATCCTCTAAGTCTAACCACTACCCTACCTCATGGTCTACCTTTGCATCTCCTACCACCACCGTCACCTCTGTCATCATCTCTCCCAGGTACTGGCTCTGTAGGGTCAGTGAATCAAGGCATAGGATGCTCCATCAACCAATCCAGATACTCCTGAGTGATCCTGGCATCTCTGATATGTAGCCTCATGTCCCAGTCCATGAAGCCAAGCATCGCTATCTGCTCAATTACATCATCATATGAGGGCATGTGCCCCCAAGTAGACCTCTCCGCATTGGAACGAGCATAAACTGCATATCCTTGAGGCATAGGCTGAATCTGCCCAAACTATCGTAGCACCCTACCCACCAAAAATCTCTCAATGATAGAGTCGATCCTGCCAATCATCCATCAAGGAGTGAACATGTAAGGTAACTCCGAGCCGTCCTCTCTCCACTCCTCCACATCAACATATGGTCTCTAATAGACCTCATCCATGTCATCAATCTATCTCCTCCAATACTCAAGATGTCCCAGGTGATGTTGTGTAACCATCCCTATGTACTGCCAAGCAAAAGGATACCCTAGAGGCCGGTCTCGATCTGATATAGGATGACTAACTGGTAAATGCTCCCATATCCAGAGCTGTAAGATGTGAATACTGGTAGACAAAGTAGCTGATCTCCTATAGTCCACCTCATGAAGATCGTGGTATAGCAGTGCTAGAACACAAGATCCCTAATCAAATCATCAAGGCTAATGAAGCAAGTCCTCGATAATCCTACCCCAACCCACTGGAAAACCATGACCCTGATGATCAGGAAGTAACATGCCACTGATCACAGCACCTAGCATCACTAGTAGTATAGGAAATGAAGCAAATTGCGGCCATATGATACACTCATCATCAATAGCATTATCGCCAAATACTCGGCGACAATACATCCCATCAGACACTACATCATAATACACCACCTCCCCATGTGTCAGGATCCGTAACAACCTATACACATCCTCGGGGGTGATGGTCATCTCTCCCTATGGCAGCTAGAAGGTGTTCATCTTAGAGTGCCAACGCTCTGCCATAGCGGTAATTAAACCTCAGTTCATCTGGAACTGAGGAAGATCCAATACAAACAAAAAACCACATCACCAAATCACTCACCTCTCGGCATCAGTCAGTTGATCCCTAAGATCAATCACCCAATGAGGCACGGTCCAGAGGTACAGGACAGGGACATCCTCCTGTTTAATCAAAACAATGGAATCACATGAGTAGCCTAATGTCAGGAAATCAAACAATCAATCCAAGTCATTAATTCACATATACATATCAGACCTACCAATCTTAACTCTAAGTATTGAGGAAGGATGATCCTAGTTTTATGTCTCTAAGCATTGAGAATAAAATGGACAGACGATCAGACCCATGACTTATCATTCATGACTAAGATTGATTTACCCTATCCTTCGATATCATAGTTAGTGATGTCCTAATTCATTGTTGAAATCAAAACAAGTGGAAAACCCTAACTAGACATTCGATCAGACTCATTAAAGTGATCAACATCAATCAGGTTGATGCAATCGAGTAATCAGATGAAAAAACCAAGTCCTAAGCAACTTAAAAAAATTGACTTAAGCGACTTTTCATTTAGGCGTGATTTATTTTAGCAAGGATGACATATAATTAGTCATAAGCATGATTTTAGTCATAAGCGTGACTCACTTTGCCTACATGACAAGAAATTTATCTGAGGCGACATCTTATTACCTAGGGTTTTTTAGCGACAAACAATTAAAAATCTTAAAACCCTACGCGATACCTAATTATCAGCCGGCGATAAAAGATTTTCTAGAAGCGTAAAATGATCAACAAGAAGCAAAAATTCATTTATCCAAAGTGACATTTAATTCCTCAAGGCGTAAATCAAAAGCACGGACGCGACATTTCTTTTAACAACCGCAGAATCAAAAATTGAAAATGCAATAAATGAAGTAATAAATGCGGTCATGAAAAATGAGGAAAGTTTGAACGACATACCAGAGGACTGTAGGTCAATCTTTGCCCAAACCAGCACGCTCTCTCAAACCGATGCTCGCAATGTGGGACCACCATCATGTACAAAGGGCTAAAACCAGAGCTTTAATCTCAAAAAGGGAAAGGTGAAAATGAATAGTAAAATGAAGGGTTTTACCCTATTTAAGGTCATGTTGGCCCTAATAAACACCTAAAACCACACTTTGGACCTATTAAACGATATCTTCATCAGCTAGGGGCATAAATCAAACTTGCCTAATTTTTTGAAACGGTATCAGAAATACAAACATATCACTTTCAATTATCAAATCAAATCAATTACACTATATGTTTTCATTTCTAAGGGGGCATCATCAGTGGTAAAAATGATGAACAAAATCAAATATGAAATAGTACCGACAAATTTTTTGTAATCAAATCAGTATCTGACCTACTATCATATCAAATCTATCAACATATCAGCAATCAGTGAACCCAAGACCTTTAATCAGTGAACCCAGGACCTTTATCAGTGAACCCAGGACCTATCATCAAATTAGAGGCATCGGAATCATATCAACACCATCATCAAAGGCACATCATCATCATCAGGAAGTACATCAATCAAAACGATCAAAGATAGTATGATATCATCGTACCAACTATCAGAGGTATCAAGGAATCACAAAACCAGAACAAAATCAGATCATCATACTAAGGGAATCTTTGAATCGGTGTTCTTCGCACATCGACTCAAAGAGGGGCATTTGTAGACATGGAAAATTGGCCAAAGGCTTAAATTAATCAAAAGGTGCATCAAATCATCAAAATAGCATGAAAAATCAATAAATGGAACAAAGGCAATTCAAATCAAAGGAAAATTCAATTAAATGATTAAATGATTAAATAAATCTTGAAAAGGGGAAAAACACTACGAAATTGATTAAATTCAATTAATGACATAGTTGTTGAAAGCAAAAATCAAAATGAACCTCTTACCCTTCATGGCTAAATTTAATTACTTTAATTAATTAATAAATCATAATTTCCCTCAACAAAGCAAATTGGAGACAAAATGGACACAAATCACTCACTTTTGTTGAAATGGTCCAGCCTTTTGAAACCATTTAAATGATTGTCCCCTCCTTGTCCCCCCATTTATGGACAAAGCAAAGCCAATTGACCTTACCCAAGCATAACCATGATTAACTCACTCTACCCCCTACCCTTGGGAAAATCCTATAAGTAGAAAGCATTTTGAGGCATTAATCATCCACTCCATATCTTTGAATTGCAGCAAAGCTCTTGCAATTTGCATCCACACCACTCACTTGTCAATTTTAATAGCTTAATTGCTTTGATTATAATAGATTGTTCATCAAATAGAGCTAGAATTTGATTGAATAGATCTTAATTGCATATCATATAGCTTAATTCTCATCTTTAGAGTGTCACTAGTGAGGATCATAGCTGAGAGCCTCATTTACCACTTTATTTTAGAGATCCATGAGATGTCGATAGATTAATTGTGCATTATTTAGATTAGTTTTCTCTAATTAGTGTGAATTCTCTTTAAATCTTGTTATTTCATGGTGTTAAACTCACACACGCAAGTACTCCCCCTAAGAGTATGACTCGGTCTTCATTATGTATATACATATGAATCCAACATACAATGAGTATATATTACATTAAAAAAAAAAATGTCATACCTTAATACATTACCATTTATCTTCCCCTTTTTGTCTTTATCTATCTCTCCCTTTGTTCTACTCTTTTTCCCCCTTATTTTTGTCACTTTGATTTACTGGAGTGTTGGGTTTATATAATATTTATCCAAAAATGGTTTGTAGAGTTGCATAATCATTCCCAATGCATTGTCCCAACTAGATCTAAAAGACTCCAAAACTTGTATTTTGATTTCTAGTTGAGCAGCTAGATCAATTAAACTTTCTACAATAGAGAGATGAGGATCTCTCTATACTAACTCTTTTGTTGATGCCAACTCTCTCTACATGACCTCCAAATGAGGTATCAACATTGTTTTTATAGAGATTAATTTGGCCCTTATCTTTCCATCATTAGCCATCAGCTTGGCTAATCTCCCTTGAGCATGAGTCAACCTAGTGAAATGAATAGAGCTGGAACTTGCATCCATGCTCAGTGAATGTCCTATTGACTTCAAGTCTAATTGTAGCTTCTCAATAAGGTGTTGATTATCCTTTGTGAATGTCTCTACATTACATAGTTCTTTGTACAAAGAATGAACATTTTGTACAACTTCTAAATTACTTACAAGGTTGGAAAGTTCAACCTATTTAATTGCAATCTCTGTTGAGACCTTCTCAAGTACCTTGGTCTAAAACTTTCTCTCAAACCATTGCATTAACTTCTCATTTTCTTCACTCTCATCACTATTCACCTTTTTAACAATATGTACCAATTTATCTAGTACAGGTGAAGTCTCATTTATATCTTCTAACTCAAAAGCATCTACAAATATATAATTAATTTCATGTAGTACCTACTTTTATTGGTGTTCCCTTCTGATTTCCTCTTTCTTGCTCTTCTTCTTCAATAGATCTTGCAAAATTTGCATCTATTCATAGGTTAAGTTATCAGTGTCCCATCTCGAAATCACTATAACTTCATCTAGTGTTACTTGAGTACCGAGAGACTTGTCCTTTTTCTTTTGTGACTTCTTCTTAGGCCCTGGTGTGCTACTACTTGATAGTTGTACTAAGGCTTGAATAGCCTCTTGCCCCTTGGGCTCTTGACTCTCCTTAGGTACTTTAGGTTCAGTCTCCTTTTCTTCCTCAACATGAGGTCTTGAAACTTTTTTTGTAGACTTATCTTCTTGTTCTTTTATGCTCTCCTCTCCTTCACCTATATTAAGTTCAATATTTTCCTCAGTAGGTGTATGTAGTTCTCTTGTTGCTGACTTACCTTGTTCCATGACATTTGTTCCTTGTGTATCTTTTTCTTCAACTATGACTATGATGGAGCTTGTAGGTACTGAGTCCATAGTTGGTGCACCCTCAATCCTTGGATAATCATGTACTTGTATTAGAATTGGATTGGTGCTTGGTAGAAATGTATCTGAGGTTTCCTTGGTAAGAATTTGACTTTTGATTTATTCCTTAGTCAAGGCATTTCTATTTATTTGTGTATCCTTAGGTACATCCTCAATAGTAATTGCATCCTTTGGTTCACTCACCTCTACCTTCTGCCTTATTTCTTCCTCAAGATTATGTGGCTCATCTATATCCTTAGTATTTTCAAGTTCAACTTGTCTAGATGTGCCTTCATCTTTATGTGCACTCTTATCAACTATCAACCCAAAAATTTTCTTCCATATTCATGTACTTTTTATAACAACTTCTTCTACATTATTCTTTAATATGGAATATGCTCTCAATTTAGGTATAAACTCGTTGCTATGTTGCTCCATGAATTTTTCTATTTTCTTTGTTGTTAACTCAAGGATATTTTGTGCTAATGTTCCTTCTTTGATTTTCCTTTTTGTCATAATGGCATACTGCCATCTCTCATCAATTTTGCTAAAAAATTCATTAGGGATAAGATTCCCTATCTCCAAAGGTGTCATCTTAAATGTACCCAACATTTCAATCATTTCATCTTTAATCTTTACCTTATCAGTTTTGCTCAAATTTTCATATTTAATAAATTGAAAACCTGTCAAACCTATCGTACTCTTGATATTGTGAAAAATCATCCACATTGGTTAGATGCCTATGTGTAGCCACTATGAATTTACTGATGTCATCTATTTCTATCATTTTCTCATCTTCATCATCCTTTGGTAGTACTAATTTTCTTCTAAGTTTCTTCTTAGGATTACTCAGCACAACTTTAGTTTTCACTTGTTTCCTTTTCCCTAAGCCCTCCCCTTCAATATTCTATGCTATTTTTTTCTTTTGTGGCTCGACAACTGTTGTAGTTGAAGTTGTCCTTATTCTCAGTCTTGTTGTTGCAGGAGGATTAGGCTTATATTTTAGGTTCTTTTTCTTAGTGGTATCGGCAACCATTATATCTTTGCCCTTCTTTTGCATATCTACTTCCTCCTCTTCACTTTCTTCAGACTAGATGAACTTGATTTTTCCTCACCCTTACCTTGTGTGATTTCTAATGGTGTATTCTCCTCTTCTCCTTGAGCTAGAATTTTCTCAAGGTTTTTCACTAACTTCTTTCTCTTCCTTTCTAAGGTTGCAGACTTTAAGCCCATGGTTATCTTAGATTTTTCTTCTTCATAGTTCCCAAAAGTCTTTGCTTTACTATCAATTTATTTAGCAAGAAAATTTGTTATAGTTGCAAATGTTTCATCTATGTTTACCTCATAGGGAAATGGTCTCAACCATGCTACCCTAGGTATAACAGCTTGTACATAGGTGTGATTGGTATACACAAGAAAACATACATCATCATAGAATTTCTCAACTAATGATACAGAAATTCCACTTCTCTTTTCAAACTTTTGACCTCTTCATTCAGTGTGTTGTTTATTTCCAATAGATATGCTATTACTGCATCACTTTTAATAGAGTTTCCAATATCAAATAGACATTTAGTATCCTCTTCTTGATATTGAGTGTCATTTAGTTGGATTTCCAATTATTTCCTTCTCTTTAAGGATTTCTTCAATTCTTCTCTTGCTGCCTCAAGATGGTGCAAAGCAAGTTGGATGTCAATCTTTTGATTCTCTATGATCTTTCCCAACTTATAAGCCTCCATTTCCAAGATCTTAAATCTCAAGTGGTTAGACTTCTTCTAAGAGAACAAATCTCTAATACCAAGTGTTGGAAGTCTTATTGGGAAATTAAGATACTGAGAGGGGGGTGAATTAATTATCCATAAAATTTTGCACTTTGAAATTAATTCAACATATGTATCATAAACATAAACTTCAATGCTGAAATAAATCTAACTTCTAATCATATCCATGAAAATGAAACACATAACACAAATATTTGGTAACCCAAAAACCCTTGAAAGGTAAAACTGGGGTGGGGATGACACCCACAAATTTTCACTACTGCAACAATAAAGTGTTCCTGTTAGGGCTACAAAGTTTTGATCACTTCTGATGATCTAACCTATGAGGGGCATGCTCTGATAAGAGCTTACAAAATTATACAATCTTCCTTGATTAAAGGATTTAAAACTCACAACTAAGTAAGCACTCTGTTAAGAGATTTATAAATGCCTATTAGGACCACTCTGTTAAGAGATTTACCCTGATTCACTTGCTAGAATGTATCAGTACCTGATCCTTCGGTTTTCACTTCAAATGCTGATTTAAAAAGATCTCCTCTTTCCAATTCTTATCTGATCTCAAAATCAAATATTACTTTGTTCTGTCCTTTTCTTCACTACCTAATCACTCTGCCTGATCTATGCATCTGACAATCAAAACAATACCTCCATTCGCATACATGTAAGATCTCCTTATTGTTACATTATTAGGGTTTTGATGTTACCTTAAATAAATAACTGATCAATCTCCTAGATCAAGATCAACAATATAGATTCATCACTTATGTCGCTTAAACATTCCCTTTTCTAATTGGTTATAATGCTTGCATAGGGATTAATGATTGAAATTATGACGTGTAATCAACTCCTTAATTCTCTCAACAATCATTAAATCATGCATAAAATTTGGCCAAAATAGTTTATCTAGGTTTTTTTGCCATTAAAAATACATATACCAAAATTGGCTCACTCATCATATGAATTCTCTGATGCTCGGTCAAAACTATTCTCCATATACTAGCACTCAACACTGACTCTTCTATACAACTTGACATATATACTACTCGGTAACTACTAGGGTACTTGGAAACCTCTTACTTTCTTGATAGTAACTACTTCTCAGTACATATACAAAATAAAAGTCCATACATTACTCGGCCTTAATAGGATGACTCAGTAGCAGTGATGACCGACCAACACTGCCTTGACAATGACTAAGTATTTGACACTAATAGATAACATGACTTGGAGATCAATAATTAAGGAGGGTTAAACTACAGAGTAGCCTTCAAACTAGTTAATTCTTTCAAGAATCTTTCCTCTCCTTGATTCATTATAGGTGCAAGTGTGGCTTCCTCCTACATTTCCTTGGCCTCATCATCACTAACATCCTCAAGATGTCTTCCTTGATGTTGGGTTGTCTCAATAGCTTCTAATCTAGTAGCAATTTTCCTTATCATATCAGCTAAGCCTAGATCTGCATCTCACCTCCCTCGAACCATCTTAAAACCCTCTGTAATTATAGGTCAGATCACAATCTGCCACCCCACAACAATATCACCAACTAGGGCTTACAAGAAGGAACCTCCAGATCTGACCTTCGCTCTGATACCACCTGAAGCAAGGAGAGTGGAATTAGGGCCTAAGGCACTCCCAAATACCAATCCTACTTGTAGAATAACATCTCAGAAGCAACAACACATAAAGGAGAGAAGGAATGCATATATATTTCATTTATTCATCAAAACTCATACATGTTGGGTTGTAAGGACTTCTCGGTTACGGCCAATACAATGAAATTCAATTACAAAATAGTCCTCATACATTCGAGGATCCAAAATCTCAAATTCTATCTTCTTAACTAACTACCCACTACCCTAGAACAACTCTACTTATTTATACAAGAGACCACCAAATAGGTTTTCTCTAAAGATCCTTTAGATCCAACATTGGAGAAAGCAATGACCCAAATTTAGGTTCACATGCTTCCCAATGAGCGATCCCAACATTAATATCATAACCAAAATTAACTACACATGTTGGCTAGCATCAAATAATTAACTACACCGGCCAGTGAACTCAGGAACCGATAAATACTAAACACACAAGACCAACTCGGTAAGAATACTACCGAACCAACTTGCTAAAGAACAACCAAAATAGTAACTAAGCTTGCCAGTGACTGATAGGAACACTTCACTGAGAACTCAAAAGTAGTTACCGAGAAAACTGAACAAGCTATCGAGTAGCCAAACAAGCTCTAACATATTTTTGGATGATCTAGGATTTCAATAAACCCAAGATGCTCCTACATCATTCTCCCACTATGCTCTAGAGACAACCATGTGGCCCATGCCACTCAAGCCAAATAATCATATGTATTTTACAATTTCACAACTATGAAACATAAAGACATATCCACAAGATACTTTGACCACATGAAATTTGAGCAATACAATCATCGTGAATATGAATATATCCAACACACAAAAAATGATACCAAAGGAAACCCAAGTGACAATGGCATGCAAACCATAAGAAGCATGATCACACTGGGTACAAGATGAAGTATTCACATGTGATTAAAGGGGCTATAACCAAGCATAAACCTTAATCACCATATAACAAAAACTCAACATCAAATAACCAAAAACTCACTGAATAACATAATGGGTGCATAGTCCAAGAATGAGAGTTTCATCACATAGCCCTTGCAGGAAATAGAATGACCCATTTACTCACTGTACCATGACTTATGTGGTGCCAAGAACTCCTCTCATGGTAACAAGGATCTTGATGTGTCGCTACACCCCATAACTTATCTGTTATGTCTTTTGTTGGTACACCCATGTCCATGAGCACGTATGAGGTATCTCAATGGTTGGTACACCCGTATCCACTATGGTTGTTCACTCTCCAAGCCTATTCAAACATGGCCGATCACTCTCAATGCCTACTCAAACTTGGCTAATCACTCTCCAGGACACCACTATTAGTATCAATACCCCATTATTTTTATTATACTTTATATTATCACTTGATTAACACTCTTCAATGGGTTACCATGTTGGCCCCTTTATGCCTTAGTCCCACCATTGAAGAACCACTCCCACATTAGCTAAACATCCATTCAAGAAAATACATAACATACAATGAGATCTCCCAACACAATAAGCATAAAACATTACCGACATATCCCTCAGTAACAACACCATAAATCTCATCCAAAAAAATCATGGCACATTGCCAACATAACCTTTGAAAACCATATATAAATTTCCATCCATATAAAGAAAACCATGGGACTAAAATTGAGGAAACATGTACATGAGTGTGTCATAATCTGAGGGGGTCTCATAAAACAAACACAATACCAAATCGCTTCCCTCATAAAAAAAATAGTCATCATAAAAATCCAAAATTACAAAAGCCATGCTCTTACAACACAAATGCCACTTGAAATACATAAGAAACCAACTGGGTATACATAAGCCCAAATCATGGTTAATTTACCATTCACATGGAATCCAAAATTTTAACACCATCCACATACATCATACTTATCATAATCATACCACCATTGTTGACACACCAAACAAAATAAATTTATCGATTCACAATCGATGAGGCGCCATAAAAGCCATGCAAGAGCCAAGTGCATACAAGCTATTGTGACATGAACCAATTGTGTACACAAGATCATGAAATCATAAGAGGATACAAAATCCAAGTTGCAATGCCAAAACTTACACACAACATTTCAATCACATTCAATTGGAGGGTCACCCAGATCGAGAACTACATACAACCACATGATAGTAATCCACATACACCCATTCATTTCCCAATGAAATTACAACAAAATCCATATTAAGATATCAACAGTTGTATCAATAAAAGATATATCCATATAATTTCTACGTTCTCACACATCCAAGTCCATACAATAATGAAATTTCTCAAAAATACATGCATACACGCTTCATGCCAAAAATATATAAATTTTCAAACTTGCTAATGTTGGATAACTGAGGGGGGGAGGGGCTGAATCGGTTATAGAATCAATTAAATCATGTCCCTTAACAATTTTTAACCTTAAAATCTTCTCGGTAGATAATCTATGCAATCAGATATAAACATTTAACAGACCAAAGCAGTATTCATTAGAATATCAGTAAAGAGCATGCACAACATTCAATCACACATTAACACTAGTATTTAACGTCAAAGCCCAATTTGGGAAAAACCATTTCGGGAATTATCACCCACAAAATAGTTCACTCTTTTGAAGTGAGCTCAGTTAAAAGTCAATCATGTTAAATATTACAAACACATTTGCTAGATGTGACCCTGTTAGGGAATTTTCACCAAAGATCGACTAGATTTGTCACCCTACAATGAGTGGACTTATTAGAGGGCTTTAGAACATATGTTAGAATGCCACCTTACAAAGGATTTAGAAATTAGAACTGTTAAATCCACTTGGTTAAGAGATTTTCTACTACAATGATTAGAAAGTAATAGTGAAATGATCTGATAAAATACGCAACTACCTTTGCCTTTTCTGATCTCCTTTCTTCTCACTTATCTTGTTCAAACTCTTCCTTTCTGGCTGATCAATGTGCACACTTCATTTCATCATTCTTCTTCACTTCATTAACACATTCCTTCAACTCTTTTCTTCTCGGTGTATCCTTCTTTTCAATTTGATTTTCTTCTTTGAATATCAACAACAACAATATCAACATCAACAACATAATCATCATGATCATCCTTTATATAGATAATTTTTTTCACTTAATCCTATCACCACTTAATCTCATCCATTCGATCAAAACTAAATCTCGATAAAATGTTTTATGATTCTTGCTAGCTGTATCTTTACCTTGGAACTTGAAGTTTTCTTGGATCTTAAACTAATCATTAAATCTTTACCATTTACTTGAACCTAATGATTTTGATCCGTTGATTTTATAAACTGACTTTGCTCCTTCATTAAAATCTTCTAGATCAATCCAACTCTTCATATGATGTCTTCTTTTACTTGATTCTCTGATTAACCAACCAACTTCCTCTACTCAGTTAAGTCTTTTCTACTCGGTTAACTAGAATAGACCAATATCTTTACTTACCGACAATTGTTTCCATCTCGATAAGACACACTATTTCCTTATCTTTTCACTTTGTAACTTTAATCCTTTGTTACCAATCAACACAACTGATTTGTGCATCATTTTAACACTTTGTTAAATCATTTAAAATAATCAAATCAATATTACCTTTTCATAGACCGATTCAACACTTGTCCAATTAAGCTCATATACTTAACATCACTTCTTTATTTCAACTTATATCTTTACCAATCATTTCTTCTCTCAACATCATATATTTTATATTGATATGGAAACTTGAAATCAGCAAGTTAATAAGCTTGACATCAATGACAACATAACAACTAATCTAGTCCTTCTACATATCTTTCACTTCTTGGTTAACCTTTTTCATTCTCATCAGTCAACAATCTCATCATTTGGGGTAATAATCTCCCCCTTTGGCATTGATGGCAACACAATTTATATATCTCATCATGTATCTAAAATATACCATCAAATAACAGTAATTTTCATTCGTTACAATCTCCCCCTTAGTCATATCTCTCCCAATTCATTCTCTTCTTGATCATGTTATCATTTCCTCTTTATGTTTCTCTCCCCCTTTGACAAAAATGCCAAAGGTACCTGCAATACCTTATTCTGAAACTTGACTGTACTTATAGTTGTACTGTGTACCTTGCTTGTACCAATTACTTTTGTTTCTTCATATATTTCTCACAACTTTAGGTTGTTCCTAAAGCTTGAACATTTGCATCAGCTCACAAATAGATATTTTGATAAAGCATGAATTGATGCAACTTGCATCTTTTTCTAATGAGAATTAGAGTGATAGATCTTATCCTAGGTGTGCTTGCACAAACTCCTCTCTAGGATCTCAGTTGTCCTATCTTCTCAAAAGCCCCAAACTCTCTTCTAGGACTTAAATAGCCTTTTCTCTTCTAGCCTAACACTAATCCCAACTCACTTCTATGAGTCAATCTCTTTGTGCTTCACCTTGAAGGATAACTACCAATTAGACTACTTCAATGTTTCCCTACTCCTTAGATGACTCCAAGTGCTCTTTTACTATAACTCATCACAAGTGCTGCAGGGGGTCCATTCTTCATTAAAAAATCCTTTTGTGTTCCCATTGATCTCATTTGAATAGGTTTCAAATACCTTTTCCATTGGGTTCACAATCGGTCATGCCCTTGGCTTATTAGGCCTAGTGATTTCTAGTAGCCCTAGACATGGTGGTTTTCTCAATTCTTTCTAAAAAATTCCAAATGACCTCAAAAACTAACTTGACATTTGGATACCCTTTTGGGAGACCTTAGATATTTTTTAGGTTTTAGGGTTCTAGGGCCTTCATACAATAGATTCCTAGATTGTAGGGCTAATAGGGCTATTTTTAAGCTAGTTATTGATTTCTTCCTAGAAATATAGGTTAGAGGACTGGCCAATAACTAATCTCACTACCAAGATACAATATATTTATGGTCTATCTGAAACCGTACTCCAATCATGCTTCCATTCTTTCCCCTGCAAATGCACACTACTTCTCTGTCATGCACCTAGCTGGGTACACTAGTCTCACCTAGGGCATGACCTTAAAAATGGCCATCTAGTTCTTCATGCTTCCTCCTTGCATATATACACTATAAAAATGCTCCCCTATAATATTTATCCAAACCCTAGTGATTCCCACGATTGGATTCCATGGGGGAGCCATGAAACCAAAAACTACTCTGTGAACACTAGCAACTAGACTATCTACAAAATGATTTATTAAAATAACCTCATGAACTCAAAAAATATCTACCACTGAATTAAAAACTCTTGAAATTAACCACACAACACAATTCTAACACTAAGTTAAGCTCTTCAATACATGTATTCACTCTTACACTCAAAACCAATCGTCTGTCACTGCAAATCTAAACACACAGTCTCTCTTCAAAACCAAAAACTTTTTCCTTCAGCTTGTCTTAGGAAATGGGATCATATCTCAACTAAAATATGCCTTTTCCTAGATTATAAGCCACTAATCATTTATTAGATCCCTTAACTCCGAATGGGATCAATGTTGTCAATGTTGCATGCAACATTTGCCAAAAATGTAAATGTTGTCATGACAACATTTAAGCAACTTTTCATTATTGCTTCTTAACTACCCTTAATGACCGCTAAGCCCTCTTAAATGATGTAGGAACATCATTTAATCCTTTTAAGGAATTTTTACAATCCATGCTAAGTCTAGAATATTTTTGGACACTTTTACATCCATTTTCCCATTAAGGCCTAGACTAACACTATCCACTAGAAAGATTTAAACATCTAGGATGGATTGATCCTAGTCTAATCCACCTAGGAACACTCTTGCAAGACCTTCTAAGGTAAAAAAAAAACCTACTGACTTGGCTAAGGTCAGTACAACCCAAAATGACAAACATGCTTGGGAGTGAGCCTAGGTGCTCCTACACCATCCTCCCCAAATGAAAAGATTTCAATCCACCCTTAGATTGAGAAAGTTGGAATCCATTCCCAACTTCTTAAATTATGATTCCTTGATCCATTTGGCTTCTTCATTACCTTGCCCATGCCATTTCACCAGATGTTCATAATAGTTCTCCATCTAGTCTTCTTGTATGCCCTAGAATCCAGTATCTTCTCTGTTGTCTTAGGTGGTGTAGATGGTAAGTTGAGTTCTTCCACCTCTTGTATAACCTCAGTTAGACTCTAATCTAGATCTAGTATTGGTCCTTTATACAAAACCAAATCTACTACATTGAACATAGGAGATAAACCATTGTCCTCTAGTAATTCCACTTTGTATGCATTGGTGCCATATTTAGCTAGAATGGTACATGGACCGGTTCTTCTGATATGAATCTTATAAGGAACTCCTTTCTGTAGTCTTTCCTTATTGAGATGGACCATCACTAGATCCCCAAACTTGAATTGGACATCCCTCTTTCTTTCATCCACCTTATTATTGAGCTTCTTTGTTTTGTCAGTTAGTGTTTTCTTCACTGTCTCATGGATCTCTTGCATAGCATGGGCAAAGTCTTCTGCATAGGCACTTACCTTGGCTCCATCCTTTAGATCTCTAAGCTCATATATGCCTCTAGGATGAAGGCCATAAACTATCTCAAAAGGACTCTTACCAGTAGTCCTATTTACTATGTCATTGTAGGCATACTATGCCTGTCCAATGAGTTTGTCCCAAGCTTGACCATACTCCTTTGTTAAACACCTTAGGAGGCTACCAAGACTCCTATTTACTACCTATGTTCGACCATCAATTTGAGGATGGTATACAGATCCAAAAGATAAGTTGGTGCCTAGATTTTTCCATAGAGTCTTCCAAAAATGACTCATGAAATTTGTGTCTCTATCTGACACTATGCTTAGTGGTAAACCATGTATTCTAACTACCTCCTTGAAGAATAGGGAAGCTATTTGACTTGCATCATGAGTTTTCTTGCATGGTACAAAGTGTTCCATCTTACTGAATCTATCCATAATGACATAAATGCTATCCATTCCTTGTTTGGTCTTGGCTAAACCCACCACAAAATCCATGCTTAAACACTCCCATGGTCTATTAGGAATGCGAAGGGGTTGGTAAAGGCCTGCATTGGTAGATGTACCCTTTTCCTTTTGACACACAACACATCCTTCTACATACTTCCTGACATCTAGATTCATCTTAGGCAAAAAATAGAACCTTTGAACTAGATCTTGGGTTTTTTTGACACCAAAATGGCCACTAAGTGCACCATTATGTTTCTCTTGGATTAGATTCTCTCTTAAAGACCCTTTAGGGACACACAATTGACCTCCTTTAAACAATAGACCACTCTGTAAAGTATATTCAAATAATTGGCTATGAAAATGATTCTTATACTCTTGACATACCTTGTAGATTTCTACAAAATCTTCATCTTCACCATACAAGTCTTTGAAGTTGTCAATACCCATGCTCTATAGTTGTATCTCTTGACCAATTAGAGCTCTTCTACTTAAGGCATCTTCTACCTTATTTTACAATCCATTTTTGTGTTTGACATTGAAGGTGTAGGCCTGCAGGTATTCCACCCATTTCATATATTTGTGACTGAGCTTATCTTGTGAATTAAGGAAGCTTAGTGCTTGGTTGCCAAAAAAGACCACAAACTCCTTTGGAAGCAAGTAGTGCCTCCACTTTCTTAGTGCTTGGACTAGAGCATACATCTCTAAGTCATAAGAAGAGTAATTATTCTTAGCATCACTCAATTTCCCAGAATGGAAAGCCACTGGTCTTCCCTCTTGGCTCAAGACATCACCTATGGCCACATTACTAGCATCACACTCAACTATGAATAATTTATCAAAACTTGGCAAGGTTAAGATTGGTTTAGTAGAAATCTTCTTCTTTAGCAATTTAAAACCATGGTTAGATTTCTCATACCAAATAAATTTAGTTTTCATTCCTCCTTTTATGGTATCTAGTATAGGAGCACAAATAGCACTAAATTGCTTTATAAACTTCCTATAATATCGAGCCAAACCATGAAAGCTTCTTACCTCTATTGTTGTCTTGGGAGTTGGCCAATTGAGAATGACTTCCACTTTTCTAGGATCCATCTTTAGATTACCTTAAGACAATACAAATCCAAGTTACACTAGCTCCTGCCTCATGAAATCACATTTCTCCAAAGTTATCATCAATTTCTCCTCATGTAGCTTCTTGAAAACAATCTCCAAATTCTTGAGATGTTCATCCTTGGTCTTACTATAGATTAGTATATCATCTAGATATACTACCACAAATTTACCAATGTAGTCTTTGAGGACTTTATTCATGAGCCTCATGAATGTGGAGGGGGCATTGGAGAGCCCAAATGGTATGACAACTCATTCATACAAACCCTCTATGGTTTTGAAGGCTATCTTCCACTCATCTCCCTCGTGAATTCTAATTTGGTGGTAACCACTCTTTAGGTCAATCTTAGTAAAGTATTTGGCTTCTCCTAGATATTCCATTAGGTCTTCTATCATAGGGATAGGGAACCTATACCTAATGGTTATCCTATTTATTACTCTTGAGTCATTACATAGCCTCCAATTTCCTCCCTTTTTAGGTGCTAGGACAGTGGGTACGATACAAGGACTGATACTTTTCCTAATGAGACCTTGGCTTAGGAGCTCTTGGATTTGCTTGGAAATTTCCTCATTTTGTTGAGGGGTCATCTTATAGGCTATTTTATTAGGAAGGGTAGCTCCAGGGATGAAGTCTATCCTATGACTTACAACCTTCTTAGGGGGTAGGTTTGATGGTTTTCCATCACTGACAATGCCCTCATATCTCTACAACATACCTTGTACCTCCTTTGGTAATTCTAGCTTTTTGACTGTCTTGTCAGGGCTTACTTCCTTTAGATTCAACACCAATGAAAAGCCTACTCCCTCTCCTTCCTTTAGGGTGTCTATGAACTCTTTTTCATTGACCATTAATGCATTTGGGCCTGATGACTTCACTTCTCCATCCTCTAGTAGTGACTGTATCTTGAAAGTCACATTGTCCTTCTTGAAAGAATATGAATTCTTTTCTCCATCATGCATGGCCTACCTATCAAATTTCCATGGTCTACCTAGGAGAAGATGGCATGCATCCATAGGTAAGACATCACATAACACTTTGTCCTTATACCTCCCAATTTAAGACTCCACCCATGCTTGCTCATTGACAAGGACATATTGTCCTTTGTTCAGCCAAGTGACTTTGCATGGGTTTCTATGTGGTATCCTCTTCATTTTTAACTTGTTGACTACCTCCTCTAACACTATATTGTCAATAGACCCTGAGTCTATAATGACTCTACAAAATTTTCCCATCATCTTGCACTTCACTCTAAACAGTGACCTCCTCTGACTTGGTTCTTCTTTCATTGGATCCTTAATTAGAGTTCTCCTCATCATTAGATACTCACCTTCCTCTAATTCTAAGGGTACCTTAGGGTATTTTACTCTACCACTAGTCTCTTCTTGAACAAAGTTTACCCTTTTGTCACCTCCTTGGGAAGTAGTGTCTTTCTCTGGACATCAGTATGTAGGGTGTCCCATTTGGTTGCAATGATAACATTTCATAGTGGCAAAGTAAGAACCTCTACCTTGGCTATTGCTTCTTCCTCTCCAATTGTTGTTGGAGTTTCTTCCTCTATTGTAACTGCCCTCTTGTTGCTTAGTGAGTTTAGTTTCACCTTGAGACTTGTTCTCTGTATTTCTTCTACCATATCCACCTCTCTATACTCTATTGTCTCTTCCTTTGCCTCTACCTCTAGTAGTGCTACAATCTTGTTTCTTTGTCAACTTATCCTCTACCTTCACTACTATTTGGTGGAATTTCTAAACAGTATCAGGGGTTAGGAGACTCATCTCATCTTGTATAGTCCACTTGATACTATTAAGGTATCTAGCTACCTTCACCTTATCATCTTCCATAACTCTTGACCTCATGCAAAGCCTTTGGAACTCTTTAGTATAGGAGTTCACATCTAAGTCTTTTTGTCTAAAACTTTGTCTTCTCTTATGAAATTGGATTTCATAATCCTCTGGCACATAAGCATCTATGATTTTAGCTACCATTGCCTTCCATGTAGCAATAGGTTTCTTGCCTTCCTTTTCTCTCTCATCTTGGATAAATTTCCACCAAGTGAGTGCAGGGCTTCTCAATCTAGCCTTAGCCACTTTAATCTTTTGGGCTTCTATGATACCATCACATTCAAAATGGTTTTCTAGTCCTTCAATCCAATCTTGGACTATCTCTGGTTCCATCTTCCCATTAAAGATTGGAATTCCTTCTAATGCCTTTCCACTCAAGGCATTCAATGCCTTCAATAATGGTTCTATAGCTAGGATTCGGTCTGGTTCAGGAACCTCATCCTCCAAAAGTATCTCTTTTTTCTTTCCATCTATCTTATCTTTAACTTCTTTGGCCTTCTCATCTACTTCATCCACTTTTTGTTCTAGATGAGCCAGTCTATCTCGGAGTAATCTATTATCCTCTTCTTTCTCTTCCACTTTCTTTGCCAACTCAGCATTGGTCACAATTGTAGAGTCTCCTACTAACTCCTCTGGTTGGAACATTCACCACCAGCCAAATCAAAATGGCTCTGATACCAATTTGATAGATATTCTCCTAGGTGTGCATGCACAAACTCCTCTCTAGGATCTCACTTGTCCTATCTTCTCAAAAGCCCCAAACTATCTTCTAAGACTTTAATAGCCTTTTCTCTTCTAGCCTAATACTAATCCCAACTCACTTCTTTGATTCAATCTCTTTGTGCTTCACCTTGAAGGATAACTACCAATTAGACTACTTCAATGTTTCCCTACTCCTTGGATGACTCCAAGTGGTCTTTTACCATAACTTGTCACAAGTGATGCAAGGGGTCCATTCTTCATTAAAATATCATTTTTTGTTCCCATTGATCTCATTTGAATAGGTTTCAAAGACCTTTTCCATCGAGTTCACAATCGGTCATGCCCTTGGCTTATTAGGCCTAGTGATTTCTAGTAGCCCTAGACAAGGTGCTTTTTTCAATTATTTCTAAAAACTTTCAAATGACCTCAAAAAATAACTTGACATTTAGATACCCTTTTGTGAAACCTTAGAGATTTTATAGGTTTTAGGGTTCTAGGGCGACCGTACAGTAGATTCCTAGATTGTAGGGCTAATAGGGCTAATAGGGCTATTTTTAAGCTAGTTACTGATTTCTTCCTATAAATCTAGGTTAGAAGATTAGCCAATGCCTAATCTCACTACCAAGATACTATATATATATATATATATATATATATATATATATATATATATATATATATATATATATATATATATATATATATATATATATATATATATATATATATATATATATATATATATATATATATATATATATATATATATATATATATATATATATATATATATATATATATATATATATATATATATATATATATATATATATATATATATATATATATATATATATATATATATATATATATGGTCTATCTGAAACCATACTCCATTCGTGCTTCCATTCTTTCCCCCACAAATGCACACTACTTCTTCTCTATCATGCACCTAGCCGGGTACACCAATCTCGCCTAGGGCATGACCTTAAAAATGGCCATCTAGTTCTTCATGCTTCTCCTTGCATATATACACTATAAAAGGGCTCCCCTATAATATTTATCCAAACCCTAGTGATTCCCATGGTTGGATACTATGGGGGAGCCATGAAACCAAAAACTACTCTGTGAACACCAGCAACTAGACTATCTACAAAATGATTTATTAAACTAACCTAATGAACTCAAAAAAACTCTGCCACTAAATGAAAAAATCTTGAAATTAACTACACAACACAATTCTAACACTAAGTTAAGCTCTTTAATACATGTATTCACTCTTACACTCAAAACCAATCGAGTGTCACTGCAAATCTGAACACACGGTCTCTCTTCAAAACTAAAAACTTCTTCCTTCAACTTGCCTCAGGAAATGGGATCATATCTCAACTAAAATATTCCCTTTCCTAGATTTTAGGACACTAAGCAATGATTAGATCCCTTAACTTTGAATGGGATCAATGTTTTTGATGTTGCATACAACATTTGCCAAAAATATAAATGTTGTCATGACAACATTTAAGCAACTTTTCATTATTGCTTCTTAACTACCCTTAATGACCACTAAGCCCTCTTAAACAATGTAGGAACATCATTTAAGCCTTTTAAGGCATTTTTCCAATCCATTCTAAGTCTAGAAAACTTTTGGACACTTTTACATCCATTTTCCCATTAAGGCCTAGACTAACACTATCCACTAGAAATCTTTAAACATCTAGGATGGATTGATCCTAGTCTAATCCACCTAGGAACACTCTTGCAAGACCTTCTAAGGTAAAAAAAACCTACTGACTAGGCTAAGGTCAGTATAAGCCAAAATGATAAACATGCTTGGGAGTGATCTTAGGTGCTCCTGCACCATAGAGAGGGGAATGATCCCTAGTTTACCTCTTAGATACTCAAAAGTATCCTTAGGAAATGGCTTTATGAATATATCAACAAGTTGTTCCTTATATTTCACATATTCCAGTTTTACCTATTTTTCTTGCACTTGTTCTCTTATGGCTTTGTGAATATGTCTGCAATAATTTGAGTCGGTGAATGGTTCTTTCTCACATACTTTTCTAGCACTAGCTCGATTCTTCATTCTTCAACATTTTCATCTCTTGATGGGGGCTCAACTAGTTCCTTAGTTTCTTCTTGCAACTCAGGTACTGTACCCAAAATTCCTTCATTTACATATACAAATATTTGGTAATCTTTTGGTTCCTTTTTCTATCTTCTTCATTTCTTCCTGCAAACTCATCAATCTTTACATTTGCACTTTCCACAATTTTGTTAGTATCCTTAATTAGACATTTATAGGCTTTAATCTTTGTGGAGTATCCTAGGAATATACATTCATCTCCTTTTGAATCAAACTTCCCATTCCTAGTATCTTTCAGAATATAACACCTACTTCCGAAAATTTTAAAGTAGCTAACATTAGGTATATGCCCATACTAGAGTTCATAAGGAGTTTTTTTTGTACCTTTATTCAATTGTACTCAGTTGAGGGTGTAGACAACAGTACTAATATCTTCTCTCCATAATATTTGTGCAATTTCCTTCTCAATAGAAAATTTTCTAGCACAATCAACTATTGATTTGTTCATTTTTTAGCTATGTCATTCTATTGTGGAGTCCTCGGTGCAGAGATTTATCTTTTGATTCCATTTTCATTGCAGGATATAGTAAATTCATCAAAGATAAATTCACCTCCTCTATCCGATCTTAAACACTTCAGCTGCTTACCTGTTTCCTTCTCAACTCATGCCTTATACCATTTAAACATTTCAAATGCATCATACTTTTCTTTTAAAAACATTACTGACATCATCCTTGAGTAGTCATCAACAAATAAAATAAAATAATGATCACCATAATAGCTTTGTACTATCATAGGGCCACAAAGATTAGTATGAACTAGTTCCAATATACCACTAGATGAGTAAGATTTTCTTGAAAAAACTTGATTTAGTCATCTTACCAATTTGACATTCCTTACACATAACTCTATCAGGCTTTCTTAATCTTGGTAGACCTCTGACTCTATTTTTCTTACTAACTTTGATCAAGATATCAAAATTTGCATGACAAAGTCTTTTATGCCATAACCAAGCATCTTCTACTTTAACATACAAGAAAATCTTTGTAGCAATATCAAGGTAGAATAAGTTACCTTTAGATTGTTCACCAGTTCCAATCAAATCTCCAGCAACATCATATATCTTCAATTTTTTGTTCTGAAACTCCAGTCGGTGACTAATGTTATTCAATTGTACAACACTCAGCAAGTTGTATTTTAGTCCTTGAACCCAATAGGAATCATCACATTTAATATTTTCATTTAGCATAATGGATCATTCTCCTTTTACAGAACATGGAGCATCATTTCCAAATCTAACAAGTCCTCCATCATACTCTTCTAGGCTCTCAAACTTATCCATGTCACCAATAATGTGATGTGAGAAACCACTATCAATAATCCAAGGGTTATTTTTACTTACTTGAGAAATAAGGGCTTTTTCATCTTCATACATCTCTTCTTTTGAATCCTCCTTCATAGTAACATAAACTACTTCCACACATTCATCTGTGTCATCAGATTCATCATCGGTTACCCCTTCCTCAACTAGGTAGCATGGTTTCTTTCCTTTATCCTTGAAGTCTCTAAAATTTTGGTATCGATTCTCCTTCTTGTGCTTATTATCATTCCTACATTGTCATGACACCTAGATGCAATATGACCAATCTAATTGCAGTTAAAACATTTTAGAGGTAGTTTACCTTTACACATTCTTTTTCCTCTCGGTAGTCTCTTTGCCACCAATGCTTCCAACTCTTCTTTTTCTTTCTCTTTGGTTAGTATACTGTCATAGTCACTTCCACTTGAGTTGTGGTGAATTTCTCTTTCCTTTATTGAACTTCCAATGTTTAAAGATGATTTGAAAGTTGTTTCGATAGTCGGTAGACTGTAATCATAATTACTAAGCTCAAATGCAGTCAACTTACCGATCAAAGCATCAAGAGTAACATTTTTATTCGATCTGGATATTAGTTCCTGGATAAAAGAGACTCAAATAACATAATTGGGTGAAAGAGTTATGAGGATTTTGCGTACCACTTCTTCACCAATTAATGTTCCACCAACACCTTTGATAGCACTTACTACTTCCTTAATTCTAAAACTATACTATGCAATGTTCTCTTCTTCTTTCATTCTCATCTCATGAAAATTTCCTCTAAGAATATCGACCTTAGCCTTTTGTACATGTGGATCACCTCCATAAATAAGTGCATGCTTATACCACATCTCTTTTGCAGTAATACAATCTTTTATGTCATTAAACTTAGCATCGGTTAGGGAAGAATCAATTTTAAACATTACCAAGTTGCGCTCCTTCTTTTCTCTCATTTGATCAAGTGTCATGGGTCTAGGAGGTAGTGGAGTGTAGTCAATAGCCAAATGGTTGAGTGTAGAATCTCCAATCCCAGATAGGTATAACCTCATCTTTCTTTTCCATGTAGAGAAATTCTCCTTGTTCAACTTGGGTAGTTCTCTTCTATACATCTTCGAATCTTTAGCTCAAGCCTTCTCAAATTTTACTTCTAAGAACCAAATTCTCTAGTATGAATTGTTGGATAAATGAGAGGAGGTGTGAATCAATTATATAATCAATATCTTAGGTCCCTCAACAATTTTCAACCTTAAAATCTTCTCGGCAGATAATCTATACAATCAGATATAAACATTTAACCAACCAAAGCAGTATTCATCTGAATATCAGTAAATAGCATGCACAACATTCAATCATACATTAACACCATTATTTAATATGAAAACCCAATTTGGGAAAAACCACTGCGGGAATTATCACCCACAAAATAATTCACTCTTTTGAAGTGAGCTCAGTTAAAAGCCAATCATGTTAAAGATTACAAACATGTTTTCTAGATGTGACCCTGTTAGGGGATTTTCACCAAAGATCAACTAGATCTATCACCCTATAATGAGTGGCCTTATTAGAGGCCTTTAGAACATTCATTAGAATGCCATCTTACAAAGGATTTAGAAATTAGGACTGTTAAATCCACTTGGTTAAGATATTTTTTGCTACAATGAATAGAAAGTAACACTGAAATGATCTAATAAAATATGCAACTACCTTTTCCTGTTCAGATCTCCTTTCTAATCAATTATCTTTTTCAAACTCTTCCTTTCTAGTTGATCAATACACACACTTCATTTCATCATTCTTCTTCACTTGATTAACACATTTTTTCAACTCTATTATGCTCGGTGTAGCCCTCTTTTCAATTTGGTTTTCTGCTTTGAATATCAAAACTTCATCAACAACAATAGTATCAACATCAACAACATAATCATCATGATCATCCTTTATATAGATAAATTTTGCCGCTTAATCCTATCACTACTTAATCTCATCCATTTGATCAAAACTGAATCTTGGTAAAATGTTTTATGATTCTTGTCAGCTGTATCTTTACCTTGGAGCTTGAACTTTTCTTGGATCTTTAACCAATCATTAAATCTTCACCATTTATTTGTACCTAACGATTATGATCTATTGATTTCATAAACTAACTTTGTTCCTTCATTAGAATCTTCTAGATCAATCTAACTCTTCACACGATGTCGTCTTTTACTTGATTCTTTTATTAACCAACTTCCTCTACTTGGTTAAGTCTTTTCTACTTGGTTAACATTCACTCGGTTAACTATAACTGACAATTATTTTTACTTACCGACAACTATTTCCAGCTTGGTAAGACACACCATTTCCTTATCTTTTCACATTGCAACTTTAATATTTTGTTACCGATCAACATAACTGATTTGTGCATTATTTTAACAATATATTGAATCATGTAAAATAATCAAATTAATATTACCTTGTCATAGACTAATTCAACACTTGCCCAATTAAGCTCATATACTTAACATCACTTCTTTATTTCAACTTCTATCTTTACCAATCATTTCTTCTCTCAACATCATATATTTAAGATTAATATGACAACTTGAAATCGATAAGCTTGACATCAATGAAAAAATAACAACTAATCCAATCCTTCTACATACATTTCATGCTCGGTTGATCTTGTTCATTCTCAGCAGTCAACAATCTCATCAGTTGGGGTAACAACTAAAATCATAAATCCATGCAAACCTATTGATCCTCAATATATTTAAACCCCAAAAATGTATCCACTTCAACCATTCAACTTAAAAAATGAATTTTGGAAATAAATGAAAGCAATAAAACCCTTATTTTCTCAAAATTACTTGAAAACAATAAAGTCTTCATTATTTAGATTCAAACAAGTTGGTGATATGTCACATGAAAATTTGAGGGAAGGTTGAATTCGACGTGGGGAGTCCATTGAACAAATACCCACAAAAAAATTCCCATGAAAATCTCCTCCATAAGCCCAAATTTGAATTTACAAGAGAGTGTTTTTTAAAAACTTCATAAAATCGGGAAAATAAGAATGGATCTATTAAACATGCCCTTTTTGATATATTCAAAGAATCACTTAAAAAGAAAAAACACATTAAATATTTAATTTAAAATTACAATATATGCTCTAAAATTAAAATCCCATCATCAAAGAATTAAAATCACCAATTATAATTAAATATCCCAAAACAACATTAGTCAGCGACAACCAAATATAATCATAAAATTAGTCGGTGACTTTTCCCAAAGAGCCAATGCACAATTAAACTCTTACACTAACTTGAAAATATTATGAACATCACAAATCAAGCCATACAACCAAATCACATGCCTCAACAAACCAAATAGGGCCACTAGTTGTTACCACCTGCAAACTAGCTAGCCAAAATAAATAGTGCATGATAATTGTTGTCCAACTAGGCATGACAATTATGGGTAGTGAAATTAGTTTTCCATATTAAGCATCATCAAGGTTTATGTGTGTGTGTGTGTGTGTTTTGGGCATGCTCATCCCTTCCCATTCAGGGGAAGTCTATGCTTGATACCTGTCCACATTAGTATAATAGCTAAAGCACATGTGTATATATAATATCAACCAGTGAAGGGGATCGAGACATCGTGTGGAACTTACAAATTAGTAGCTACAATTTTTTTCATCTTCATACAAAAATATCAGGAAAGATTGACCATAATCATTAACATAAGCATGTGGTAATAATCGATCATCAGTAGATACACACATTAGTACAACTATGATTCATAAATATTTAGGTAACATCCTCATGAAGCATCATGGCATCTACTAGAAAATACATTGCATGTTAGATCATTACTAAAATATATAAATAATTAATATACCATATTTTTATCTAAACTAACATGTCATCCTAAGAAGTTATACACCATAATTATCTATTGACCATATTATCCAATGAGGGTCATTAATGAAACTAGGTACCTTTTCATATACAATAACCATCATAACATTGATTCTATAATTATAAGATAGAAATAAATAAACACTAATGGCTTAGCATGGTAGTTATGTTTACCTCATCCTACATCCAAAGTAGTGTCCAGAGTTACATCACCTTTGTACAGAGACGGGGTTGGAGAGACACTACATCCTCCCCCCTAAGACTCAACTTACTCTTAAAAGTCACAAAGGCTAAATAAAAACACTTCACTCATTAGTCTTGTGGCATGTATGAAGCATAATCAATAATGCATAATTCCAAGGAGTCCATGTGGAAAATAGTTGAAACTGAGACACAGTACATAATTAGAGTATAATTGAAAGAGCATACATATATAACTACTGCTACATAAATTTGCATGACCTAAAAATTAGGAAAGAGACACCTTATACAATATCAATCTTAACACTCTAGAATCGCATACCCATAATATCCAATGCCGCAAGATAGCGACCAAAATACTAACTCCCAATCATAGAAAAATGCATTGTTAAAGCCTTAGATTTCCTCAATCAAATGTAAGTATGAATATAATCTCAAATATTTACCAACTACCTCTTTGAGCATGAGGTCAAATATAAATGTAGCTACATCTCATAACTAAAGCCTAGCGTATATGTTGTTAGTACCTGCAAAAAATTTCATGGCTGTAGCTTTTTTCTATTAGTCCCTGTAATTATTTTCATGTCTCTAGCTAAAACCCTTGTCAAATTTTCAAAAATCTAGCCGTTATAGTGAAAAAACCCTAAGTCTACCTCGGCCTTGTTCTAATTTTAAGTTACTTTTTGGGGCCACTTAAATCTCCTATAACGCACATGCTTTATATTTTTGGTCGCCCCGATGGGTTTTCTTTTTAATTTTTCCTAAGTTTCTAAGCCCCTGGCGGCCTTTAATTTTTCCTAGGTCCTGCGCCTTAATTTTCCTAATGTTTCGGCCTTAATATTTCTTGGGCCCGGTCTCCTAACACCATCTCAATCTAACAGTTTTCATGAAAGTGCATTGAGTGTGTTAGAGGCATGCAATTTCACAACGGCTATTGATTCTCTTTTCTGACACGGCACTGCAGATAGGCGGGTCCACTACTACATAAGCACAAATGGCATTTACCTATTGGCCGAATGAATCAATGAAGTGGCAGGGTTGTTAGAATTACCTATGAATGAAGAAAAATTATGTGTCTTCTTGTCAGATTTTGTGATGTGGCGGTCTCTCATTCGTCGAAGTATCCTATGCAGCATGGTGGGGTCATGCTCTGTGATATCGGCTAAGATTCCAGATCGACGGTTGGCACGTATCCTCATAGAATCTTTTGAGCCCTTCAGAACATGCACTAACCGTCCTTTTTGCCAGGTGTTTAGGTTAGTATAAATGGTTGGTCCAAAATGATATGTAGGTATAGTTGGCAATTTGTGATTGGTCCATGATATAGTATGCTGGCAGTTGTTAGTGGGACCTGGTTTCTGGCTTGTCAGAGGGTCCTGACATCTACAGAAGATCAACGATGGGCATAAGTTCTCATGGGATGTGTCAAAGGTTTGAAATCTTATGCTGGCCATCATTTTTACTTTTCTTAGAGGTGATAAAGTTTGGCGGGTCCACTACTACATGTACTCGATTTGGCGTCCCCTCATTGGTCGACGAGGGATGACATGGAGCTTGTCAGTGGGACCTGAGTTAGAAAGATTGATCGACGGTTGCGTGATCTTATGGAATATTCTTGCTCCAAGAGATCACATGCCAGCCGTCCATTTTGATGTCGGAGGGTCAGTGGGTCCTGTGTCAGAAGTGATTGGGTGGTAAGCAACAAATGGTGTAGTGACAAGTGGCACAAAGTGGGCCCAAGCAGGGGTCTAAAGTCTAGCAATCTGGATAAAAGGTTTAGCGGCCTGACAAAGTTCAAAAGGCTTTGCTCATTCATGAAGAAAAATAGTGATGTGCTAAAAGGTTTAGCGATTCAGTGAAGGAGTGTTCACACAATCGCTAAATTAACTAGCGGTAACATAAGGTATTCCACGAATGGCCAAAAGCCTTCAGTCGCTGATTCGCTAAATGTGATTGGGGTGAGTTTCATTTCTTTTGTTCACTAAGTCGCTAGGTTAAAGGTGGGTTAAGGTTTTCACTTCACAAATAAGGAAAAGCCTTATCGCATAGTCGCTAAGAGTTAACCTGAGAATATCTATTGAGTTAAAACATAAAGCCCAGGAAAGAACAGGATCCAATGGTCATGATATAAAGTTGACCCAGATTTAAATATGGACCACTAATACACTGCTGGCGCCATGTAATTGATCGTTGCAGTTTGAATTCAAATTTTTGAAAGGGTTTTAGCGACAGGAAGGACTTAAATTGAATGATTTTGCGGCTGGATTTGGTAGAATTAGTTTTGCCGACTGTTGCAGTGTGGTCTAGGGTGTTCCATGATTATTTGCAGGGGATTTTTGTACCGTGATGGTGTCGCTTTAGGTGTGTTGCAGGTGGGAAATCAGATCAATAAGTGTAATAGATTCATGATTCTTCATACAGATCAGAGAATTACCATTTATGAGGATCATTCTGAGATCTACTTTCTCCAGGCTACTTGGGTTTCCCCCCCTTTTTTAAATTTTTGACTGTTTCTAGTTGGTCTGGTGGGTGAAACCCTAACCCTAGTCATCCGAAGCTTGTTTCATCCTATCTTTGGGATTCCAAGATGACTAGTGGTGGTATATATTGAAAAAAGTTATATTTTGTAAGGGTTCCAAAACTTTCTTTTTGGTCCCTGGTTGTTGATGGTATTATACTGAGCAAGGAGAGCCTAGATTTTGGGTCTGTTTCCTTAGCATTTTGTGGTTTGATAATGTATTGATTCTGCAAATTTTAATGAGAATACATTTGGATTCCAATTTCATATTTGTGTATGTCTTCTTATTTTGTTGTTGAGCTCATATATGTTAATTTCACAAAGTGGGTTAGCATATGGTAAACAAAGAGTATTTTGAAATTATCTTTAAGTTCCTAACAAAGTTAGGATTAAAGTCTTTGAGGTAGTTTCAATGAGTTCATGGCTAGATAAGGATTTGATGTCCTGATATGTGAGTGAGAGGGATAATAGGAAAAACACTTATCCTGAATTCAAGTGTGTTTGAGTTAGGGTTTTCAGTTGATGTATGCTATTAGGTGACTCTATGCCCTGGGTTAAGGCACTGATCTTTTCTATAGAAGCAGTCTATCATCATCAATCACACACACATTTAAATGATAAAATCTTTCAATCAGTTGGTAAGGGGTATAGTTGTATAATATTTTGTGATTCATTTAAAGAAGTGAATCAAGGGTACACCTGCCTGAGCATTTAAGCTCAAAGTGTAGGAGGATCTCTTTGATCCTTGTCAATTGGCCCTTTTCCTTGCAGACTTTGGAGTGATGATAGAGTCAGTGACATTAAATTGTCAATCATAGTGTAAACTTGCAAGTAGAAATGAAGAGGGGAACCAATAGAATGGTGACTCCATTGGGGAGAACAACAATGAAGAATTATATTTGTTAGAATCTCTAGTTGTAGTTATCTTGAAAAGTCAAAATCTTATTGACCAGATTGAATTACCCATCCGAGTCACCAATAGAATGGTGACTCTGTTGGGGAGAGTCTAGAGATAAAAGTTATTAGGTGGACTCTTGTTTTCCTATTGTATTTAGTTAAAGGATTTCCCACTTTGGTGGGTGGCGAATCAAAAGGTTAGAACCAGTGTTATAGACTACAAATCATGGACAAAAGAAGGAATACTAGGTCCTTTGTCAAGAAAAATCTGGAGGTTGCTCTGGAACAATTATCTAGACGTGAAAAGAAGAGTTGGATTAGAAGAAATGGTGAGTCTACTAGTGCTCCCATGAGAGAACAAAGAAATACCAGAAGTAGAGCACCACTTGTATCCTCTCATGAGGATGATTCACAACACAAGAGTTCTAGATCAGATACTGGCCGCTTTGAAGATAAATTTTATGATACCCCAGAGGTAGTATTTCAAGATAAGGGTTCATTACCTATAGGTCAGGGTGAACAAACCAGAGAGATGGGTTTTGAAACTAATTTAGATCTTGATGAAGATATTTTCATAAGGGAACCCATGAGACCAAGGCAAGTCCATTTCCTATATCAAAGTCTCACTGATATGGATGTGTCATCAAGTTCTGATGATATTATGATAGACCCACATGATTTGAATGCACTAAGATTATAGTTGGCGGAGCAAGATTCCATACATAAGAGGTTACAAAAGGAGAGAGAAGCTGAAAAGGTGAATGCTCTAATAGAAAGAGAGTCTCTTCTTAGAAAAATTAATGAGTTGAAGGAGAGAAACAATATGCTTGCTTCTGCTCCTAAAAATTTGCAACATGATGTCTTTGGTGATCTTGATGCTTTGAGAAGTGAGCAGGAGTGCTTGCTGCAAGACCATGAGTTTGATAAGGAGGGCCCTGTGGTTAGACAGGTTCAAAGTTATGCTCCCCTCCCTAAAGATAAAGGTGGGCATGAGATCACTAGACCTGCTGTTGCAGTTGGTGAAAAAGGAAAGCAAAAGATGGTGGGACATCAAGCAAGCAAATCATTGACAATACCAAGGGTGCCACCACCTAATTCAAATAAAGATATAGAGATGGAGAGAAGAAGAAAAGAAGATGAGGACGTTGCAAGAGAATTAGAAAGAGCTGAAGTTGAAGCTTCCATTGCAAAAAAAAGAAGAAAGATCCAGTTCTTGAAGGCTTCATCTACCAATGCTCTTGGCCCATCTGATACTGAACTAGGTATGCCATCTATGACTACTAATATTCCTCTTAGTAATGCCACTACTAGTTCATTTCCTTCTTCATCTGCTAAGATAAATATTGATCCTAGGCAGCAGTTAAATGCACAAATATATGGAAATGTAATTGTTGATCCTAGGGTTAACACTAGTTCAAGTTTTCAAAGAAGACCTATGCAATTAGAAGGCTATAGGCAAATTAGTTTTGATGGAATACATGGCTACCCGAATGCTTTTCCAATTGATATAAGAGATAAAACACCTAAGTTTGCTGGTAATAATGCTATTAGTTGTGAAGAACACCTTAGGTTATTTGTGGATGTATTGAATGATTATGAGGTTGAGCATGAGGATGTAGTCATGAAATTATTTGTTCAATCCCTGATGGAAGATGCTAGAGACTAGTTCAAGAGACTCCCTGACCGGTGTATTGATACTTGGGATTCTTTTGAGAAATGTTTTAAAGAGCAATATGGTGATAGGCCTAATGCTAGTTTCATGTTGAATGAGTTCAACACCATAAGAAAAAATCAGAATGAATTTGCAGCTGAATTTAATATGAGATTTCAGAAGGGCATGCATAAGTTATTTCAAGTATGAGGTTAGATGACAATGTTTGTTTAACCACATACTTTAATCCATTTGATGGAAAAATGGGATACTTGTTAAGGGACAAAGAACCAAGAACTCTTAGAGATGCTTTTAGGATTGCTGTCAATATTGAAAACAATATGAAGATATCAGGGAAATTGGGTGGGAAAAGAGATGATCCAAAGTTGTTTGGAGATAGAAAGTATAAAAGGGATAATGAGAGAAGTGTTGGAAATAAGAAGCAAGAAGAAGATAAATTGGATAAGGTGTTGAATGCATTAAAGGATTTAAAAGCACCTGCCAATAGGAATAGTAATGTTCCTACCAATGAAAAGCCTCAGTTCAACAATACTTTCAATAGGCAGAATAGATTGCAGAATTATCCTTACAACACCCAATGGAAGGATGGCAAGCCTACTGCCCCTATTGCAAGAGGAAGTAATGACAGAGTTGTCCCTAATCCTTTACAAAAATCTTCTATAAATGCCATAGAGGATACACCATGGTGCACAACATGCCAGTCCCCTCACTCTGCAGAACATTGTGTGGTTGCACAATCCATGTCAGCATATCAAAATGATAGTAATGAAGAGTTAGATCAAGAAGAGGCCCATGATGATGTTGGATGCAATATGGAAACTTCATATTTAGGATATGAAGAGGATTCTGATACTGATGAAGAAGCAGATGTATGCTCAAAGAGACACAATCAAACACTTTTCCATCAGGAGGTTTTTTCTGATGATGATGATATTGATGAAAAGATATGTAACATGATTTCCTCCTCTGAGCCGGTGAATTTAAGAAGACCTTCAAGAGAAGAGATGGATAGAATTACTGCAAAAATGATTTCTCAAGTGCAACTAGAGGCATGATGGCAAGGGATGCAAATGGGAAAGCTGTAGGAATGTTTATAAAGAATATCAACTCCGAAGAACTAGGTGAGAGTAAATAAAAAAATGATCATATGGTAAGGTTCAAGAATGTAAAAGGTAAGAAATGGGAACCTAAGGGAGTTGAAGTTGAAAAAATTTCTAATGAGATAGAGAAGCTAGTTAACACAATGGCTAAAGATGAAAAGATGAAAATCACCAATACAACTAATGTATCAGATAAGAAAAAGGATACTAGAGCAGTGTAGATTGAGGTCCCTCCCTCTACTCCTGTTGATATGTTGGCTCTATTATCTCAAATAACTGTTAAGGTTCCTTTGTCAGAATTGTTGAGGATCCCTGAACATAAAGATAGAGCTATTGCATGGGTAGATAATGCTCATAACAATGATGTTACATGCAATGAATCTCAAGCTAAGGTTTTGAAAAGAGTAGAAGCTCAGGGAATTGTGTCTTAGATTCCACCTATATATTTGGATAGTTCTGTCAATGCTAGCCTTGAAAACATAGATCCATTCTTTTTGAGTGTCCTTGTGAATGGAATGAAATTGAGGAACTGCATGGTTGATTCAGGGGCCTCAAATACTATCATGCCTTTCAAGATTATGGAGAAGTTGGGTCTTAAAGTTGATACAGTCCAAGGTAGATGTTGTGCAATGGATCAAAGAGAGGTACCGGTCATTGGGACTATAAATGCAATGCCTTATAGATTGGTAGCTTATCTAGAGAAAGAATTAACCATGAGTGTTTTGGTGGTGGACATTCCTCCTCATTATGGGATGCTATTATCTAGAAGATGGAGTGCTGCCATGGGTGGAAGTCTACAATGTGACTTGTCCTATGCAACCTTCAAGATTGATGACCAGTTTATCAAGATTGATCAAGAGCCAAGAGTATGCCACATGATTGAAAGGAATATTGATCATGAGACTACATGCTTTGTGGATACTGATATAAATGCTTTTAGGGTAGAAATCCCTGTGCTTGAGAGAGAATCTGTGTTACCACCTATGTCTGTTGAGGTGAATGCTAAATCTGTGAAGGGTGGTTTGTGGGTGATGTACTTTGATGGTGCTAGCTGCAGAGATGGAGCAGGGGAAGGTATCCTATTTATCTCTCCTGATGGAAATACCTACAAGTTTTCTTTCACATTGAATTTCTTTTGTACCAATAATATAGCAGAATATGAAGCATTGTTGTTAGGACTGAAATTGGTACAAAAGCATGGAATTAGATGCATAAGGGTTGTAGGAGATTCTGAATTGGTGCTGTCCCAAGTCAGGTCAGTGTATGCTTCCAAGAACAAGAGGTTGAAACAATATAGGAATGCTATGTGGGATTTGATTGAATGTTTTTATGCCTTCAATATTGAATGGAAGGATAGAAGTAATAATAAGATCATTGATTTGTTAGCCAATATAGCAATCAATCCCAATGATATTACTTTTGCTGGTCTTTCTAAAATTGAGATTCAGACTAGGCCTAGTATACCAGACAATGTTGAAAATTGGCAAGTCTTTTAGGATGACCAGGTTATCTTGAAATTTATGAGTTGTGAAGATCAGTATCATGGTCAAGAATTAGATTGTTTAGCTCTGATCGAGACTATAGAAGGAAAGGAGGTTGTCCTTGGTAATGAAGTCATCCAACTTAAAACTAACAAGGTCCCTAAGGGACTTGTTGTTCTTGAGACTGTGTTTGATAACAAAGATAGAGTTCAGAAGGATAGTAAAAAGGAAGATCACATGGATTTAGAAGAGATAAATCTTGGAACACAAGAGACACCTAAGAAGGTGTACATTGGTAGGGACATGTCTCAAAAGGTAAAGAAATGTTTGATTGAATTATTAAGAAAATTCAGGCATATTTTTGCATGGTCATATGATGACTTGAAGTTTTATAGAGAAGACTTATTTTAGCATATTATTCCTTTGAAAGAAGATGCTAAACCTTTCAGGCAAAAACAAAGGTCTATAAATCCTACTTTGGCACCTAAGATGCAAGAAGAATTAATGAAGCTAAGAGATCCTGGAATTATCAAGCCCATTAGGCATTCTTCTTGGGTGTCAAATCTTGTCCCTGTCAGAAAGAAGAATGGTGACATCAGACTTTGTGTGGACTTCAGAAATTTAAATATCAACTCATTAAAAGATAACTATTGTTTGCCCAATATGGAAGCTATGTTGCCGAGAGTGACCAGATCAGAATTGATGTCTATGATGGATGGTTTCTTTGGTTACAATCAGGTAATTGTAAAAGAATCAGAACAATTCAAGAAAGCTTTCACAACACCTTGGGGGACATATGTTTATGTGAGAATGCCTTTTGGTCTCACAAATGCTAGTGCAACTTTTCAAAGGGCAATGGACATTGCCTTTGCAGATTTTATTGATGATTTCCTTGTTGTTTATCAAGCTGATTTAACTGCCTATTCCAAGAAGGAAGAAGACCATTGTACTCATTTAGAGAAAATATTTGTGAGGGCTTTGGAATATGGCATTTCATTAAATCCAAGGAAATGTACTTTTGGTGTCACTGAGGGTAAGTTGCTTGGGCACTTGGTTGGCAAGAAAGGAGTTAGAATTGATCCTGAAAGGGTGGCAGCCATTGATAAGATTCAAAGACCAAAGAATATCAAAGGAATTCCATCCTTCTTTGGTCAAGTAAACTTCTTGAGAAGATTTGTAACAAACTTTGTTGAGGTCACTAGACCTATATCCAAGATGTTAAAGAAAGGATCTGCTATCAATTGGGAAGGTGAGCCTGATGAAGCTTTCAAGAATATCAAGCAAGCTATTAAAGATGCCTATGTGCTTAAGGCACTTGATTACAGTATCCCAATGCATATCTTCTCTTTTGCATCTTTTCATACTATTGCTGCAGTATTGTTGCAGAAAAATAAGGAAGGTTATGAGCAGCCTATTGCATTTTTCAGTAAATCTTTGTAGGCTACTGAATTGAAATATGACATCAATGAGAAACAAGAATATGCATTGGTCAAGGCTATGAAAGCTTTTAGATGTTACCTGATGGGAGAAATTGTGATTGCCTTTGTACCAAGTGCAATGGTCAAAGATATTTTCTCACAGCAAGAGGTGTCTGGGAGAAGATGCAGATGGATCAATAGGATCCAAGAATTCAACATTGATATCCAGATTACTAAACCGGTTAGAGGATAAGGATTGGCAAAACTAATGGCTCAATCCAATCTTGATGCAAATCAGATAAATCAAACTATGATTGATTATACTTGTGATATGGATGATTGTATTTGGTATCAAGATATCATCTATTACCTGAGAAATATGAAATGTCCAGCAGACATGGATGACAATAAGAAGAGGACATTGAAATTACAGGCCATCAAGTATGTAATTGTGAAATGTAAATTGTATAGAAAGAATTTAGACTGCATACTTTTGAAGTGTGTTGATGAGAATCAGGCTAACAAGTTGTTGAAAGAAATGCATGAGGGAGTTTGTGGAGGGCATTACATGGGTAAAATAACTACTCATAAAATCTTGAGAGCAGGTTTCTCGTGGCCCACAATCTTCAAGGATGCAGAACAGTTGGTAAGGAGGTGTGATGCTTGTCAAAGGTTCTCTGGTAAGCTTAAATTTTTAGGTAATGTGCCCTTAAGGCCAGTATAAGTACAAGCTCCTTTCCAATAGTGGGGAATAGATTTCATAGGTGAAACACCAAACAATTCTAGTGGAGGACATGCATGGATACTAGTTGCCACTTATTACTTCACTAAGTGGGTAGAGGCTATCCCTACAAGAAATGCAACTAGTAAAGTAGTAATTGATTTTCTGTTGAACAATATTGTTACAAGGTTTGGTTGCCCTGAGAGAATAGTCAGTGATAATGCAATGTACTTCAGGTGTGCTGAGTACAAAGAATTCTACAAAGGTCTAGGAATTCAGAGGTCAAATTCCTCACCTTATCATCCACAAGGAAATGGATAGGCAAAATCATCTAACAAGAGCCTGATGAAAATTCTAAAGAGGATTCTTGAAAAGAATAAAAAGGCATGGAATTCAAAGTTTCCATTAGCTCTATGGGCTAATAGGGTGACTGTGAAGAAGGCAATTGGTTGTCCACCATTTGACTTAGTATATGGAATACATGCAAGAATGCCTCAAAATAATTTATTGGAAATGTATAAGTTTGTTCAGTTATATGATGATGATATAGATGATGAAATGCAGTTGAGAATTGAAGATCTCATCAGATTGGATGAAACTAGAAGAGAATCAGCTTCAAAAAATGCCAAATTGCAGTTACAGGTTAAGAATTTGTATGACAAGAAAACTGTTGAAAGAAGGTTTGAACCTGGTGATTTGGTATTGATTTGGAATGGCACACTGGAGGATAAAGGAAAACATGGTAAATTTGATCCACTTTGGTTAGGGCCATACCTAATTCATGAGAAATGGGGCCAAGATTCATATATGGTTAAAGAATTGAATGGTGAAGTTCAGGAATTGCTAGTTCATGGACAATTTTTGAAGCAATACTTCAGTTGAAGTATTTTATTTCCATGAATAGTAGTTAGGTCTATATATGTTGTAAATCCTATAAATAGTTGCTTGCCCCTGTTTCATTTTGTCTTGGTTTGTAGGGTTTTGTCCTGCTGCTCTCTGTTGTTTAGTTTTTGTCTTGTGGGGTGGTCTGCTTTAACCAATGATTCTAGATTCTTGTTGTGTCTGCAAGAGCCACACATCCCCAGACGGAGCCACTATTAGTACCTGCAAAAAATTTCATGGCTGTAGCTTTTTTTTGTTAGTCCCTGCAATTATTTTCATGTCTCTGGCTAAAACCCTTGTCAAATTTTCAAAAATCTAGCCGTTATAGTGAAAAAACCCCAAGTCTACCCCGACCCTGTTCTAATTTTAAGTTAATTTTTGGGTTCACTTAAATCTCCTATAACGCACATGCTTTATATTTTTGGTCACCCCGTTGGGTTTTCTTTTTAATTTTTCCTAAGTTTCTAAGCCCCCGACGACCTTTAATTTTTCCTAGGTCCTACGCTTTAATTTTCCTAATGTTTCGGCCTTAATATTTCCTGGGCCTGATCTCTTGACACCATCTCAATCTAATGGTTGTCATGAAAGCACATTGAGTGTGTCAGATGCATGCAATTTCACGATGGCCGTTGATTCTCTTTTATGACATAGTGTTGCAGACAGGTGGGTCCACTGCCACATAAGCACAAATGGCATTTCCCTATTGGCTGAACAAATCAATGAAGTGGCAGGGTTGTCAGAATGACCTGTGAACAAAGAAAAATTATGTGTCTGCTTGCCAGATTTTATGACGTGGTGGTCTATCATTCATCAAAGTATCCTATGCAGCACGGTGGGCTCACGCTCTATGATATGGGCTAAGATTCTAGATCAACGGTTGGCGCGTATCCTCATAGAATCTTTTGAGCCCTTCAGAACATGCACCAACCATCCTTTTTGCTAGGTGTTTAGGTCAATATAAATGGTGGGTCCAAAATGACATGTAGGTATAGTTGGCAATCTGTGATTGGTCCATGATATAGTATGCTGGCAGTTGTCAGTGGGACCTGGTTTCTAGTTTGTCAGAGGGTCCTGACATCTGCAGAAGATCAACGACAGGTGTAAGTTCTCATGGGATGTGTCAAAGGTTTGAAATCTTATGCTGACCGTCATTTTTACTTTTCTCAGAGGTGATAAAGTTTGGCGGGTCCACTGCTACGTGTACTCAATTTGGCGTCCCCTCATTGGTCGACGAGGGATGACATGGAGCTTGTTAGTGGGACCTGAGTTAGAAAGATTGATCGACAGTTGGCGCATGATCTTATGGAATATTCTTGCTCCATGAGATCACACGCCAGCCATCCATTTTTATGCCAAAGGGTCAATGGGTCCTGTGTCAGAAGTGATTGGGCGGTAAGCAACAAATGGTGTAGTGAGAAGTGGCACAAAGCAGGCCCAGGTAGGGGTCTAAAGTCTAGCAGTTTGGATAAAAGGTTTAGCAGCCTGACAAAGTTCAAAAGGCTTCTCTCATTCACAAAGAAAAATAGTGATGTGCTAAAAGGTTTGGCGATTCAGTGAAGGAGTGTTCACGCAATTGCTAAATTAACTAGCGGTAACATAAGGTATTCCACGAATGGCCGAAAGCCTTCAGTCACTGATTCGCTAAATGTGACCGGGTGAGTTTCATTTCTTTTGTTCGTTAAGTCACTGGGTTAAAGGTGGGTTAAGGTTTTCACTTCGCGAATAAGGAAAAGCCTTGTCACTAAGAGTTAACCCGAGAATATCTATTGAGTTAAAACATAAAGCCCGGGAAAGAACAGGATCCAATGGTCACAATATAAAGTTGACCCAGATTTAAATATGGACGGCCGATACACTGCTGGCGCCATGGACTTGACCATTGCAGTTTGAATTCAAATTTTTGAAAGGGTTTTAGCGACAGGAAGGACTGAAATTGAATGCTTTTGCGGCCGGATTTGGTAGAATTGGTTTTGTCGACTATTGCAGTGTGGTCCAGGGTGCTCCATGATTGTTTGGAGGGGATTTTTGTACCATGATGGTGTTGCTCGAGGCGTGTTACAGGTGGGAAATCAGATCAATAAGTCTAATAGATTTATGATTCTTTGTATAGATCAAAGAATTACCATTTATGAGGATCATTCTGGGATTTTCTTTCTCCAAGCTGCTTGGGTTTCCCCCCCTTTTTTAAATTTTTGACTGTTTCTAGTTGGTCTGGTGGGTGAAACCCTAACCCTAGTCATCCGAAGCTTGTTGCATCCTGTCTTTGGGATTCCAAGATGACTAGTGGTGGTATATATTAAAAAAAGTTGTATTTTGTAAGGGTTCCAAAACTTTCTTTTTGGTCCCTGGTTGTTGATGGTATTATACTGAGCAAGGAGAGCCTGGATTTTGGGTCTGTTTCCTTAGCATTTTGTTGTTTGATAATGTATTGATTCTACAAATTTTAATGAGAATACATTTGGTTTCCAATTTCATATTTGTGTATGTCTTCTTGTTTTGTTGTTGAGCTCATATATGTTAATTTCACAAAGTGGGTTAGCATATGGTAAAAAAAGAGTATTTTGAAATTATCTTTAAGTTCCTAACAAAGTTAGGATTAAAGTCTTTGAGGTAGTTTCAGTGAGTTCATGGCTAGATAAGGATTTGATGTCTTGATATGTGAGTGAGAGGGATAATAGGCAAAGCACTTATCCTGAATTCAAGTGTGTTTGAGTTAGGATTTTTAGTTGATGTATGCTATTAGGTGACTCTATGCCCTATGTTAAGGCACTGATCTTTTCTCTAGAAGCAGTCCATCATCATCAATCACACACACATTTAAATGATAAAATCTTTCAATCAGTTGGTAAGGGGTATAGTTGTATAATATTTTGTGATTCATTTAAAGAAGTGAATCAAGGGTACACCCGCCTGAGCATTTAAGCTCAAAGTGTAGGAGGATCTCTTTGATCCTTGTCAATTGGCCCTTTTCCTTGCAGACTTTGGAGTGGTGATAGAGTCAGTGACATTAAATTGTCAATCATAGTGTAAACCTGCAAATAGAAATGAAGAGGGGAACCAACATATGTAACAAGGTGTCACCATATACTTACCAATCATCTAGATTGATATTCTTCCATGTATACATTTTATGAGCTTCCTTATTATCTTCAATCATGCTAACCATACATCAAACTATCTCTTTTTAGATGGCAAACCCTCTCTCTCAAATGTCTCATCCCACAACACTATCAACCTCTCCAACTACATTAATGATCTCAAATTGGCATTAATTACAAAACCTATTGAGTTAATATCAATGACAACCATGTAGCACATATTATAAAAAATACCATCATCCCTAGATGCATAAATAAAACAAGGGATGTTCTTAGAGAAAAATCACCATCATATATCATAAAAGAAGAATAATCATGAATCAAATTAGAAAAGGTAGTATTTTTTTTAATAATGAAGGATAAGGTATTTATGACTTTGATCTCTCAATTTGAAGCACATAAGAGGGAGGGATTGACTTATATGTAGGCCACTAATGGGAAATGAATTATAGATGTTTTAAATTAAGTAACGTGGCATGATGGATGTAATATGTACCCTTGTTTTTTTTTTGCAATTGTTTATAGAAGAGAGAGCTGTTCAATATTTTTGTTTGGTAATATAAATACTTGTATAAATTAAATAACTCAAAAAATGATAATATTTAGGAAACCCACATAGTTAAAATATCTTAAATTTAATTTTAGAAATGTAGGTGCAATATATCTCAAAGATATAAACAATCAGGTTCATGAAATAACATTACAAATATATTTCAAGCATGCCTATGAAATCTAACAAGTATGAAAGTCTATATTGAAATCTACAACAAGTGATGGCAAAACTAGACACCACTCTTCAATATCACCTTCTTAAGCCACAAAATGCATAAACTGATGATGTAGGTCCAATTGCACCCCTTAGGAACAACAAATAGCTCCAAAACATGCCCTACAAATATATTTTATATATAAATTAAATATAATTCAAACCTAATATATACTAAAGAATTAAAAATAATAAATATAAACATATATCTAAAGTACAAATTAGAGCTTATCATGAAATTAAAACAAGGTGGATTTTAATGGTTGTCATATATATAAATAAATACATTAGATAGTAAAGGATTGAGACAATTGAGATATAAGATTTTGAAAATGTAATTCAAAATCTTTAATACACTATTAAATGCATCACAATTATATTCCAAAATAATTGATGCAAAATTTAAATTTGAAAATGACAATAGAAAAATATGACATAACTACAAATTAATATGAAAAATAAAACCATAGACACAATCCAATCTAGATAAATAAAACTTCTGATAATAATTAATTAAAAATACTTTGAAGCAAACAATTTACCAACCTACTACCATAATGAGCGATGAACATAAGTTTGTGGGTCAACAAATATTCTAAAAATGACCATTAAAACACAACCTCATGAACTTTAAAAATTCAAAAAATAAAAGTAATAATAAAAAGAAAAAGCTATTATGGTATTCAAAAGTTTGAAATTGGAGTATTATTAGTACTTGTGGTAGGCTAAGTACTATTGTATCATTTTTTTTATTGTTTATCTTAACTAATGATTAAATGAACTCTTGTGCACCAATCAAAATAAATTATATTTTATATTTCATTATAATTTTTTCATTTATAAAATATAGATGCAATTTTTTTAACTTTATAATATCTAAAAATTATTTTTTTATCATCTCATTGTCCATGAATGTATTTGAATTAATATACATGGATTTCTTGCATTGTGGAACATAATATTTTATGAAATTTATTTTACCTCCATACTCCATCTTTTTCACCTTATTTGTCGATGCATTTCTACTCACAAGAATAGGCAGTACTTGACTTTAGTTATATAATTAATTTTAATTTTAATTCTAATTTTAATGTTAATTTTTATATAAAGTGATTTGTAATTATAAATAATTATAAAATTATTATAATTATAGTTGTAATAATAACTTTGTTTAACTTTATAAATAATTATAAAAAATATATATATTTTTTATGGGTAATAGGCCGAAGCCAAGATCAACAAGGGGCTCAAGAAGACTTGAACCCAAGACCTCCCAAATGAGAGGCTCACAACTTACCGTTGCATTGTGGGGTGTTCCCAATAATTATAAAATATTATTTATAATATATTTAAATTATATTTTTTTCACTTATAATTATATTGCAAATAAAATAAAGCTTATTGTTATACTTTACAAAATGATTTAAATTAACATAAGAATAAAATAAAATAAACTACAATTTCTAATTTATATTATTAAAATAATTATAATGAAAAAGAATTACTTATTGCTACATCTAAAATTATTTAAACTTTAATATAATTATTATCATCATATTTTATAATTAATTAAAATATATTTATTAATATTCAAAGTAAATTTACATAGATTTATAATAAATATAATAAAATATATTTAAATTTATCTACAACTAAACTTATAACTAAATCTGACAAGTCTTGGCCACTACGTGGCACTTGTTAAAAGTAATAATAAAATGAAAAAGTGATTATGTGCAATGCAAGACGTGTGGGAATTGCATGAAACTGACTAAATGTAGCAAGCACTCTAGGGTTGCATGCTATTAATAGTTGGCAGACTAGAAGAAATCCAGTGTGAGAGAATTGGAAACATCAAGAACATCATCATGTTTGCAAGGGTCTGAATATGAAGTGCATGCATGCATTGTTTTTTGACTTTAAGAGATTCTCTTCTATTTAAGACACTTCAGTAGCACGTAATGTGGCAAGGATTTGTGGCGGTTGTATTAAAGAGTTTCCACATTGTTTTACTTCAATGGGTATTTAAGTTAGTTTGCCTTGTTAGCTGATCTTGAATTAGGTCTGAATGCTTTAATTTATTTTGAGAAGTAGCAGCATCTTAGAGGTGTTTTTGGAGATATAAAGATGAAGTTAAAAAATGGTATGAAATTCGAGGCATCCAACAAGGAACCTAGTTTTGTAGGGGCTTGGTTTGATGAAGTGTTGATGCTAGTGGATGATGAAGAATTGAAGTGAAGACAAAAGAGCACACAAGGATCTGATTGAGCAAATATAGTTACAAATTAACAAGTCATTTTCATTACTATTGCTTACTAGCATTTGTAATAGTCAAATCTCTTAACAGAGTGGACTTAACAGTCTTATTGTAAAATCCTTGAGAAAGGTGACATTCTAAAGAATGTTTAAAGCCCTCTAACAAGGCCACTCCTAACAAGGTGAAGTTCCTAACAGATCTGAGGTAAATCCCTTAACCGGATCACACCTAACAATGTGTTTTGTAATCTTTAACCTGATTGGCTCTTAATCGGGCATACTTCAGAAGAGTATTTTCTTAGTGGGTGACAATTCCCATAGTGGTTTTTTTGAAAGTTGGGTTTCCACATTAAATATTGGTGAATGATATGTGTGAATGATTTATTGAAAGTTATAGTTTATTTACTGTTGTTGATAAATAGTGAACTGTGTTGTTAACAAGTTAATCAAAGAAAAGTTTTAAATGTATTTTGTGATCAGGATTATTGATTCACCCCCCTATCTATAATTTAACAATTTGTACAACTATGATTCATAAACATGTAGGTAACATCCTCATGAAGCATCATGGCATAGATACAAGAAAATACATTGCATGTTCGATCATTACTGAAATATATGAATAATTAATATACCATATTTAATCTAAACTAACATGTCATCCTAAGAAGTTATACACCATAATTATCTATTGACCATACTATCCAATGAGGGTCATTAATGAAACTAGGTACCTTTTAATATACAATAACCATCATAACATTGATTCTATAATTATAAGATAGAAATAAATTAACACTAATACCTCAACATGGCAGTTATGTTTACCTCATCCTGCATCCAAACTAGGTTCCAGAGTTACATCACATTTGTACAGAGATGAGGTTGGAGAGGCACTACATCCTCCCCTAAGGATCAACTTACTCTTAAAAGTCACAAAGGCTAAATAAAAACACTTCACACATTAGTCCTGTGGTATGTCTAAAGCATAATCAATAATGCATAATTCCAAGGAATCCATGTGGAAAATAGTTGAAATTGAGACACATTAAGCAATTAGACTATAATTGAAAGAGCATACATATATAACTATTGCTACACAAATTTGCATGACTTAAAAATTAGGAAAGAGACACCTTATACAATATCAATCCTAACACTCTAGAATCACATACCCATAACATGCAATGCCACAAGATAGAGACCAAAATACTAACTCACAATCATAGAAAAATACATTGTTAAAGCCTTAGATAGATTTCCTCAATCAAATGTAAGTATGAATATAATCTCAAATATTTACCAACTACCTCTTTGAGCACGAGGTCAACAATAAATGTAGTTGCATCTCATAACCAAAGCCTAGCGTATATGTAACAAGGTGTCACCATATACTTACCAATCATCTAGATTGATATTCTTCCATGTATACATTTGATGAACTTTTGTATTGTCTTCAGTCATGCTAATCATATGTCAAACTATCTCTTTTTAGATGTCAAACCCTCTCTCTCAAATGTCTCATCCCACAACATCTATCAACCTCTCCAACTACATCAATGATCTCAAATTAGCATTAATTACAAGACCTATTGAGTTAACATCAATGACAACACCATGTAGCACATATTATCAACAATACCATCATCCCTAGATGCATCAATAAAATAAGTGATGTTCTTAGAGAAAAATACCATCATATATCAAAAAAGAAGAATAATCATGAATCATATTAGAAAAGGTAGTATTTTTTTTAATAATGAAGGATTAGGTATCTATGACTTTGATCTATCAATTTGAAGCACATAAGAGGGAGGGGTTGACTTATTTGTAGGCCACTAATGGGAAATGAATTATAGATGTTTTAAATTAATCAATATGGCATGATAGATCTGTAATATGTACCCTTGTTTTTTGTTTTGCAATTGTTTAAAGGAAGAGAGAAGTGTCCAATATTTTTGTTTGGTAATATAAATACTTGTATAAATTAAATAACTCAAAAAATGATAATATTTAAGGAACCCACATAGTTGAAATATCTTAAATTTAATTTTAGAACTATAGGTGCAATATATCTCAAAGATATAAACAATCAGGTTCATGAAATAACATTACATCTATATTTCAAGCATGCCTATGAAATCTAACAAGTATGAAAGTCTATACTGAAATCTGCAACAAGTGATGGCAAAACTAGACACCACTCTTCAATATCACCTTCTTAAGCCACAAAATGCATAAATTGATGATGTAGGTCCAATTGCACCCCTTAAGAACAACAAATAGCTCCAAAACACGCCCTACAAATATATTTTATATATAAATTAAATATAATTCAAACCTAATATATACTAAAGAATTAAAAATAATAAATATAAACATATATGTAAAGTACAAATTAAACTAGTTTGAGGCAAATTATAACTTGTCATGAAATTAAAATAAGGTGGTCTTTCATGGTTGTCATATATAAAAATAAATACATTAGATAGTAAAGGGTTGAGACAATTGAGATATAAGATTTTGAAAATGCAATTCAAAATCTTTAATACACTATTAAATGCATCACAATTATATTCTAAAATAATTATTATAGAATTTAAATTTGAATATGACAATAGAAAAATATGACATAGCTACAAATTAATATGAAAAATAAAACCATAGACACAATCCAAACTAGATAAATAAAACTTTTAAAAATAATTAATTAAAAACACTTTAAAGCAAACAATTTACCAACCTTCTACCATAATGAGCGATGAACATAAGTTTGTGGGTCAACAAATATTCTAAAAATGACCATTAAAACGCAACCTCGTGAACTTTGAAAATTCAAAAAAAAAAGTAATAATAAAATGAAAAAGCTATTATGGTATTCGAAAGTTTGAACTTGGAGTATTATTACAAGTAACAATAAAAAGAAAAAGCTATTATGTGTAATGCAGGACGTGTGGGAATTGCATGAAGCTGACTAAATGTAGCAATCACTCTAGGGTTGCATGCTATTAATAGTTGGCAGACTATAAGAAATCCAGTGTGAGAGAATTGGAAACATCGAGAATATCATCATGTTTGCTAGGGTCTGAATATGAAATGCATGCATGCATTGTTTTCCGACTAAGAAATTTTCCTCCATTTAAGACACTTCAGTAGCACGTAATGTGACAAGGATTTGTGGTGGCTGTATTACAGAGTTTTCACATTGTTTTACTTCTATGAGTATTTTAGTTAGTTTGCCTTGTTAGCTGATCTTGAATTGGGTCTGAATACTTTAATTTATTTTGAGAAGCAGCAGCATCTTAGAGGTGTTTTTGGAGATATAAAGATGAAGTTCAGAAATGGTATGAAAGTCGAGGCATGCAGCAAGGAACCTGGTTTTGTAGGGGCTTGGTTTGAGGGTGCTATAGTGTCTCAGGAGGGGCATATTTATCGTGTCCAGTATGATAAATTTGAGACAGATGAGGGACATCCCCTGATCGAGGAGTTACATTACAGTCAATTAAGGCCACGCCCTCCTGAGATGAACATTATTAGCTGGGCAGCTGGTGACCAAGTTGAGGCTCTTGACAAGGATTGTTGGTGGCAAGGTGTTATATCAGAGGTTCTTCCTCATAGACATTATCATGTGTACTTCCCTTGCTATGCCAATTGCATGAGAATCCCCCACTCCAATATTCGGCTCAGGCAGGAATGGAAGAATGGGAAATGGTCATTGTCTCTTCCGGTAAGTGTTTTCCTTTAACTGTTTGGCAATTGTTTGTAACTCTTTCCTCTAACTTCTGTAATTTTATTTATGGAAAAATTTGAAGAATGGTTCAATGTTTTGTTTCTTGAGGATATTGGATTCTCTTATTTTTTATTTGACAAAAGCACCCAGCTTTTATTCTATCATACTTAATCATGTATAAGTATCACGTAGATGGTAAATTGGCGTCTCTACTAAACATTAGGGTTTCACATATATGACAACCAAACACAGTGATCCAATTCAACATAATTAAGGCATTATGTTTGCTGTTGCATTCATTGAATTCATTGAATTGTCCAATATCATTGAACTGCCCAATATCTTTATGCCTAGAGAAATAGATGTCCTTTTCTACTACATGTGCCTAGTATGACATACCAGGAAGCTATTGGGCCATGAGTAATTAGAATAATTAATGTATCTTTGCAACAAGTTTTTGAGTTTTTAGTTTATAAAATTGAAACAGTTGGTTTGGAATAATTAGAGTATTAACATTTAGATTGAGTAATATAAATGATTCGTATTGATAATTAGACGGGTTTTCATGGATACGTTTTTAAACTACAATGTCAGATCTTAAGAAGGTAGCTATCTAATATAACAGTTGGACCAGACTTTTAACCACTCTTTTGTAATGGAAGATAGTCATTTCATTTAGTTATATCTTTGTGCACATGTTAACTTTTCAAACCTATACATTCATTTGGGATCTCATCTTTCCTTTACCTTTAGGCTTATTTTAGCGATTCTAAGAATTTTGGATCTACATATTGACTCTTTTATATCAATCCTACTTTGTTAGCTCTATTTGGGAGGGTTCTTATCTGATTGTCAGAGAGTTGCATCATGTATTGTATTTATTGGATCTGCTTGAATTTTGGGATACAACCTTATGTTGAGAATATTATTAGAAACTGGACTTGTTTATTAAGATGTTGAGTCCTTTACACTAGTGTATCTAACGCATGCTTAAATTATTTTTGTAGGCAAGAAAACGGAAGACATCAAAACAAGGGAATGCAATTGTAGAAAGTACATATGAGGTGGATGAGGGCTTTCATCGCGACAAATGTGACAAAATAAAGCAATCTAGGCATTCAGAATTAGCACAACATATAGACAGAGGGACACTTCATGCCAAGGGCATTTCTGTTGATGCTTCTCACATGAATACTGACTATAAAGATTATTTTGTTTCGACTACTGGGAGTCACACTGCTTTTTCTCTTGCAATTCAAGATGAAAGAGATAAAGTGCTAAACAAGAGAAAGAGTGCTTACTATCACACCACAAAAATGCCTACCCATAGGAAGAAGCAAAACAAAAATGGAATTCACCTAGCAGATGAGCACAATGTATCAACACATAAGTTGGAATTATTTGCATATCGTTCTGTGTTAGAGGCTTTTCATGCCCAAGGTTCATTAAGCTGGGAAAAAGAAACTTTACTGATTAATCTCCGTTTTGAATTGCATATTTCTTGCCAAGAGCACACATCTGCGCTGGAACAACTTGCATGTGGTGTTTGATGTAAAATTGTACAGTTCTCAATTGAATAGTTTGTACAAAAAGTTCTTGCAAGGATTGTAACTAATAATTTGACTAAACATGCTTTTCATGAAGAAAAAGTAAGTACCCTTCTATGTGTAATGTCCAAGATCTTTATCAATGTGAAGAACATTGGCAACATAGTGCAATTCAGATTTTTGTGTTCATGTTATGGTTACTCTTTGAATTTTTCATATATTTCATACTATTCTCGTTTTCTAGTTGTAATGAACTTTGCTTGCAATTACATTGAAAGTTTAAATATTTGAAATTCCTTTCAAAGATTGTGAGATTTACATCATTAGTCGAAAATTGAGTACAAGCACTTTTTAAATTCCATAAACAGTATATCAGTCAAGTAAAACTTATGCAATCATTAGTAATTATGTTGTCATTTTGACAATATATTAAGACAAAAACATGCTTATTACTGCACATATAATGTTGCAATAACCAATTCAGCGTATTCAACCATCATCCTTGAATTTAGCCACCGCTTTCTTTTTCTCCACAGAGTTGAGAAGTTGCCTACATAATGGGTTTTTTTTCTGTAATTGGCTTGTTTGTTGCATTGTCATCAACTTCTTGGGCCTTCCAGTCAAGAACAATCTTAAATAATCATTGTGCTTTTCTCCTTCCATGTAAATATCATGTGGGAAACCCTTGTTGCCAACACGTTTTAGTCCATGTAATAACCGATCAGCCAAGAAAGTCAGTAAATACTAAAGAACTTTTGTTGCAATTCCAGGAACTTTAACCTGTTGCGTCCAGTCAAGACCAGTTTTTCATTTACATTTACATTTGCATCTTTCTTGCTAGTAATTACTAATTTCATAGCTGCAGCAGTTCAATGACAATCATTACTTCAAATTGCATAAATAAACTCTTCTGGTTGATAGTTTTCCCATCAAAAACCTTGGATTGTAATGTATTGTTTTTAAACCTTGTCTTCAACTCTCCAACTCTGATTTGGAAGACCATTTTTTATTAACCAAGATTTCATACGCCCAACTTGCCCTTATGGTACCAAATGCTGGATTTGTGCATCAGCCAGGACAAAACTTTTTTTCATCCAACCTGGTAAACAGAATAGCACTTTGAGGCCTACATGAAAGAAAGAAGAAATTAATGATTAGCAGATTTCCATTGGAAAACAATTTAGCTAGTTTATTCTAAAAAATTGTCTGTCTGTCACCACATTTAACCTGTTTGCATATATGTTCTCTGAGAGTCACTATTGCATCTTGATGCTGAATAATGTTTTGGAAAAAATAATAGAAAAAGGTATTATTCTAAATTCATTGAACTCCAGACCATATAACATTTAAATTTGATTATAGGAAGGAAAAAATGATCAGTGTGTGGAGCGATTCCACACATCTGAACACAGGAAGTCATCAATAGACTCTCACCAGCTCACTTGATATAAAATCAGCACTAGGTCAAAATAATCAAAGGTGCCAAGCTTAACAACCCAATCCTAACTTGTGTATTATTTTGCAAGTTATCTGTCCCTCATAGTGGAAGAACACTGAGATTGGTATGCACCTTTCTCTCTGATAGGGCAATGTCCATTTCATAATATATATTCTTTTGGCAGTTAACACTTGCCACCAAATCCATATGAACAAGCTCTTCTTGACAAGTTGATCCACCAGGACACATCTATCTTAAGAACTGGAGCAGTTCTGGATGAGATAAAGCAGGTGCCTTGGTTCCTTAAGGAAAAACTAAAAAGCACTTATATCAGTTATATGTAGGTTTATGGGAGCCTCTTGTGGACCAAGAATCTCAAAGCCTGCTATAACAACTGGAAATATTTCTGTCATTTTTGACATGCTAATAATGCCCAAGAGCTATACCATATTTTATGGTCATTTTTTGGTTGAAGGATTGAAGGATGCCATTTTCCAAGGTTGGGTTTTGAAATTAGGATTTTCATGCAGTCTTGGTCATAGAAGCAGATATTGTTACATTTCAGAAAATATCAGATATCATGCAAGACTGATATTTTCATGAAAAAATTGTGATATTTTCAAAACACATTGACTGCTTTTTTGATTGAAGTTTTCCTGAATATTTCTGATAGTTTCTGATATTATCTGATTTTTTCCCTTTAGAAAGAGGCTGGTTTTCAGGTTAAATGATTTTGATATCTTTAGGAGGGCTTAGGTGTTTGATGAAGATCAACCAAATCAAGTTAAGTGTGAGCAGAATGTTGGAGCTTCAATATCGGGAACTATATTGATTCCTTAACGAGATTGTTTCACGCTCTTTGTAAAATTTGTCTCGTGTTATGGTGATATCAAGGGTACCTCTGTTTATTCATTGCTTTTTTAAAATTCATGCTTGAGAGCAGATTGACTTCTCTATCTGGGAGGACATATGGCCATTGTTCCTATGGCTCCCTTGAAATTTTGAGTACTGACTCTGTTGTCCTGGAAGTAAGAATATGTAAGTTATGTCAGTTACCCTAGACAGCTCTTGGGAAAGGTTTAAGGATAGCAGTAATAGAATGCTCTGGGCACCATAGAAACCAGATCTCCATTGCAAGCAATGGTTTAGGAAATGGATATGGTGGTGCTTTGGGTTTTCACGAGAAACATAGTGCTTTGCCATTTCTTCTCTCTACCAATTTACAATATTGGACCATAGCATGAAGATTAAATGCCAAAAATCCCTTGTATTAGCTTTGCATTGGATTGGGAGGAGAAAGACCCTTGTATTTTATTATTTAGTAGTAAATAGTGGTCTAAATTAGTGTATTACTGAACTAAGTGATAGTGAGCAATCTGGTTTATATTGCATTGGATCACATCCAGCTAGTATAAAACAATGTAATCTGTTTACCCTTTTTGTATAAAATACTTATGATCTAGCATTAATTCAGTATATATAACCCATAAAAAAAATTAGGAACTGCAGCTCCATAGTTGATTGTACTTCATAGCAGCTAGCGTCATTGGGCTCATCTTGTTTTATGTGACTTTATAGCTTGACATTTGTAGTTTGTAATGTACGATTGATTTTTTATGGTTCAAACTTTGAAGTCAAACTATATAGTGCATATTATGGTGATACATTATGCAATGTGCACTATAATCAACAATCACAAAATTAATGAGGAAAATCCATATGCCAATATTCATGGTGTACATTTTTGTTTGCTTTCACTCACTTTCTTTGCAATTTGGATGGCTTTAAATGTAAAAATATCACTTATTTCCATTGATACATGAGGATGCATCCTTAAGGGCTGTTCTTGTGCTTGAAACATTTTTGGCATGTGGAGATGCTTCAAGAATGGACGTCCCTAGGCTGTCCCCTATCTTTGCTGCCTACTTGGAAATGCCCCCAAAACAGTTGTCTACCATCTAGGTATGGCCGGCTGTTCACAGATGGAAATCATGTTTAAACAAAAAACAAAAAATTAAGAAGAGTGAGATGACCCACAAGACTTGCATTTCTATCAAACCCCTAAACTAAATAAAGTTGTAACCTTGTCTTTATAAACAAGAAAAAGACAACATTAACGAATTGCATTGTTTTTAATTGACATTAATGAGCAGTAAGCTTTGAGGAGCGATGAAAAACAAGAAGATGAGAACAACATTCCAATGGTGGGAAGTAGAAAAGCAGTGGTAGAGAGGTAAGTTTTCCTTTTATTTTAAAGATTCTTTTCTTTTTAATCTTTTAATAGTTTAAAAAATTTAAGGAAAAAGAGTTAAGACAATTTTTTTCAATTTTGTTTTTGTTTCAGTTTGCACTCTATTTTTTTGTTAAACATGGGCAGCAATAAGGGTATTGAAAATGTTGGCTTGGAACAAAGAGGAGTTGGGGGCTAATTAAGGCGTGGGATTGATGTACATGAAGTGGGACAGCCATATTATCTTATTTGAATGTGTAATGTCCTTTTTTTGCTTTCTCTTTTAATGCAGCTTGATGACTTTCATGGTTAGTGTCATTCAGTTATGAGGAGTTTTCCGATGTCACCTGTGAGTTTAGATGGATTAATGGAGATGAATGCCACTTCTTGAAATGATTTGGGACAACTTGTTTGTACTTAGTATTTATAGTAAGTGTCAACATGGATTTTTCGTCAGCCTATTCCTTGGGTTCCCATAGGCCAAGTGGAGATGGTTAGGGGACTCAATTCTGGTGGAAAGTTAGAGTCAGTGATGTCAACAAGTCTTGGCTGACTTTCTATTTTAGCAGATTACTATATATTGTAAGTGCTATTTTTGGTGACTGATCACAGCTTCAGTCATCTCTCAGCTTCTGTGTTGTGGCACAGCACTTGTCACTTCATCTTTGGCTTTGGATCTTACTCCAAATCAGTTTCCATTGGTTCCTTGTTGGCCAGCACAACTCCCTATATGTTATCCACTTTAACCAGAATTGACCCGTGAGCCAAAGATAGTTGTTGAAGCAATCATTTAATTATCGGGATACTATCCTGGAAATCTCAGAGTATTGCTAAAGTATGATTGAAGGTACGTCAATCATCATATGCTTGTTATGGAAAGGCAGTGGCCAACGAAGGTGTAGGAGAATAAAGTATTGAAGTTTGAAGTTAGATATTTGAAGTATTGGGACCTTCTTTATATTTCAACAGAGACTATGGTAAACTCCTTGTGGTCAAATAAGCACCAATCACATGAAATAATGCACCACCATACAAATTGAAGCAGATTACTTCGGTCATTCACGGGAGCAGCTATCTAGTGCTAGACTTCAGAAGCTTTCAATCCTGAAGATTATTTTGTTGTGGACTTCTTATTGTGTGCCGGTAAGGTTATTCACATTTCTAGCCGCTTGTTTTCTGATTGGGTTTGTGAGGAATTATACTTTCTGGTTGTGTGAGATCCAAGCTATGAGATTGTTCTTTGTTCAAATCCTTTCTTGGGAGTTCGACAGCATGAACACGCATTCAAGAGTGGTTGGTTCAGTCATTTTCAGCATGTGTGATATGAAGGTTTGACTCTGGATAGAGCATTCCTATTACTTCACAATTTCATCTGGTAATCTGAAGAATATTCCCAGTCAAAAGACAGTGAATGTTGAAATACATCTCATAAGGTCAGGAAATCACCTTTCATTCTGTCCTTGCTGGGACTATCTGTCATTTCAAATAATATCTTTGATTATCTGAATACTATTAGCAAATTCTCTGCATATATGTAATTTCCTTTGGAATTGTGGTAGTGAGATTATGACATGCTATGTATTGAAACACAAATTATCAATACATAACTTATCCAGACTTGAAAACATTAAACCTCAATACAAACATCTGATTTGTATAATAGTATGACAACTGTTTAATGAAATGTCTATGGGAAAGAGCACAAATCTTTGGTGAAATTGGATAGGTCATTACAGAAATAGGTGAGTCCATTATTTCTAATTGATGGAAAGATAGAAAAAATAGAGCATTAATCAATGTCATTGCTGTGTCCTCAAAAGGGGTGACGTTTTTAAAGGTTTAGGTAGTAGATGAGGGGCGAGTGAAGGATGCAACTTTTATTGCCAATCTTGTCATACAATCTATTGAGATTGTGGGCCACAGAAACATTGTCCAAGTCATAATAGACAATGCTAAAAATTGTAGTGTACCTTGCTCAATAGTGGAGGGTACATATGGGCAAATGTTTTGGATACTATGTATTTTGCATTCACTCAACTTGATATTTCAAAGGATTGGCATGGAGATTGTGTGGGTCAAATAAATCCACATGGAGACCAAAGAGATTCAAATATTTGTGACAAATCATCAAATGTCACAAGCCATCTTTAGGATTTTCTCCACATGGAGTTGCTGAAGGTTAATTAAATTTTATTTTTTACTATATTTTAATTTTTGATATGTGACATGTCATCCACCTTTCAATATATATATTGTTGGCATCTAGTGATGGTAACCGGTAAGCCTTCTACCGGTACAAGTATTGTCATTGATTGGCAAAAGGGTATAGAGACTTGTCATCTCTACAAAGTCTAAAGATCCAAGGAAGATCTGTATGAAAGAAGGATGGTTTGGCCGATGGTGCCAATATACAAGACAGATGTGACTGTATGTAAATACCCCCGGTCACTATACAAAGTCTTTAGCAACCGGGCAATGTACACAATTAAGGAAAAGAGGATTCTAGCATCAACCGAGGGCAGAGCTACAACCGGTGTAGACAAGTACAGATAAAGCAATAGCTAAACGGTGTCAACAATGCAACCAAGGACGGTGCAACCGGTAAGCCAAGGGAGAGACAGTAACAGGTCAGAGACTCTTACCTGTTCACAGCATGAAGATCTCAACTGATATATCAATGATTCCGATATGAACCGAGGAAGTCATAGTCACACTATCTATTCCAACTAACTCTTTGACTGAGATTTTCTGCTCTAAATTTGGAAGTCTTTGAGTTATACTGGTGATCAGTTTGAGGCTCGTCTGGAGGTTTTAAAGTCGGAATCTGTGGCTTTAAAACAAAGCGTTATCTCTCCTAAAGGAAAGTTGCTTGACACGCTACTACTGCTTTCCTTTTTTGCAGATAAAGCAAGGGTATGCATCGGATGTTTCCTCAGTGAACTGGTACTCCACTAATTAATGAATCCGATAAGGATTTGTAATTAGGTCATGCGTAAGGAGCGTAATTAGGGCCAGGGCTCTATATATTCTTCTGCGTGTGGAGAATAGAGGTTGCCTTCATTCTGCCGAGTAAAAGAGTGAACCTGTATGCTGAAAATAAGTCAGGGGTGAAAAGAAGAAAGAAGTGAGAAAGAAGATTGTGCAGAGAAGCACAACAGTAGAGGAGAACACACCTGCAGCGACCGGTGATGCTTCTCAGTTGAGAACAAACAAAGATCTTATTAGGCTATGCAAAGCCATTTGTAAAAGGTCAATCCTTCTATTGTTCTCTAACAATTACAATAGTTAAATCCCAGTATTTGGGTGGACTCTAACAGGTCCCTTGTATCAAATCCCCTAACCGGGTGGCATCTTGAAAGGTGTTCTAAAGTACTTTAACCAGGCAGGGACTAATTGACCTCATTGTAACAAATCCCTTAATCGGGTCGCATATAACAAGTGCGTTTTGATCCTTTAACCGGGAAGGCTCCTAACAGGGTGTGCTCTAGAAGAGTACAAAATTTGTGAGGTCTCCTCACACCGTGGTTTTCACCCTAATTGGGTTTCCATGTGATAAATCTGGTGTCACTGTGTGAATGTTTGCTTATTGTTTTATATGCTTAAATCTGTTTTCCTTTCTGCTGTAAGTTTACTTCACCGGATTTAAAGAGAAAAAAAAAGTTTTTTGGAGGTGCTGATTCACCCCTCCCCTCTCAGCACTGGTTTGGGACTGTCATATATATATATTTTAACACCTTGTTAAGTTGTCAAGACTTGATTTGCATCACACAATCATATCAAGATGGCTTGTAAAGGCTCAAGAGGCATTGAATGCTATAGTCATCAACATTCTTTGGAGTGTATGGACACGATCAAATAGAAAGAGAGCCCAAAAATTCAAAGCATTGGTCCTAGGTGATAAATGATGGGTTTGTGAAGAATATGAGTTTCATTGAGCCTATATTAGCACGATTAGGTATGTTGATATAGATTGCCTATGTTTGGGTGAAATTTATGATTGAATGGTTTCCATGGTTGAAAAATAAGGACCATAGTAGAAGCCAAGAAACATGACTTCTTAAAAAACACTTTTCAAAAGGGTGTAAAGATCATTGGAATAAGATGACCATGCTCTTGCATCTCCTAGCATTTGTTTTGTCTCTAAAATATTATATCTTAGAGCCTTAGAGGTTGTTGCTAGCTACAAAATTGCATTCAAAAGTATATTCCCAAATGTAGATACATAGATTGTTGGTTTGAGTGAGTTTGACCACTTCATATATTCAAAGGATCATGATGTTCATTATCTTCAAGACAAGTACATAAAAGATGCTCATGAATTGTGGTACATGCATGGGCAAGGCTTTATTTACTTCTAGGCTTTATTTTGTATTGACATTTAACAAATCTCAATGGATGAGGTAACTTCTACATACGACATGAATAGTGAGAGTGTTGCAGCTTATGGTGGTTAAAATGAAATTGAACTTAATGTCGACTTTGCTCAATGAAGAGAAACGTGAAATTTGAATATTGATTGTAATTTCATTTTTTAGTGACATTTAACAAATCACATAATTATTATATTTTGAATTTATGAGTATTTTCTTTTTTACAAATTATGAGGTATTTGAATATTTCATTTATTGGCAAATTATGTGCATTACTATTTTTAATGTATTATAAATTTAGAATTTTTAATGTGTGTGTGTATGAACTTGTACCCTTAATAAAAAAAATGCCATACCAGCATACTTGAAACTTTAACCTATACTTTTCCTTGTGCCAAGATTGACAACGTAGATCCTTGTGTAGCATGTTGTGAGCAAGATAAAATGGGAGGGTAAAGGCTAATTTCTCTAAGAAATCTTTCACTTGCTAAGCTGCAAAAGAAGAAGCTTAAGTTTTGAAAAAAAGCATTTAATCTGGTCCCTTTGATGTGTTGGAGTATTAACTCCACTCTAGGATCTTCAGACAGTTATAAACCTTCACACGAGAGAATAATTTGCATAAAAAATATAACTAATATCGAGATGATTATCAATGTACAGCAGCCCTGCTTATATGGTTAAGAGAAAGAGAGGGAGCACCAGGCGTGAGGGTAGGTACAACTACTTGCCAACTAACAACACAAAAAACTAAATGCAAGTAAATAAAATAATAGTAAAACTTACCTAACACCTAGAAGGATGATATGTGTTGGGTGGATATTTTGCAACTAACAATTTTGGGATCAATTGCAAAATAGTGGTTCCAACTGTAGTGTGTGAGACATAGTCTCTCCAAATTATAAGGGAAGGCTCCCCCTGTCTATTTTTACTAAAACCAACTTACACTTAACTAACACGTAGGATTATGTACACCAAGCTAATTCACTAGGCGTTACATTCACCATACTCTCTTCTTTCAGAGTGGGTGTTCTTCTTTCGTTGTATTCTATCATTTCAAAATACATGATTCTATCTTTACAACAATATCTTAAAGTACAATTTGTCAAAGTTAAAAACAAGAAGCTCATGAAAGCTCAAAGTCTTTCCATGACTCCTTATGTGAATTCAGGAAAAAAGACAGAACATACATGCAACTCAAAGTCTCCAACATATACTTCACCTTACATGCATAGACATAGAAAATAAGAGCAGCACAAAGTCTACAAGTTACCTCCTTGCTTGAGCATTCTATACTAGCTTTAAACGTGATAAGCAACTCAAAGTTTGGAAGACCAAGTCTAAAAACCAAACTATAACTCTAAACACAATTAGCAGCATAAAGTTTGCAAGATTGAATTAAATTCCCTCTTGAACAACAACACGGCACTCGCAAACAGTTTCCAGAAAATGTCGTCACATAACAACTTGAATTAGCACAAAGTCTAAAAAAACTTGCCTCTTTATTTAATGCAATTTGATTTACATCTAAGCTCAAAGTCTTGGAGTTCTCATCAAATTGGTAGAGTTTTATTGCATTGCCAAAGCTCTCATATTACATAGAGCACCCTCCTATATATAGGTGAGGGGCTGGGAGCAAAAAGTGGGAGAAGTCCAACTAACTAAGACTTTTTCCACAACTAACTATCTGTAGTTGACTTATTCAACATTGCAAGTCCTATTGTATTTTGACTTGCAATGTGATTACATGTAATTACAAGTTACAACTTTACATGTAATTTTATCACATGCGATTACAATTTGTCGCTTTACATGCAATTTGTCAAAACAGAATTACAAGTGCATAATTGAAACTAATCTAAGTGTATGGAGACATGACTCTATTACATCATCCTTTGTCTGGTCTTCATGATGATACAGGATGCTTGGCACTCGAAGCATTCAAGATCTAGTGGAGGTATTGTGTCCCAGAATAGCAACTTGTATCCTTGATGATTCTTGTGTCCTTTACCAATGAACTCCAATCTCGTCTTCTGGAGTAGTATTGGTTCTTTAGGAGAAGTTTCTTTCTTTGCAAATACCTTCCAAAGAGTAGATTCGAGTGTTTAAGGTATGTATTTCAACCATATTCTTTAGTTTTTTGATAGATTGTTTCAAGTATTTGTAGAAGTTTTGAAGTTTTTTTGTTTTTTTTCCATTTTTGTTATAGATTGAAACAATGAGTAGTCAAAGCTCAGTGGGTGGGTCTCAAAATTTTAAAATTGATAAAGGGTCTCCTCTATGGAAATACACTACAAGAATTTCTCAATTAACTGGAGGTGGGGGGTTTGTATGGAAATGTAATTTTTGCAACTCAGAATATAGAAGCTCCTACTACCGAGTAGAACTTCATTTTATGGGCCCTAGGGGTAAAGGGATTAATATGTGTGAGGGTCCACCAGGGGGAGATAAGAAGGGCTGCAACCTAGACAAATAGTAGCATTCATTCAAGAACAAGAAGATGCAGATAAATTAGTTGCAAAAAGAAAACAAAGTGGTTATACTTCCGGGAAAAAAAAACCAATACCACAACCACCCACTCAAACAGCCTCTAGACATCCTTTCTTGCCTATTCCTTCTAGAGAGGATGAAGATGTAGATGAACCACAAGTCACCACCCACAAGAGAGGCCCACTAGATCAAGAATTGTAAAATGAGGCAAGAGATATTGCTGATGAAAAATTGCATGTTGCCTCTATGTGAATGATCTTCCTTTCAACTTAGTGAGGTCATCCTATTGGAGAGAGATGGTGACAACAATAAATAATGCACCTTCTAGTTACCAAAGTCCTGGATTTGAAAAGGTGCGCACCACCTTATTGCATAAAGAGAAGAAAAATGTAGAGGCCCAATTAAAACCAATTAGAGATTCTTGGGTTCAAATAGGTGTGTCTATTGTCTATGATGGATGGAAAGATTGCAAAAACCGTTCCTTGATCAATGTTATTGCTGTGTCCCGCAAGGGGGCAATGTTTTTGAAGGCGGTTGACTGTGAGGGGGAAGTAAAAGATGCAGAGTTAATCTCCTGAATTCTCTTTGATTCCATAGAGGTAGTGGGTCCTGATAATGTTGTCCAAGTAATCACGGACAATGCAAAAGTTTGCAGGGCTGCAAGTGCTTTGGTAGAGGCTAGATATGAGCACATCTTTTGGACACCATGCACCGTACGTTCGCTTAATTTGGTGATGCAAAAAATTGGCACCCAAGTAGAATGGGTGAAGGAAATTTATGAGGGTGAGGAGATTCAAATGTTTGAGACAAACCACCATATGTCACAAGCAACTTTTAGAAATTTCTCCAAATTGGAATTATTGAAGTAAAATTTTAAAATTTAATTTATTTAGTTTCATTTATCATTTTATGTCATGTTTTGCATAATTAAATTAAATATTTTTTGTGTTGTTTACATATTTTAAATGTGTTACTAACTTACTATTAACATGTTCTTAGGTGGCTGAAACTCATTTTTCCTCTCACACAGTTGTCTTGAGACGACTTGTGAAGGTAAAGGAGGCATTGTCACAAATGGTTATTAACAACCAATGGGGCATTTGGAAGTAGTCCAATACAGCAAGGGCCCAAAAAGTGAAGGCAATGATACTGGATGATGATTGGTGGGGTCGTGTGGCGTATGTTTTGGAATTCACCAAGCCAATCATGTCAGTGCTCCACTTTGCTAACATTGATGAACCATGCCTCCGAGATGTCTATGATGCCATGGACACACTGTTGGAGAAGATAAAAGTGGTAAGTTATAAATTTATAATACATTCCTCTATCATTGTTTATTGAGAGATATCTAAATTTTTAATTGACATAACTTACATTAAGATAACTTACATGAACATCATTTGATATCCCAGGTGATACAAAGAAATGAGAATGATCCTAAGGACACCTTTTATAAAAAGGTGGAAGCAATTTTTCTCTAATGTTGGAACAAAATGATCACACCTCTTCACCTCCTTGCCTATGCTCTCTCTCCCAGATACTATAGTGCACTAATACTCACTATTCCTAGTTGAGTGCCACCATATAGAGATGTTGAGGTTGCTAATGGGTACAAGGAAGCACTTACTAGACTCTTTCATGATCCAGAGGTGGGGGTAGTTGTTAGGAGAGAATTTGGACTGTTCATCTCAGGAAAAGATCTTCTCCCTGCTACTGTCAATGACCAAAGCAAAATGGATGTGATTACATGGTGGTACATGCATGGTTAGGATTTTATGTACCTCCAACCTCTTGCCATTAAGATCCTCTCGCAAGTAAGTTTTTAATTTTTCTTTATTTTTTTTGGTCACTTGCATTGTAGAATTTAACACAACATTCTTGAATTTATCTTGTATTTTTTATTTTTTATTTTGTTTGTTTTCTCTCCCTTGGTTGCAAGCTCTTCTACTGCTGAGCAGAATTAGAGTACATACTCCTTTATCCACTCAGTGAAGTGTAACCGGTTGGCTGCCAAAAAAGCTGAAGACTTGTTGTTTATTCACACCAATTTGCGCGTCGTGGCACGCAAGGATCCGAAATACAAAAAAGGGACAAAGAAGATGTGGGATGTAGCACCCGAGTCTGCTGACTTGGATTTGACCATTCAGGATCTTGCTAGAGCCACTATGCTTGATGTGGATGAAGATGATGACATGGCACTTGGTGCAACTAGTGCTAGCAGTTTTGGTTAGGGTGATAATGAGGATATACTTGCAGCTGCGGAAAATCCTATAGACGATTTTTTTGATAATCCATTTGATGATTGATGAAAACTTTGATTATTGATAAACATTAAACATTGAATCATGTTACAACTTTCAAACTTTCATGAATGATATTTTAATTCAGTAATTCAATGTAATGATTTTCATTAGAATCGTGTTTTAATGTTTATCTTTGGCATTTGGCATTGATCAATGATCAAGCATCATACTATGAAATGATTTAGTTTTACACTTTTGTAAATTTCTCTTATTTTTTTGTATATATAATGCATACACACACACACACACACACACACACAAATGAACCCCTACGAACCATAATGAAAAAAAAATTCCTCGAACCCACGAACTGGGTTCTCATACCCGAACCTGAACTGGTAACTTAGGAGAATAGTCATTGAACTCCTTGAAACAGTGAATGTGCCTTATAAAAGGTGGTTTGATAAACCCTCTTTAGGACTGTACCATGTGATCTTTGACTGTTTTATTATCATCATGACTGCATTCTATTTCTCATACCTCTTGATCATTGTGTTCTTCTTAGACCATCACTTTTGACTATACCATGATTTGAATCTCTTGATTTCAATACATCTCAAATCACTGATCTGCTCGTTCTTTTGCTGCGATTGTCTTCAATAATTCATGATCCCTGTCTTGTGCATCTTAGCAAGGCACTCCTCTATCTTGGAGTTTCATATGACCTGCAACTTTTGTTCAAAATACCTCTTCTTCTAAAAATCATCAACATATTTTCCCTTGTCTAGCTGTTGACACAGTCTTCATGCATATTACTCATGCCACTGTCCAGATGCTATCCTACATTGCTTCTTTGTTGTCCCAATTGGGATTTAAGAACAGCAGACTGTCCTTACTATAAGTTTTTATTAAATTTCTTTTGTAGTGCAAGAAATGAGCTAATGACATAGGTAGTATGAGAGAATGTGACTAGCCTAAGAATTCAGTTTGGGCTACAGCATATTGACCTCTAGGTGGTGCATTACTCACTGACCCTCAACAAAAGATCTCACAATTAGGCAACATTCATGCTATAATGTCACCAAAATCTTTCTTTGTCAGCACTTTTCATACTTGGAGCTTTTTTTACTTGTCATTTTGCATGTCATCTTCATCGTGATTGACTTCTTTCGCAACCTTATGTTTTTCCATGTTGAATGCACTCATGACATGCTGGTCATTCTCTAGCTGTCCTCCTTTCATCTTTGATTTTCTCCTATCTTAGGGTTTCTCTTTGTTCACTGAGTATAGACATATTGGTGATCCTCTGATTTTGAACCTTGCTTTTCACACATCACTTGATCCTTGATTCATGATTGTCTTCAAGATTATTGCTCTAAAACATTGAAACCACTGTCTTCTCATACTCTTGAGACCTTTCTGTTCATAACAGCAGGTTTTCATCATTCCCTCATTTCTTTTCACCGGCACTTCATGGCCTTTCAAATATTGCTTTGATCATGGAATCAGTGTTCCTTAATCAATGTTCTTCAACATGATTGCAGGCTGTCCATCTACCTCACAAGCTGCTGCTAACATTTCACATGATAGTATTTTGAATTGCTGTTACTGCTAATCATTGTCCTCTCATGCTCTGAGATGTGTCCTGCTCACTTCTCATATTATGTAAAGAAACCCCTTGCAACTGGGTCTTAGAGGACACATTGCAAGTGTGAAAGGAAGAATACGTATTGCAAGTGTAACTGGGTAAAAATGGGATCTTGGAGGTTATATTGCACATAGAATATGCATGCTTATGGAAAGAGAACAGAGACAAGGCAGAAATCAGGTTTGAGAGGACACTATGCAAGTTGGAAAAAAGAAACTATGTTTTACGAATGCAAAATGAACACTACAAGACTCAAATCGGGTTTTTGGGGATGCATTACAAACTGGAAAAAGACATGCTTTTGCTTGCAGTTGGGCCTTGAAAACATGACTGCAAGTTATTACTTGTGTTACAAATTACCAAGAAAACTTGCAAAATGACTCACAAGACCCGAAATGCAACTAATTGGTTCTGAATCAATGGTTGGTCAAGTCTTAAGAACATTTGCATTTGCAAGAAAATAAAAACAGCATATTACACTATGCGTTTTCATTTACAAGTATAGTAATTCCGATCCCTCAAAGAAAACACAAATGCATTTTGGACTCTCCTTTATGCATGGTGTTTAAAAGAATTGAGAAGGCACACGTCCTCTCATACTCTTGGTCAAAAAGGAAAGACACTTCTAATGAAACAATGCCACTTAGTGGCATTTATGAAACTCTAGACATGACCAGGTCCTAAGCTATTAGCATTGACTAGTCTGAGATCAGCTCTTGAAATGCCCTTTACAAGTCAGAGGTTTTGATGCTGTCTGCAAATGTTTAAAAACATCACCACCTGCAAGTTGTAATTGGACTTTTCAAAACATATTGCATGCAGAACTAAAATGCATATTACAAGTAAAAGGTAATTGAAGGCTAAGAAGGCATTTACAATTTAGTTGCAACTAACATTACTTGCATTATTGGGTCTGAAACCTGCCATTGCAAGTGCAAGTTTAGTTGCAATATGAGAGATTTTGAGACTTGCAATGCAACCTCTCAAACCCAAAATTTAAGAAGAAACTAACTTTTAGACAAGGGAACTTGAAGAAACGGAGACCAAGGACCTTTTTCATGTCGATGAATGCTTAGGAGATGGAAATATGCCTCGAAAAGCATGTCTAGGGCTTTCGGATGTCAAAATTTGGTGGGTTATCTCTGATTTTTGCATGTTAAAAATCAGGGACAACAAGATGATGCCTACATTAAACTTAAGCATGTGAGTAAATTATATTTACTCCAACACCCCCCCTTAAGTGTAACTTAGGGAGAAGATGATCATGCAATATGAAAGCAAGATGTAAGATGGGTCTTGGCTACCAAACCATTTTAGGTACCCATGTACAAAGAAAATGCAATGCAATGAATCTCTCACAAAGTGGAGAAAAGGAGAAAACTACACAGAATAAAAGTACTCTCCAAAGAAGAAAAGAAACAAGATGCATGGATGGAGGACTCAATCACACCCTCCAAGGATATATATCATGTATATACAAGATAATATCCCCCCATAGGAAGGAAGAAAGGAGATTTCATAGCCCGCCCTCCACTCCCCCCCCCCCCAGCCCCAATAATGGACAATGTCCTGTAAAGATGGTGAGCGCTTGAAGACAATACAAAATTCAATGCCTACAAACAATATTTCTCCCCTCGGGAAGAATATAAACCAAGTGCAAATGTAGGAATGCTTCCCATTCTAGATCAGGATTGGTTAGGAAGCTAAATCCAAATGAAGGATGATGATGTCTTTGAAATCTACTTGTGTCACCAAGACCTTGGAAGATGATGCCACAAACCAATCAGGAACATACCCAATCATAGTAGAAGGTGACAACAAGGAACCAATGGAAACTGATTTGGATCAAGATCCAAAGCCAAAGATGAAGTGACAACCGCTGTGCCACAACTATCATCAAATTGGAGAGAAATCCCCTCAAATTTGTCTCCCAAATCTGAAATGTGAGATTCCACAAATAAGGAGCCAATATTTGGCAAATAGGAATCCCAATAAGGAAGACAATGATAAACCTACCGATCAAGAATGATGGAAGTCTCTAGTGAAGGAAGATCAAATATCTTTGATGAAGAATCAAGAATCTTAGAAGCAACTGCAACCTCATTTGAAGTCTCAAAATCCTCCAAAGGACCACAAACATAGTTATCTTCTCTGAAGCATGAAGAGGCACATTGGAATTGGAAAGAGGATCATCAAGAGATGGCAGAGTATCATGATCTCCATATAACTCTTGAATCCGAGTCCGAAGAGCATTAGGACACTCAAAGTGAATAAGTGACTCCAGAATGTCATCATTTACATTTTCAAAAAATAACTTTAAAAACTCGAGCCCTATAGCCTTTCCAAATACTATTCTCCCAAGCTATGTTAGGAATAGGAACATCATTATAAAATAAAACAATAACTGAAGCTCATTAAGATGAGTGGTTATGAAATTGCTCCAATTCCTATAGTTCCCCCTCTCCAAGATAAATGAAACACCCATTTTCAATGATGATTCATACGATAAAAAGGATATAGCCATCATTAAAAAATGAGAAACTCCCAAAAAGGAAAAAACCTAATTGGTAGCAGCAAAAAATAATGGTGGGGTTTGGGTAAATGATATAAGTTGGCAGCTACACGTGCCACCAAGTCACCATTGCAAGCCAATAATTCGCCAAGTTCACATATGCGATCTCCACAAGTCACCAACTTACGTGAAGTCAAAGGGACAATTCACCATTGCAAGCCAATAATTTTCCAAGTTCACATACATAATCTCCACAAGTCACCACCTTACGTGAAGTCAAAGAGCTAGTCAAACCACCATAGGTGCCTAGAAAGTGCGAGAAAGAGAACACTCCACATGAGCATAGCTCACATCAAACAAGTGTAAGAAGGGGCTTTTAACGCCAAAAAATCTCCACAACTTAGCTCATGTGGGATTACACTCCCAAAGGAAAAACACAACTGAATAGATGGGGCCCACAGCTGGAATTCTCACGCACCCACAACAACCCTAATCGTAGATATTTTGATCTTGACTTTAGAAATGCCTAAAGTATGATTGGAATGTGAAAGAGATCTCCCAATAGAAAGTCGTGCTAATGAAGCTACAATTCAGCCTGTACACTGCCAAATTGAATCAATAATGAGGATCTTTCTGCAAAAAATAATGCCCAATGATAGCGGTGGTAAGACGAACCAAAAAAACCACACCAGTCGAGGTTGAGATTGGTGTTGGTAAGAACAAAGAGCCCTTAAACCGATCATACTGAGTCAAAAAGCTTGCAACTAGTGTGATCAATATGAGAGTCGATGCTTGCAATACAACTCGCCAATCAAGTCAAATATTGCCAGACATAGAACATAAGATCATCACAATCAAAAAATCTATTATTGAATGCAACAATAGCCGAGATATATGCTGACCATGAGCAAGTGAATGCACAAAAAATACTTGAGGCTCCTACAATGAAGAAATCTGCCGACCTCATATAGATAGAGGGGTTTGATTTGTGGTTTAGCAAGATAAGCCAATTAAGGCAAAAAACCCGTGCATAACTATTGGCAAGGGACACAAGCCTGTCCAAGAGATATGTGTATATCTCCACCGAATTTACCTACCAAGATATCATAGTAATGCAAAATAGAGAATTTTCTACAATAATTTCAAACGTCGACAATTGAAATAAAGAAAATCACCCGAGAAATATCAGATCTGAAGTTAATTTGAGGCGGAATGCCTCATTTGCAAATTACCTTTCTTGGAAGCTAATCTCGAGGAAACTGATGAAGATTCTTTGAGGAAGGAGATACTGAATGGAGGCTTTGATGGCCCCATTGGAGTATCAACTCCACTAGAGGATCTACAAACAGCTATAAACCTTCACATGAGAGAATAATATTACATTAGAAATATAACAGATATTGAGATGATTATCAATGTACAATAGCTCTGCTTATATAGGCAAGGACAAGATAGGGAGCACCAATGAGGTGCAAGGGTAGGTAGAACTACCTACCAACTAATGACAAAAAACTAAATGCAGGTAAATAAATAATATTAAACCTTACCTAACACCTAGAAGGATGGTATGGTGCCTAAGTTAAACTTAAGCATATGAGTAAATTATATTTACTCCAACATGATGTTGGCTTCTTTGGAGCCTTCAACTTGTATAACAAGTCTCACTTATTTTGGGGAGCTAGTTCAATATGTTCCTTTATAACTTGTGCAGCCTTTTTTGGACGATTCAACAAGAAGCATCTTGTCGATATCTTGTAGTGACTTCTGCTAGGCCACAACATTTCTTAATTTGTCAGCTTGTTCATTTGTTGTTTCTACTTGTCCTATTTTCACTATAAAACAATGGAGGATCCAAGAGCACACATTTTAAGTAGGTGTTGTGTATAACCTTTCTTCAATGAATTTTTGGAAATCTTTCAGTTTTCTTTAGAATATCTTCAATTCTAGTTAAAATTATTGCTTAAAATTGGTATTCATAGTACATTGAAGACCACTAGCATCTCAAAGGTGGGAAGTATTAAGGTGAGTTTTATGGCAGTGGGGTTAGTTTCAACTTCCAGTTGGCATGCTTCTATGTACATCTATGTAACAAAATTACTTAACACGAGAAGAACGAAACAAAAAAATAATTGAAATACTCTATTATAATAAATGACTTCAAGGAAGCGATCTCAAAAAGTCAGATTGAAAGAGAATTGAAGTGAATTCCTTCATCAAAGAAGCATTTCCAGATTTGATCAAATATTTCAAGGGTTTTCAAGTTGCTATCTAAGTTTGAGATGAATAAGATGAAAATCCAAAGCCCTAGTCCTTGAAGAATTTTTATCATTAAATGTTCTAAGTCCTTAACATTTGTATTCCCCCTTTGTTCATGACTTTGATCCAAATTGTTTATCTTAATTTTAAGCTTTGATGTAGGGGCTGATGCATAAGGATTGAATCAAATGATTAATGGTGCAAGGAGGGGCCAAAGATTGTTTGCATGTTGAAGAGATTCTATCTCAATTTTGGATTTCTGTTGGAAATCCAAGATCAATATGAAAGACCCAAGCATCACAAGAAGGTGAAGAAGATCGAGGCTAAGGAGGTTCAAGTCAACGATGTAGAAGATTGCCTTGAAGATGAAGATGACAAGGAATCCCAAACAATGAAGGCAAAAATACAAAGGATTCAACTACTACAAAGTCAAGACATCCAAGGGAAAGAATTCCAAGAACAATGAAGAATTCCCAAGGATGAAGAAGAATGTTGGTGAAGATGAAGCAATCTGGAAATATGAGTCTTCAAAATCATGCACAAGGGAGATAGTTTTAGAAGAAATAATCAAAGTTAGAGAGATATCCCTTCTTTGTGAATCAAGGGAAAGGATGTGCATGTTGAGGCAGTGCCCAATCATCTTCAACCAATCAAAGAATTCCAAGTCAGCATGTCCAAGTTCATCCAATCAAGTTCATTCACAAGTTGACATGTGGAAGACATTTAATGCTTTACCACAAACAATTTTCTCATTGGTTCATCCTCAAAAGGGATATGCATTTCAAAGCAATGTAATTTTCTCATTGGATGACATTAAATGATTGTAAGCGGTTATTGTAACAACCATAATTAGGGTTTTCATAGAATTATCTCGGCCATTGATTCAAATCAATCTAGGGCCCTCATTGTAGTTTAGAGGCCTATATAAAGGCTTGGCCTTCTCATTTGTAAAGGATCAGGTCATTAGAAGGGGTTAAAAGATTAGATAGCAAGTAGAAGTAGAGTAGGAGACAAGAAATTGTTGCCAAGATTATGTTGAAGTTAATATACAATTTTCATTGAAGGCGTGGTGAATTTGTGTATGAGTTTCTACATTTTGCATTGTTTCAACTCTCATAGTTTAGTTAACATTCATTGATTGAAATGGAGAAATGTGAAGATGAATAATGAATTCCATATCCATACCTTTGGTTGCTTGTTGATTGCAAGTTACAATGAAGGTTAGTTTGGACTTGATTAAATACTAAGCTCAATTGTGGATGTTCATTTCGATTGTGCTAGCATTGGGTATTTGAATGAATGATTACAATATAAAAATCTTTCATGTTTCCTTTGGAGATTGCATCATCTTTGTGTAGTTGTTTCATTTGGCAAAATTAAAGGAATTTAGTCATCTAAGCATCATCCATTGATATAATTGTTCTTCGGAATAGAGTAGATTTCTCTAAACCCTTCAATCCCTTTTTTCATTTATTTGAAGTCGAGTTAGTGTTCCAAGTTCTAGCCACTTTGAGGAGAAGAATTGATAAAGTCCAGGAAGAATAGTGTAAGTCCCTACATGATTACAAGCATATCACATATTAAACTGAGTTATATCCAACATAAAGTTGCATGTTCGTACTGTAAACCTTGGGGTTGCTTCAATTGATCACTAATTTGTTACAATGTTTAGCATTTGAGGTTCCTTGTTCAAGACAAGATAGGATACTTAGTATTTTATTCTACTCGTTGGAGTGGTCACAAAACTCACATCAACACTTGGTATCTCCATTAATGTCAGGACACGGAATCTAAGGAGACACATCGAAGCACTACTAAAAGGATTCTTAGGTATCTTCAAGGGACATTGCATTATGGACTTCATTTTTGGCATTCAAATGAGAGTAGGTTGGTTGAATATTTGGATTCAAATCAGGAAGGTTCTATAGACGATCAAAAGTCTACTTCTAGTTATACTTTTAATCTTGGATTTGCAGTCATTTCATGGAAGTCCAAGAAACAACCTACTGCATCTCTTTCTATTGTAAAAGTTGAATTACAAAGTTGCTATTTTTGTTGCTTGCTAGGCAGTTTGATCGAGGAGATGGTTATAAACTTATAGGATATGCAGAAAATCCAGAATGGTCCCACTATTTTGTATAGTGATAATCAGAGAACTATTCAGATGAAAAAGATTCCAGTGTTTCAGAGTAGGACTATGCGTATTGACATTCAACACCACTACATCAGTAAGCTAGTTAAACAAGTTTTGGCTGAGCTTGTCTGTTGTCTTTTCAAGACACAACTTGTAGATATCTTCATGAAGCCCCTTGCTTGTGATCAAGTTATACATTCTGAGTTTTGTTTGGCATTATTCCAAATGTTCACTGGGGAAGAACGATAGAATAATGACCATTTTTCTCAATGCTCATCATGGAGCTTGTAGGATGATGAACATTTATGATTATTTTTAATGACTAGTTATTTGGTAGTTGTAGATTTCAATTTTCTATTCTATTATATTTTCTGGTCTATATTTTAGCCTCGTGGACGTTAAAATTTTATTTATTTTATTTTTATATGTACGACATTTCATTCACAGAAATCAACAGAGAGCTTTGGAGTCTTTTACTGTTGCAGATCATCATAATTTAATTTGTAACTCTTCTAAATATTCTCACACACATGCACACACACACACACCCACAAGCACACACACACACGCACGCACACACATGCACCCACATACACACCAGTTACAAAATTATTAACTATTTTTTATTAATTGTTGCAAACTTGACATGTATAACTCATTTGTCGCAATTGAAAGGGTAATTGTTTAATTTTATGTTTCAAATTTCACATAATGGTTTCTATTATCGAACTTCCTTGGAGGTGATTAATGCGGTATGCAGTGAATTCTGTTCCCACTAGAGAATACATAAATCCATTTTCTTCTAGTGTGTCTATATGAAAATTCCACAAAATTTAAGAGAATGAACTCAAGGTTGTTTGCAATCACCTAGATGTCATCCATCTTCTTTCATAATGCTTTTAAAGGAATTATACCTCCAGCATCAATGTTATCTCTGGAGCTGTACAAGAGTCTTTGGAAACAGTGAATTATAAACATGTAGACGATGGCCATGTACTGCAAGATCAAAACACTAGGTCCTGAATGTTAATAAGACAGTAATACACAAATTCTCTTTCCATGGAAGTGAGGTCTCGGTTTGCAAATTCATGCCAAATTTAATGCTATTTTTCCAATCATTATTCAAGAAATTTACCTTTTTATTGGAAATCCAATCCCAGATAGATACAGCTTGGAATCTGTTTCATCATGCAATACTGCAATGACAGCGAGGAATCCCAAATCACTCCACCAGATCACTATATATCTCAAGGTATTGTTGAATGGATAACTGGAAGAGACTCAAGTTTACAATCCTTTGATTTTCTTTTTCCTTGTGACTTAATAATGTAATAGTTGATTTTCTGTTGCTTTCCAGTGATCACTTTCCTTTTATAAAGAACTTTTTCTTCCCTAAGGAGACTCTGCTTATAAGGACAAATGTGGCCTTCAGAAATCTTTAAAAGGCTAAACTCTTCCGTCAGGTCAGGTAAATGGCAGGAGAGGGACTGGCAAAGAAAAGATGTGTCAGATGGATGAGACAACAGGACAAGAGAAAAATGGAGGCCTAGAAGAATGACCGTGATAATCCTCTTGGAGTTGGTTTTGATCCCTATAGTGTGGCACATTTAAAATTGTAATCTTTGGAGCCTTGACTCTGAGGAATAAGCATCTAGGGAGAGAAGAAGAATGTTATAGCCAAAAAGTGAGAGCTAATTGGAGATAGTGGATTGTGTGGAAACTGATTTGCAAGAAAGTAAATCTATCTTAGTCAAATTTTAACTCAGAAAGAAACCACCGAGTTAAGGAAATAAACAAGCAGACTGATTTAGGGAAATAAATAAGCAGACTGTTACGCTTATTGGCTTTTTGCAATTTAACTCAGCCCTGCAAGACAAAGGATTTGATATTTTCATCAGTAATTTCTCGGCTAGAAATAGCGTGGTTTTGGTGATTGAATGCAATCTTGTGCTTCAGAAATGAGTTTATCTGTAAGATTGATGGCAAGACGAATTCAAAGACCAGTGATGGAACTCTCCTTTCAACTAACCCAATACTTCAACAAGATACCAATAAAAGAACAAGGTAAAAATGATAAACTTAAAGGCACGATACTTACAAACTGAAGAATGCAATATGAAGATCACCAGAAATTTGGCGGTGTCCAAGGAAACAACAAAGGACAAAGAAAACAACTTAAAAGATGGCTATATCCAATATGCCAGCAATCAAGCTTCCAACAAAAGAAATATGTAATCGAGCATGTTCATGAAAAGAATGAGCAGATTCACCAAGATGGCAAAATAAGTGATTCATAAATGCAAAATGGAACATGAATGATAGGAAAGAAAGAGGAATCAGAAGTGAAGACAGAGTTCTCCAAAAGGGTATCAAAATTTGAGCAGCAGTAAAACAAAGAAGGCAAAGGTGAGCTGAAAAATACACAACTAAGAATGACAATAACTAACTTAAATGAAGACAAATTATAGAAAGAGATAAAGCCAAAATGATGGACCATGACAAACCAAAAAGAAGCACAGAGAGAAATGGCCTTAGTGCAAATGTAAACTCTGATCAAGACAATGAAAACATAATCAAATCGGTAATGGACAATGGATAGGGCATACACTAATGACATGAGATTGACGAATCCAAGCAAGTGGCATGGTTAGAACAGGAACAACTCAAGCAATTTAATCAAATTTTAAAAAATTAGAAATATAGGAAATGAACAAGAGAAAGTTTTCCATGATAGGTAAGCTATATATTAAGATTTATGAAAGATAAACAAAAGGGAGAAAATAGGGCCTAGAAAAAATAAAGGTAAAGCTTGAAGAATCAAGAAACACACGCCCATTGAACAAAGTTACAAACTAAAGAAATGGAACAAGGCAAACTAAAGAAGAGAGTGAAACGGATACCAAGAGCCTAGAAAAACTAAGATAAGACTAGGCAATCTATTTATGCAATGGTTAAAGTGAGAAGTGTGCGCCAAGCAAGGCAATTGGAAATACCAAAACTGGAAAAAATAATGTTCAACTGAAATGTCAATGTCGTCTTACAGTCCTCTAGTATGATATTGATGGAATGACATCTTCATATCCAAAGTCCTATCCAATGGTGCAACAAATAGAGCAACAGAGTTTATGTTTTGAGCAATAATGAGTGGTTGGAGAAACGGGAAGGCCGAAATTGGTTAGTACTGCAAAAATAGTGACAAGGCCGTGTATCTTAATGGTAATAGAAGGGGCTGGGCAATGGGATATGATGGAAGCTGAAATGGAGAGCTGGAAAAAATGAGCTATGGGCAATATTAAGAATGGGAAAATGGTGGGTAGTGCTAAAATCTATGGTAGTAAAACAAATGGATTGGGCTAAGCTTATGGGAAAACTGTAATGACACATTTAGGCACTGTGATCAGCTCAGAGCTTTGGAATTTCTAAACACAAGTAGAAGCGGGAAGAGCAGCTTGATTTATAATTGTAAAAACTTCCTCCTAGAAGAAAACGATAGCAAGGTGGTCACATAAGACAACGGGAAAATTAAGCAACAAGCCTACGAATGTGTGTAAATTTATAAAATTAGCCTTTTACTTTAAAGAATCTTAGGTGAGGTGCTGGTGTATCAGGGATTCAGGACACCTTTGGTTGCTGGATGAGGCTAATGTTCAGAAGACAAGGCTGTCAGTCAAATTGGACTTGTCCTAAAACTAGCGAAAAATAAAAGCCTGGGATGACAAAAGGGATATGATTAAAAAGAACTCAATGGGATTGAGCCAGCAGTAATGGTTTCTGTATATGTTAAGGCAGGACAAGATTCAAGATTTTTAAAAAGGGTGTCTAGTAAACAGGTGAGAAACTGCTCTACTATCTGCAAGGAGTTATTTATAAATTTTTCAGATGGCTAATAATACACCTCAAGATTTGATCTCAGGTGTATACAAGTACTTCATCCTGACATTTCCTATCTAAATCACAACTCATTGTCTTGCTAAATACTTAATGTATGTGTGAAGATTCCAAAATTTTGTTAGAAAGCTATTCTATTGTGAGAAAATTTGGAAAATATTTGGTTGCTTTTGAACTTGATAAACTCTTATTTTGTACCGTTTCACATCTTCTATTTAAATGTAAAATTTATGTGTAAATTGTAACTAAGGAGAAAAACATGTTACTAAGTTTACAAAATAATTTTTTTTCTTAAGAGTTAACAAACAATAATGAATAACAAAGTGGAAGCAATATAACATAAGCCAATACATAGTCATAAATGTAACTCATTTACAAATTACAATTCCCAAAGGTTCCATGACATAGAATTTATGTAAGTTAATTAATCTATTAAATACAACAAACAATGTACAATCTCTATATAATTCAAATGAATAACAAGTACATCATCTTATAAATGAAACCTAGATACATCTGATACCATAAAGTATACACAATGAAACAACATCCACTACATAAGTCGCAGGGTATGTAATAATAACTAAATACAAAGTACAAGTACAAAATACAAAAAAAATACATATGAAAGATAAGAGAAAGTCTTCAAGAAAGATGAACAAGAAGGAACTAGTGCTACAAGGATCATCCGGCACTGGTACAGGTACTTCAGAATCTCAATAGTAATAGAATCATTACCACTCGATCTCGTGGAACCAAAAAGTCCACTCTCACTGTGTTGAAGAAATAACAACAAATTCCACTTAGATAACAAACACCAAAATCCAATCACAATACATGACCTAAGGAAAGGATCTTGAAAGCTCTTCATCTCAAGAGGTGCAACTCAAAAAGCAAAGGTAAACATAATAATCTCAGAGGCAACCGATACATGTAGGAAACCTAAGATGCATAAAGGGAAGTGTCATCACATGAGTCAACTTTAGAGTTATCCCGGTAGTCTCTCTGGACCTCGGCCTCCTAGTGACTCTACACAATATCAGTAACCTCTCATATAGACAAGGCTACCAACTATGCCTTATCCAATCCACGTAGGCGGCCAACATCTTCTCACAAACCATCCTAGCCTGTACTAGCGCTCAAGGCATGGGCGAGGAACACAAACATCTTATTAATTTATTTAAAAACTTTCAATGTATTTAAGTTATCACTTTATTAAATAACTTGCAAAGGATACCAAGTGAACCACTTCCAGGCTCTGACACCTCCAAAGCAAGTCACTTCCCCTCTAACACCTAGATAACCTACCATAAGCTCATAAGTCTCAAATAAATCTCATAACTTAAAAAAGACATGATAATCAAATTCAGTTCTGTAAAAAGATATCTGGAACACATACTAGTCTTCAAACCATAAACTCATAATTATACACTAATCCTCAAACCTAACATCGTAAAAACATATTCTTTCAAAAAGTTCACAAACTAATAAGTATAAAATAAACAAAGGTTGGGTAAAAAGATCGAAACCATTATCACATTACAAACATTGTAAATATCTATGCCACAGTAAAAAGGTAAAACCCTAAGCCTCTTATAAAAATTCTTAAAAGTCAACTTAATGCTACTCATATCGACAATCAAACATAACAACTAAAAACTTCAATGATAAACACATCAACATTAAATTCTCATCAAATAATATTTAATTATATATCATTATTATTCTTATTTTTATTTTTCTAAATGAATTTTATGTATAAAATTTTTAAATTTTAAATTTTTTTTTTTTCTAAAAATAGAATACCACTACATGTAAATAAATATATCTTTCTTAAATAACATGCAACTGAATATATTTTTCTTAAATAATATGCAACTGGATATATCTGCCTTAAATAACATGCAACTAAATATAACATTACTAAATAACATGCAATTGAATATATCTTCCTTAAATAACTTATAACTAAATATATCATTCGTAAGTAACATGCAACTGAATATATCTTCATTAAATAACATGCAACTGAATACATCTTTCTTAAAAGACATGCAACTGAATATATCTTCTTTATATAATTGAATATATTTTCTTTAAATAACATGCAACTGAAAAGATCTTCTTTATATAATTGAATATATTTTCTTTAAATAACATACAATGGAAAATATCTTTTCTAAATAACATGCAACTAAATATATTTTCTCTAAATAACATGCAACTGAATATAGCTTGTTTAAATATCATGCAAATCTATATTTCTATTTCAAAAGCATGCATTTTCTCTAAAAATGAACTCTTTCAAAACCATGGAATGCCATCATTGAAAATAAATTAAAGCAAAACTTTTAAAGAAAACCCAAATCGAATTTTCCTTCCAAAGGATTCCTTAACATTCTTGATTATCAAAGAAACATATCTTTTTAACAAACACTCATCATTTACATACAAGATTTAATCAAATACGAAAAAAATAATGATTTTGATAGACAACTTTTAAGGATTTTAAAACCATACCTTAATACACAAAGTTGAATAAAAAACCAATTCCAAATCTTGAAAACCCAACACTTTTGAAAACACTAAAACTTTAATCATCCAAAAATTTGTCAACAGAGAATTATTCAAAACCTAATTGAATAATATCTCCAAATGATCTCATAAGTCTCTTATATAGAAAACCCATATACTAGAATTGAAATAATGCAACTCCAAAAATATGAACTCAACTTTAAAAATAATAAAAGCATTACTTAACTCAAAATCTCCATAATAAGAACTCAACTCTAACATTATTTTTATTAACTTTAATTTATTAAAAGAATTATTTATTTAATTTTCCTCAACTTAAATCACTTTAACTCAACTTGATTTTAAAAGATTAAGTTCTACTTTTATAATGAAGCAATTTTTAAGTTGCATTATTTAATTTTAATTAATTTAAAATATGTAACTCAACTAATAACCACTTAACTCAAATTATTTAAATTTAATTTTTTTTAATAATTACTAATTTTTTTAATTAATTAATTTAACTTTGTAATTAAACTATTAAATATAGGTGATTAATTAATTCTCATTAATTAATTAACCTTATATTTAATATTTTAATATATCATAAGGTGTAATTATTTAATCTTATTTAATTAATCTTAATTAATTCTTCAATATATTTTAACACAAAAAATACATCAGACCATATGACATGCAATCATGAAGTAAAATCGATTAAACCAAAATGCAACAATTAAGCCTAAAGGAAGGGCTCACGAATTTACGTCACCTTGATAAATCCAGATAGATAGAAAATCAGATACGTGTTCACTATTTTATGACACTTAATGACTTAGGTTGAGATTGGACCTGTATGCTATCTCCCCTCTCTTACCATTTATATATTGCGATAAGGCATGCTCATCTTGACAATTCAGAGAAGTTGATGTCCGATACCTGAAATCTTGCATAAAAGATGAGTATGTATATATATGTATAAATATATAATAGACAATGTTGGGGATCAACCGATCGTGTGGATCTCGCAAGCAAGTAACTACGACTCCATCCCTCAATCATATCAAGCACATCAAACAGAAATATAAAACATAAACGCCAACCATACACATGCAAGTATGGAGTTAGTAAAACCATAAACATAAATAACATCAAATCTATTTGACAATCTAATACACACATGAAAAGTGGTCAGAAGAGTCCAGTTGATTAAACCGAAAAAAAAAACTATGAGAGGGGTATTACATCAATTTAAGTAGTGCCCTACTTTAACATGAGCCAGACTTCTGAACATTTTTTCACATATTCTCGATTCTGCCAGTTATATTATATAAGAAAGCTCTATGCCCTTGACAATTCAATTTCCAATCTAAGTGGAGAATCACTAGATGGTGCTATGACGAAGAGAATATCATTTGAAGAATATGATAAAGAAACTACACATAGAGATAAATAATTAAAAGGTGATAGAGATATATTCAAAATACAAATTCAACTAGAATGTGTCACATCCCAAATTAATTCATTCTAGACATATACTTAGGGTTTAATAAATGTGGATATGTTCAGATCAACATCTTTGCATTTTTTATATTTTATGATTGCATGAATTAGTTATTAAATTAATGAAGATGTAATTTAATATAGTTGTCAACATAAGATGATGTTCTATAAAATAATAAATAGTAAAAATTAAGAATACCAAGATAGCTTTTTCAGGATTAAATTGTGTATAATATTTTTGCATCAACATTTTAGATCACATTCCATGATCCATCATTTCAAATTGAGGATGGATCATGGAGTGTGATCCGAAACATTGATGCAAATATCTTAAATGTATATTCATTACAAAAACAACTATCTTGATATCATTGAATGTAGAAATCTCTTATAACTAAATATAATAATAATATATGACATATAAATGGTCACTAACCCATGTTTAAAATATTTTTTCATTGTAAAAGTATGAATCCCTCCAAAAGTGGTAGTTAGGAAAAAATCTAGGGTCTAAGTCTAAGCGTCATGCACCAAGGGACAAGGACTTGTGTGGCACTTGCTTCCACATCGCCAAGGGAAGACTTAGTTAAACATCTAGGTTGTCCACATTGGAATCCATTTTTGGGGTTTAAAGAAAATGGAAATTGAAATAATGTTCTACCTCTCCAATAAAGACTTTGGGCCTATTTGTTTGCTGGAATTAGACTAGAATTGGGATTGTCAAATCCCAGAATTGACATTTTCGATGTTTGTGTTCAAAACATGAAACTGGAATAGGGATTTGTTAATTCTCATTTATCCCCAAAACAAACATTAATCTTCCATCTATATAGGTGGAATTGAAAAATCAATTCCAATTCCACTTAAATGGGAATTGGGGATAAAGAAAAATTTATAGTATTTTGAAATCCATATGCAAACAACATTTTCCATCTTCTCATTATGAATTCCAGGTGAACCAAATAGTTCAAGCCATATCCCAAAAATCATTTTCTGGATTGAAAACTTCCAGAATTGTCAAATACTGGAATTTGACAATTCCAACATTATTTAATTCCAACAACCAAACCGACCCTTAGAAATTTGTCCACATTTCACAATTATAACTACACTTGTACTAGAACGTGGGCAAAACATGGAAAGGTAATAAGATTCACATGGTATATTTTTCTTTACTCTATTATAATTTCTTAATTTTTTATTAAGCAAAGTTTTGAAAGGGTCTAAATTTTTTACAAAGTACATAAGGACAACATCAAAACCAACCCTAAAAAAATAGTAGAGAGGGAATATTTTAAGATACCAAATTTGAATTTAATCTATGTGATTGTTCCTCTAATAGCAAAAGCTTGAGGAGGTGAAATATTTTTACGAAGACACCTCTTTCTACATTATACAACTGTCAAAGAAGAGCCATCATTAAAATTTGAAACCTTATGAAATGATAGGAAGAGGTACCTTTCAGAAAGGCTTTGACCAACACTAATTAAAGAACATGGCCCAAAATGAGCATCAAGAAAAACCATCCTTCGTTATTATTAACATTCTACATTCTTTTTTTTCTTTTGTTAATTATCTATTTCCTCACTGCCAAGAGAATGAGAAAGAGAGAGTGTGTTGCAATTATCAATAGGGAAAGAGTGACAATGGGCATAATTTCCTTCGTTGTCAGATCAAATCATTAGTTGTGGATTTTATGAGTGCACACATAGTGTTTCATTTAGGATGAAATAATAAAGCTTGAATTATTCAAAGGGAAACACCAAATGTAACTCAAAGGGAAACACCAAATATAGCATGGGTGAGTTGAATCCATCTTGCAAATGTTTTTTTTCGGACTCCTTAATGATTTGCTCTTGTGTTGGTTTGTTGGATAAATATTTAGTTGATAGGTTTTATATTGTGGACTTCACTTTCCACAATTTGTGTTAAATCTGTCTCACATTTTAAAACCACCTTACTTAGTCGTTAAACCATTTTTAAATCAACTTTTGGTGCTCGAAAATCTCCCAAACAAATTTTAGCGATCAAGAACTCTTTTTAATATTAGCAAATAAGATTGTAATAATTTTGCAATGCTATATATATATATGTGTGTGTGTGTGTGTGTGTGTGTGTTATTAATAAGAAAAAAATGCACATAAAAGGAAAAATTGATATTTTATTATTATATTCTTTTAATAAGAATATCTTTTAATATTATCTTTTTTATTAGTTCTATTCTTTACATTTCAAAAATAAAAAAAATAGTTAGTTGTTAAACCATTTTCAAATCAACTTTCCGGTGCTAGAAAATCTCACAAACAAATTTTAGCGACCAAAAACTCTTTTTAATTTTAGCAGATAAGATGGTAATAATTTTGCATTGTTATTAAAAATTTAAAATAATATATTCAAGAATATTATTAATAAGAAAAAGAATACACATAAAAAGAAAAATCTACATTTTATTATTATCTTCTTTTAATAAGAATATCTTTTAATATGGCTATTAATGGGTAGCCAAGGGTTGATCCTATTAGTCAAAAGAGCGGGGATGGAGTGGAGTGGGCGAAACCTGATAATGGATGGATAAAAAAAAACTTTGATGGGGCCTCTAAATGCAACCGGGTCCATCAGGGGCAAGGTGCGTGGCAAGAGATCCCAAAAGAAACATATTAGCAATTGAGTCAAAAAAATTGGAAGATGACACTAATAATGAAGAAAAATCCCAAGCGGATTTGTTGGCAGTTGAGATGGAAAAATGAATCTAGGTGGAACAATTGCACCTCGAAGGAGATTCACATATAAAAGTTAATGCCATTGCCAATGAAAGGGTCCAATCTTTGAAAAATTGATAAAATCATTTCAATTATTTGGAAGAAATTATTGAATCTTTACAACTTCAAACTTTCCCATATTTATAGGGAGGACAATACCTTGGCTAACTCCCTATCCAAGATGGCTATGAATTTGACCCCATAGTGAGTAGTGAGGTTCTACTAATGTACCATTCAAGTTGGTTATTTGTGTGGCATGTTGTCCGACAACGATAAATGTTGTTGGGAGAGGAAATGCCATAAATGTAAGAATAATGGTAGAGGATTTGAAAGGATTCAAGTTATAGTGAGTAAATGCTCACTCTACCTGTGGCTGCCATATTGAAAAGGTTGAGATAAATGAAAAATTTTCATCTATGTATGTGGAGGTGAAGGAGCGAGAAGAACATAAAGAATTTGGAAGGAAATTTAATCTTGAAGGCAACAAAACAAAAAATTTCCTTCAAGGGCAAGTTTTCCAATGAGAGACTGAAGATTTTTTTCACCACAAATGATCCATTTTTTCTGATCATGGTGAGGGGATTATTGGGTATAAACTATTTGATTGCAAAATACAAATACCACACTAATACAAACATATCCTCCATGTTCTGCGCTTGGGGGTTTGAGGTTAGTAAGGTTGAAGAGGTGATAAGGGTTGTCAAAAGACATGTCAAAGCTGAATGGAGGCAAGGTCTTGATGCCTTGCTCCAATTTTTCAAACTAGGGAGGAGATTCAAACAAACAATGGAGATTGGGTGCACGTGTCTGGTTTTCTTGGACACATCCACCCCTTTTTACTTTGACTTGTTGGTGTGAATAGAGAGTTGAGGAAAGATGATGTGAGGAGAATGTGGTTGGCGATTCAAGTCAAAAATATTGATTCTCTTAGGTTCAAGGTGGCGAAGTACTAGAGGGGGAATGACTTGGACAATGCCACTGGACATGGGCTTGGGGATGGTGGATATGGAATGGGAAGAAGTGGAGGAAGAGTACACAATCATGGTCAAGGAAGGGACTAAGGAACAAGGTGCACCACTGGTAGAGGATGAGGTGGAAACAGGGTAGGACACTAAGGGGCATAGCTGGCTAAGACAAAGGAAGAGGCCAAGATGAAGTGCAAGAATGATGCAGGGTGGTTGTGTGTCCTAGGTGTGAAAGTAGATGTAATATTAGTATAAAATTGGAAAATTAAAGCCCATTCGACAAGATTCACAAACACTACTCTCACACATGCATCATTCTTGTGCTTCATCTTGGTGTAGTGTAAAACAGGTCATGATAGTAGATGTAATTTTGAGTTACATGCATGTACATGGGTAGCTAGAGATGAGTTGGTGCCAATGAGGGCCAAATTTAGGATATGATAGAATTGTAATTTCAAATCATTAATTTATAAAATATAAATTATACTAACTAAAAAAAAGAATATCTTTTAATATTATATTCTTTATTAGTTCTAATTTTTTATGTTTCAATAAGAATTTTTTTAGCTTTATTCTAATTACTCTTTTTTTTTAAAGGATGATTTTTTATTAAGATTAAAATTTCTTTTATTATTTATTTATTTTTTATAAAATTATAAATAATAACAAAAGATATTGGAATTAATTTGATTATAAATTATTTTATTAATATTTTAATTATTATAGAATATTTATATTTTGATATAAAAATTTACCTTTTTATTTTTCAAAGAGAGACATAAAAGGTAACGAAATCAATTTACGACATATTTGTGGTGTACAATCCTCATCAAGCAATCACTTGATATACATGGTGCATTATAAAAACCTGGTACTTGATCCTATAGCTATCTCTTCACAAATCTCATCATTAATTGCCCACAACCTCAACAAAATTCATATATAGAATCAAAACATATATATATTATATTATATTATATAATTAATTATGTAATATAAATATAATTAAATTCTACCTATAATATTCTATCAGCTTATCTCTTGAATCTCCTCTAGATGCAAGTGCTAGTTTATTATATTACACACAATGCTATCTTTTGCTACATAATTATATTGGGATTATGGATTTCTAAGAGATTTTATGGCATTTGAGTAGTAACTTGTAAGTAGGGGTAAAAGCATGGTCAGGTGTCATAGTTTAGGCTAACCCAAAGAACTCGGTCAACTAGGACTCGACCGAGGCCACATAAGTACCGTGTGGCACCTAGTGGTGCCTACGTGGCGTGTACTACTTGGCTGAGTAGGACTTGCCCAAGTCCTACTTGATTGAGTAGTACTTGCCATTATAAATACCCCAAAGTCTGCTCTAAGCCCCTCATTTGCATAGTCAGAGGTTTGAAGAGTGGAGTAGGGGGCTACAGGGGTACTATTAGGAATAGTCCCAAGAGATAACTGAGAGGGGGGGGGGGGGGGGGGGGTTTGAATCAGTTATCTACAAGATTCAATTCTTTATCCAATTAAGTATACTTAAACATAAAGCATAAAAAAAATGAAAGAACACAAGAATACAACACCAATATTTTGGTTACGGGGAAACCCAAATAGGTAAAAACCCCGGTGGGAATTGACACCCACTAATATTTTGCACTAGAGTATTATGATCCTTGTTAGAAGATCCTTAACCTTGTTAGGAGTTTCTTTACAATATATTTAGTACAATAGACTTGGTCAAGGGTTGGACCCTATTAGGAGTCTTTTACAATTGTCTCTGTTAGGGGAGAGGACGCACTGTCCGAGAGTTCACTGCTCAAATGGGCGAAGGCTACAACCTTCTGAATAACAGATACACATTATATATCTGGATCTTGGTGAACTACACTTTGACCTGCTATCTGGATCAGTTCCAATGAATAACACAAGTACATTACTTGGTCACATAGACCTTCTTTTGATGGCTCAACACTTCACACACTCTTCTCTGCTCTGCTTAATCAACTATGAACCATACTTCAACAATCACAAATGAATGCCTATAAATATCTTTCCTTTGAATGATATAATCAAGTTGGCCTGTTAGAAACACCTTAAAATCATATTAGAGAAACCATAAAAAACTCCAATAAACATTCTGTCGGCTCTACTATGCATGCAACACAATCTGGGACCTGTTCAATAAGATAATTGTAGACGCACGCTACACATTGTCGACTCTACCAAAATAACTGGATCTTTCTCCTCAAGCTGAATTAACTCATGCGCTCTTAACCAAACATCAATAACTCTCATCTAAGCTTAAATACAAGGGTGCATACCCATAGGATAGGTGCAACTACATAACCAATAAAATATCTGTCAGCTCTTCTGAATAAACACATGAAACTGCTGCTGGTGAATAGCGACTGCATAACTTCACTTCAACTCATCAACAGACTATGGGTCCATAAATAAAATATCAATAACATGTCTTCAACATATATCCAAGCGCACAAGGCTCCATGATAACTGTACAGACAACCATACATAGAACACTGCCTATAACTCTGTTAGGAACACTGCTGACACCAGCTGCTATATAACTGTCTGTACTAACAATTAACCTCTGGGCCCATGATATCATGCTGATATCATGTCCATGCTACATATACTAAAAGCTTACTACACAATACTTCCATGCATGCTACTTTCTATATGTTGTCATGAATGACAAACATACAGTTAGTATTGGCCTATTGGAAAATCTCCAACAATCTCCCCCTTTGGCATTGATGGCAACATGTGGAATGAAAAAACCACCACCAACCCAAATGAACATTTCTTTTATAACATTCTCCATTTCCTCTTCAAAAATCCCCCAAAGATGAATCCTCAATTTGCTACAATATTTTCTAATATTCTCCATTTCCTCAACTGAACTACTGTCATAACTATATGTTTCTCCCCCTTAGTATATTACTCCTTTTTACTTTTGTTTTTTATGACTCTATATATACTCCCCCTTTGACATCAATGGCAAAGGGTGCCATTCATTTTAAGCACCGATACTACTTCTGAGGTAGAGTAGTCAACCTTCCATCAGTCCTTGAGGACTGATGCCTTTCCTTCTTTCTTCTAAGAAGAATCAGGGAAGGGAATGACTCCCAACTTCTCCCTGAGATACTCAAAAGTATCCTTAGGCAATGGCTTTGTGAATATATCTACCAATTGATCTTTAGTACTCACATAGTCCAACTTGACTTCTTTCTCTGCCACTTTCTCTCTTAGGAAGTGATACTTGATCTCAATGTGCTTTGTCTTTGCATGCATCATAGGGTTCTTTGACATATTGATGGTGCTAGTGTTATCACAGTGAATAACAATAGGATAATCAATCTGAATTCCAAAATCCTTTATCATCTACTTGATCCAAACAATTGTAGAACAATTTAAGACTGCTGCAACATACTCCGCTTCTGCTATTGACTGAAAAATACAATTTTGTTTCTTGCTTGTCCAAGTGACAAGTCTATCACCAAGAAACACTGCTCCACTTGAAGTACTTTTTCTGTCATCAACACATCCTGCCCAATCTGCATCAGTGTACACATGAAGCTCAACATTTTCTAAATTAGGATACCATAGACCATAATCTATAGTTCCCTGCAAGTATCTAAATATTCTTTTTACTGCCATGAGGTGACTTTGTTTAGGTTTTGCTGCAAATCTTCCAACTATGCCAACTGCATTTGAAATATCAGGTCTAGTCTGAGTAAGATATATAAGTTTACCAATCATAGACTTATACAATGTTATATCTACTACTGGTGAGTCATCTTCTTTTGTAAGCTTGCATCCAGTGATCATAGGGGTTCCTACTAGCTTGCAATCATCCATCTTGAATTTCTTCAGTATCTCTTTCACATATTTTGACTGATTAATAAAAATTCCCTTTTCTGTCTGCTGCACATTTAGTCCCAAAAAGTATTTGATAGGACCAATCATACTCATCTCAAACTCATTCTACATTTCTTTGGCAAATTCTGCACTTAATTTGTCATTACCTCCAAAGATAATGTCATCAACAAATATAGCTATAAGTAGTAAACCTTCAGATGTCTCTCTAATGAATAGATTACAATCTGCTGCTCCTTTCTTGAATCCAATATTTGTTAGGTATCCATCTAGTCTCTCATACCATGCTCTAGGGGCTTGCTTAAGTCCATAGAGGGCCTTTTTCAATTTGCATACCATATCAGGTCTGTCTGATAAGGTGAATTCTTTTGGCTTCTCAATGTATACTTCTTTCAAGTCTCCATTTAGGAATGTTGACTTGACATCCATCTGATAAAATTTGAAGTTTTTGACTGTAGCATAAGCTAAAAATAGCTTAATAGCTTCTAATCTACTTATAGGTGCAAATGTGTCTAAATAATTAATGCCTTCTCTTTGCGCATATCCTTTACATACTAACCTTGCTTTGTTTCTTACTACTATGCCATCTTCATTCATCTTTTTTCTGAATATCCACTTTGTTCCAATCACATTCTTATCACTAGGTCTTGGGACCAGTTCCCAAGTGTCATTCTTAACAATCTGATCAAGTTCTTCTTTCATAGAATCATGCCGATCTGAATCATTACATGCATCTTCAACACTTAAGGGTTCAATCTGAGATAGTAAACATACCACTTCATTGCTAGCTGAGTTCTTTTCTTGGGACCTTGTTAAGACTTTTGCACTCTGATCTCCAATGATGTTTGTCTTGGAATGATTTCTTGATGTAAACTTTGGAACTTTAGGTGATGCTGACTTATCATCCTTGGGAGTTTCTTCTTCACTTGTCTTAGGGTCATTGAATAACACATCAATACTATCAAACATTTCTTCAATAACTATCTCACTAGTGGAGGGTCTAGGTTCTTCTTCAATCATGGCTGAGTAATCATGATATATTTCTTGAATCATAAAATTTTCATCAATCTTAACATGAGCACTTTCTATGATGTTTTTCAATCTTAAATTGAAACATCTATAAGATTTACTTTTAGTAGAGTAACCAAGAAAAATACCTTCATCACTTCTTGCATCAAACTTGCCTACTGTTTCATCCCTCTTGATGTAGCACTTGCTTCCAAATATTTTGAAGTATTTTACTATGGGAACATTACCAAACCATAGCTCATAAGGTGTTTTGTCAGCACCTGGCCTCAATTGAATTCTATTGATGGTATAGACTGTTGTATTGACCGCATCTCTCCAATAGGTGTGTGCAACTTTTCCTTCTATCATGATAGTGCATGTTGTATCAAGGATGATCCTATTCCTTCTCTCTGCAATTCCATTCTGCTGAGGGGTTCTTGGTGCACTTAACTATCTCTTTATGCCATGTTCTTCGTAGTACTCATAGAATTTTCTAGAGGTGAATTCTCCTCCTCTATCCGATCTCAAACATTTTATCTTTAATCCAGATTCATTCTCAACCTTAGCTTTGAATATTTTGCACTTCTGAAATGCTTCTGACTTATCTTTCAAAAATGCAACCCACATCATTCTAGTATAATCATCAACAAACAAAATGAAATACCTTTCACCATAGTATGATCTTGTTTGAGTTGGACCACATAGGTCTGTATGAATCAGATCCAACTTGATCTCTGCTGAATTCTACTTGCTCCTGAATGAATTTCTCACATGCTTTCCCATCACACATTCCCTACATATAGTATCAACTGGCTTTGCTATGCTAGGTAGATCTCTTACTACCTTTACATTACTTATCTTCACTATGTTATCAAAATTGATATGACATAGTCTTTTATGCCACAAACAACTGTCATCAACTTTAGCAACAAAACAACTTGCTTCTGAATTGAGTTGAAAAACATTACCTCTTGTCTTTGAGCCTAATGCAATCATAACACCATCTTTGTTGTTAATGATGCATTTTTCATCTTTGAACTCCAACTGATATCCTTTTCCAAGTAACTGTTCAACACTGAGAAGGTTATGTTTCAAACCATCAACATAAAGAACATCATCAGTACTTTTCTTTCCATCCAAAGTGATGGCTCCTCTACCAACTATTGGTTTAGGAGTGTTGTCTCCAAATCTGACCATACCTCCATTGCATTTGTCCAAATGAACAAACCTACCTTTATCACCTGTCATGTGATGTGAACAACCACCATCTATAATCCAGTATGTCCTTATGTCAGCTTGTGAAATCAATGCAAGCTCTTGATTTTCTTTCTTATCTTCATGAGCTATCTTATTATTCATTTTGTCTATAATAGAAATGAATCCAATTTCTTCTTCACTAGATTCTTCATTTGATACTCCATCTCCAACATATTAGCATTTCTTAGAATACTTAGGCTTGTAATCCTTTTTGAACTTTCTAGCTCTAGTAGGACACTTAGATGCAAAGTGACCGATCTTATTACATGAAAAGCACTTAAATGGTAATTGACCTTCATATTTTCCTTTTCCTTTCTTTTCTCTTTTAGCAATCATAGCAATGAAATCCTCTAGAGTTTTCTCTTCATCATCATCATCAAAATTACCAGAAGTGTTTGCAGATTTCTTACCATGAACTATTGCTTTGAAGGCTATTTTACTCTTTGGTTCTGTCTTCAATCTTGAAATCTCAAAAGCTGAGATTTTGCTGATCAAAGTCTCTCTCTTGAAATTATATGTAAGCTACATGGTTTCATCAAGGATGTTGATCTTGCTTTCATATTCAGGAGTAAGAGTAGTCATCAATTTGTCCATAATGTCCTCCTTTGAAATCTCTCCACCATTGTTTCTGATTCTAGCAACTGCTTCATTTGTCCTCTGATTATAAGCTCTGATGTTTTCTTTAGGGAGCATCTCTAATGCATTGTATCCTTTCTTCCATGTCTTTCTACACACATCCTTTGCTTGCTTGTCTCCTTCAAATATGTCTTCTAGGTGCTTCCATATCTTGTGGGCTATATCTACTTTTTTTATTTCTGAAAAATCACCATCAGATAGGGCGCTGATAAGGGATTCTTTAGCAATAGCATTCTGATGAAACAATTCCTTTTTCCTATCAGTAGCATCTTCTTGTGCAAGGTCTTCTAGGGTAGGTATCTTAGATGCTTTGATAGTCACATCAAAAACTTCAAAACCAATGCACTGCAAATGGGTCACCATCTTGTTCTTCCAATCAAGATTATTCTCTCCATCGAACTTAGGACTTTCTTTCTTGAAGTACACCATCTGATCAACCTCAAGCCATTAAAATTTCTCTCCGAGGCACTTGGCTCTGATACCAATTGTTAGGAATAGTCCCAAGAGATAACTGAGAGGGGGGGGGGGTGAATCAGTTATCTATAAGATTCAATTCTTTATCCAATTAAGTATACTTGAACATAAAGCATAAATAAAATGAAAGAACACAAGAACACAACACCAATATTTTGGTTACAGGGAAACTCAAATAGGTAAAAACCTCGGTGGGAATTGACACCCACTAATATTCTGCACTAGAGTATTATGATCCTTGTTAGAAGATCCTTAACCCTGTTAGGAGTTTCTTTACAATATATTTAGTACAATAGACTTGGTCAAGGGTCGAAACCTGTTAGGAGTCTTTTACAATTGTCCCTGTTAGGGGAGAGGATGCACTATCTGAGAGCTCACTGCTCAAATGGGCGATGGCTACAACCTTCTGAATAACAGATACACACTATATCTAGATCTTGGTGAACTACACTTTGACTTGCTATCTGGATCAGTTCCAATGAATAGCACAAGTACATTACTTGGTCACACAGACCTTCTTCTGATGGCTCAACACTTCACACACTCTGCTCTGCTTTGCTTAATCAACTATGAACCACACTTCAGCAATAAAAAATGACTGCCTATAAATATCTTTCCTCTAAATGATATAATCAAGTCGGTCTATTAGAACCTCCTTGAAATCATATTAGAGAAACCATAACAAACTCCAATAAACATTCTGTCGGCTCTACTATGCACGCAACACAATCTGGGACTTGTTCAATAAGATAATTGTAGACGCACGCTACACACTGTCGGCTCTACCAAAACAACTAGATCTTTCTCCTCAATCTGAAATAACTCATGCACTCTTAACCAAACATCAATAACTCTCCTCTAAGATTAAATACAAGGGCACATACCCATAGGATAGGTGCAACTACATAACCAATAAAATGTTTGTCGGCTCTTTTGAATAAACACAGGAAATTGCTACTGGCGAATAGCGACTGCATAACTTCACTTCAACTCATCAACAGACTATGGGTCCATAACTGAAACATCACTAACATGTCTTCAACATATATCCAAGTGCGCAAGGATCCATGATAACTGTACATATAACCATACACAGAACACTGCCTGTAATTCTATCAGGAACACTGCTGACACTAGCTGCTATATAACTGTCTGTACTAATAGTTAACCTCTGCACCCATGATATCATGCTGATATCATGTCCATGCTACATATACTAAAAGCTTACTACATAATACTTCCATGCATGCTACTTTCTATATGTTGTCATCAATGACAAACATATAGTCAATACAAGCCTGCTGACAAATCTCCAACAGGTACTCTGTCGAGTGAGGTGTGGGGCTCACATTTTTTTTTTCCATTTTTCCATTTTTTAAATTTTTCTTATTTTTTAAGTAATTATATGCTTTAAAAATATTTTTTAATGTTGTATTAGTAGAAAATGTTTAATTTTTCATGTTTTTTTATAATCATATGTATAAACAATGTAATTTTAATATTTTATTATGAAAAATGTTTACTTTGAAATGATTTTTTGTGAAGTTAATTTAGTTTTAAGTGTTTAGAATAGAGGTAAATATGTAACTTAAACCATTAGATTGAAATACAACTTAAACCATTAAACCTATAACAAAATTTAAACCTTCAAACTGTTAAACCTATAACAAAACTTAAATCTTCAAACTATTAAACCTATAACAAAACTTAAACCATTAAACTATTAAATCTATAATAATTGACTTAAACCATTAAACAAAAATATCCTTACACACATCAAATATCCTTACAATGTTATTCCCTGACTGTGTAACTATTAGCACTCATTTAACTAGATTCTTATTTGACCCTATATTGCATGCACAATTCTCTGATGCTTGTAAATCATTAGGTAAATTCCTAAATAATTATACCCTCTTCTTTGTCCATGTCCTTTCATTCTATTTATATCCTTACATTATCTTGACCTAAGATTTTCCTCAATCCTTATATCTTCATACATCATTCATCACTTCTAGTGCAGTCAAGGATGGAGAAACCTACAAAAGATCAGTCCAACCTTGCAACCAACACAACACTTTTGAAACAATAGGCAAGATAGAAAAGAAATGAAAGATCAACCTTCAATTGTTATCATAAAATCAATTACAATCGATCTGCAACATGTAGTCTTACATGCGAAGCATACATGCCTGATTATGATCATAAATCCCTTCTAACTCTAGCCAAACTATGGCCAAATAATCTTATGAAGACTAACTATCCCTTAGGAACAAGTCCATAAGCTTATATAGCCAATAAAATTATCAGCTGGCCTAGAATAGATCACATTTTCCAAGAAAAGAGAAAATATAATACAATAATTAGGTCAGCTCCCAAAACCCTAGGAATAACCCCCAATGAATAAACTAAGAGATGCAATCACAATAATAAGTTGGCCTCGAATTTAATAACTCACTGACACAATCACAACTAGAAATTCCAACCGGAAGATCAAAAATTTGATTAGCAAACACCAAAACTGATCGAAAAAATTAAGAACAAGATAGTCTTGCAAGAAACTTCAAGAACTCCTGCGCGATGACTCCAAATGGGGTGCGATCATAGGATAAGGATTGAATTGTAGCCACAAACATACAATAGAAACCAAAACTCAAAATAACAAGTACAAATCAACCACAACTAGAACTCATGATTGATCAACAGAAAACTAAACTTATTTTTGGTTGATGCAAGATTGCTTAGATCCCAAGATGCTCTTGCATCAACTTCTAGGGGTTATGTTCATTTAACAGTTGTGGTCTTCCCATGCCAATCTCCTAACCGTCACATAATTCCTTTTCTACTCCCCCCTATACTCTCCATACCCATTTCCCCCAGTCGTGTAACTATTAGGTACTCATTTAAAACTAGATTCTTATTTGACTGTATATTGCATGCACATAATTCTATGACATTTGTATATCACTAAATGAATTCCTTTAAGTGGTAGAAGAACCCTATATAAAAGGATCATATTATTCATCAGTTGTACTTTTAACATGGAATGGTGCTCCAATATAAATTCCATGTCTTTGTTAGCTAATGTTTTTCCTTTGTTGAATATTAAATCTTAGGATTAATTCAAGTGTCTCTAACCTTTCAAATCTTGTGTATATTTTGTGTCTCCCAAGACTTGTAATGCGTACATATATGTCCAATGTGTTATTAGGGAAAATCATTTTTTTAATAGAATGTTTTTAATATTGATTATAACATGAAATTAATATTATTTTAAAAAGAATGTTGAAATGTATGTATGCAAATTTTAAGTACACTTGATGATTTGAATGTCTTAAGGTGATGTAATACAATGATTTACATGTCTTAAGGGCATGATTTGAATATCTTAGGGAAATGAATTTATTTTTAATACAATGTTTTTAATGTTTATAGATAGTGTTTTTAATGTTTAATTATAATATTTTTAATGTTTAATTTGTTGAATGTTTAATTTTTAATGACTCTATATGTGAATGCTATATGGTTAATGTTTAATTTTTTATTATTTAAATGTCTTGTTTACATGTACACACACACACACACACACACACACACACACACATATATATATATGAACTATTTTTTTATATTCTATTTAATGTATGCACACATGTAGATTTTATATATTTTCATATATTTGTCAGATCATACATGACATCTAGCGGATGTGAGCCTAGTGTTTATCCTGATAGTGAGAAGGCCTCACATTTCTCATCTCACACTACTTCCTAGGGTAGGGAGAGGACTCAACATGAGACCATAGATAGATTGCATGCCACTTTAGTGCAACTAGAGTGGACATTGAGAAATACCGTTGTCCTCCCTCATAGGGAGAAGCTTACATACATTAGGAATGAGTTGATGAGTATGATTCAAAAGGATAAATCATACAATCCCTATGATTACCAAAACATTGATACATTTTATCAGAGTTTATCTCACATTGTCATTGGGTCAATTAGGTGGAGGTAGGTTGACATGGATGTTTCTATCGCCAATGTGAAAGGCATGTTTCTAGATTACTTGTAGAAGAATGTTGTTAGAGCATATCGAGTGATGAAGTGTTGTGATAAGCTTGTGACACCTTTCATATACCCTAGATGGTTGGAAGCCCATTGTATGTGGCCGCATAAGGACGAGGTGCCACTTTATTTATGCAAACAATTATTTATAGAATTACATTTGAGGTATGATGTTGATTATACAGACTTTCCAGGACATGTTGGTCAGGAGCGGGATATATTTAAAGATACATTCAGATGACTTGATGTACCATAGACCCCTAGTAAGAGGGCATTAGTAGGTCAAAATATTTTGGTTCTTCCAAAAGTTTTAGAGGCCCACACCACAGCAGGAGATTCTGTAGTTGAGGAGGTGCACCTAGACATGTTCTCTAGCATTGCCTCCATTGCAACTTAGGTTAATGATATGTTATCTGATTGCATGGTTAGGTATACTCTATGATCTCATACCAACCCTATTGTTGATCCCTCATATCCTTTCTATGATCCCTAATTCCGTTATGAGCTACTAGAACATGAGGAAATTACATGACTTCTTGAGCATCATCTATGCAATATGAGATCCATTTTAGTGAGCGATCTCCTTGATTCTTATTATGGATATTCTATACTGCATGGGGTCACTCCACATGACATGCTTGGGTTCATTCAATGAGTTGTTGGGAGATCCTCCACTGGTAGATTCCACAGATGTGGAGATGCAGAGGTAGGTACATCCAAAAAAGATGACATTTTGATACGTCCTACAACTCCACGATAGAGTGCAGTTGATCCAACACTTCCTCCACAATAGACACCTCAGATACAATTTTGGACTGGTTTTTCATCTCATCTTATGGATAAGGGCATTGATCCAAATGCATAGTTGTCATTACAGTCTTCTAAGATATCAGACATTGGTCGTGCATTCCAATAGATAAACTAGGTAAGAAACCAAATTTTTATTTTTATTTAATTGTATATATATAAAGAGCTTGCACTATATTTATATTTTTAAATATAATATATATTTTGAATATATTGTATAGGAGATTACAATGGCTACAACATACAAAGATTTATAGGAACCTGATGATCCTATTCATCAGGATACACAAGTAAATTTATATATATTTAAAAACATGTGTGTTTTAATGTTTTTCAAGTTTACATATTTCAAAATTAAATAATTGTATTTTTTCTAATATTCTAACATGGAATGTGTACAATGTAGACCTCTCAAGAAGATGATGGATCAGATCAAGGACCAGGTGGTCAAGGTGCTTTGAGCTAGATCTTGATACATTGTGGAAAATTATTTTATCTAGATATATTTCTATGTACTTGTTGTGGATGCTTATTTAAGACATTATATTGTGGACATTGATATTTCATACATTTCTATGTGGTGGATATTCTATTTCATACATTTCATGTGTTACATGTATATGTTTATTTTAACACATTTAGATATACATGTTATGGGAACTACACACATGTTTCTAGACATTTACATGGACTTATTTTAGACATTATATAGATATTTCATGTGTTATGTATACATTTATTTTCAGACATTTGCATGTGTGTTACATGTATGTTTATTATAGGTCCATTTCTTGTGTTATGTAATGATCTTATATTTTGTGTGTTCGATATCAGTTGGATTTAAAGTGTTAGATTTCAAGTAGATTATTTATGGTTAGATTATTCATGTGTTATGTATGTATGGAAAATTTATTTGAGTTACGATCAAGTTACCTAAACTAATGACATGTACAAGCTTAATTTATCACAATAAGATGACATACTTATAAAAAAATGACATGTATATAAGTAATGTCTATCAAAACTAATGACAATCAATGACACATAAGAAATACATATCACAACTAAAATTGTATATATAAGCAATGTATCAAATATAGGTCTTCATGACATATAACAAATGTATCAAATACAGGTCTTCATTTCAAATAATGATGTATATAACCAATGTATATATAAACTAATAACATATAATAAATGACATATAACTAATTTGTATCAATCAATGACATATAAGAAATGTATCTCAACTAAATTTGCATATAAGAAATGTATCAACTAACACATGTGACATATAACCAATGTATCAAATATAGGTCTTAATTTCAATGGCATATAAGAAATGTATCAAATATAGGTCTTCATTTAAACTAATGATGTATATAACCAATGTGTAGATAAACTAATATCATATAATAAATGACATATAACTAATTTGTATCAATAAATGACATATAAGAAATGTATGTCAACTAAATTTACATATTAGCTATGTATCAACTAACGCATGGGACATATAATTGGAATGTATCAAATATAGGTCTTCATTTCAATGGAAAATAATAAATGTATCTCAACTAAGTTTTCATATAAGCAATGTATCAACTAATATGACATATAACCAATGTATCAAATATAGTTCTTCGTTTCAACTAATGACATATAACCATGCATCTAGAAACTAATTATGCATGTAATAAATGACATATAAGTAATGCACCAATCAATGACATATCATAAATGTATCTCAACTAAATTTGCATATAAAAAATGTATGTAATTAATGACATATAATAAATATCATATAAGTAATGTAAAGGAGATGTCTTAAGGGGAAGTTAAGATACATTAAGGCCCATTGGGACACACTAGGATATTAAGTGTTTGTAAGGTCCACTTAGAACACCTAATGTGTCCTAGGAAAATTTAATACCCATTAGCACCCCTTAGGACACATTAGGGCCCACGACGACCGCTTAGAACACATAATTTCCCCTTAGGACACATAAGTTCCCTAGGTTAGGACACATAATTTCCCCTTAGGACACATAAGTTCCCCATCTTAGGACACATAAGTCACCCTTAGGATACATAAGTTCCCTAGGTTAGGACACATAAGTTTCCTTTAGGACACATAAATTCCCCTTACGACATATAAGTCCCCCTAATGGGTCTTAGGACCACTTAGGACCCATTACAATCCCTTAGAAAAAATTAGGTCCCCTTAGGACACATTAAGGTCTTAAGTGGTACTAATGTATCATAAGGGGACCTATTATGACACATTAGGACCTATTACAACCATTGGGAACTCTTAGAAAAACCTAGGTCCCCTTAAGATACATTAGGGTCTTAAGTGTTACTAATGTATTATAAGGGGTCCTAATGTGTCCTAGGACCACTTAGGACCACTTAGGACCTATTAAAACACATTAGGACCTTTTGAAACACATTAGGACCCCTTAGAACAACATAGGTCCCCTTAGGATACATTAGGGTCTTAAGTGTTACTAATGTATCATAAGAGGTCCTAATGTGTCCTAAGTGGACCTAAGGTTTTATACGGGGTCCTAGTGGGTCCTAATGTGTCATAAGGGGACCTAAGGGGTCCTAGTGGGTCATTATGTGTTGTAATAGGTCCTTATATATTGTAATAGGCCCTAATGTGTCTTAAGGGGTGCTAATGGTTCCTAAATGGTCATATGATATGTATTAAGGGGATGTAAATGATATGTCTTAAGGGTATCTAAAGTTATGATGAATTAAAGGGATGTAAAGGAGATTTATTAAGGGGATGTAAAGGAGATACCTTAAGGGGATGTCTTAAGGGGATCTAAAGTTATGATGACTTAAATGGATGCAAATGAGATGTCTAAATGGGATGTAAAGGAGATTAATTAAGGGCATATAAAGGATATGTCTTAAGGGGATCTAAAGTTACGATGAATCAAGGGGATGTAAATGAGATGAATTAAGGGGATGTCTTGAGGGGATCTAAAGTTACAATGACTTAAGGGGATGTAAAGGAGATGTAACTATATAAAATTCAACAATTGAACCAATCATGCACATATAAAAAAACCATTGAACTTGTTAGAATGACTTTAGAATAACTGAGAGGGGGGCTGAATCAGTTATCCTCAGGTCTAGATGTACCAATTCAACTTTCTATCTCTTCAAAAAACTTAGATATAATCAGCAATTTACTTGGTCTCTATAACATATATCAGTTGCATAAAACTTGCAGTCCACTGTCCAAAAGTAATTAACTTGCATAATATAAAAATTTCAACAACATTCACTTTAAATAACATTCACACAAGTATAACACTAGGATTTAACATGGAAACCCAATTTGGGAAAAACCACTTGTAATATGCTACTGATTTTCACTCTTCTGAAGTGAGCTCTGTGAGAAGCCAACCCGATTAAAGGTTTACAATACACACTATTAGGTGTGACCCTGTTAAAGGATTTAATCACCCTGTTAAGAGTGGCCTGGTTAGAGGGCTTAAGAACATTCCATCAGAATATCACCTTGATTAAAGGATTTACATAATGACTGTTAGGTCAACCTTGATTAAAGGATTTAGACTCAGCCAAAACTTGGTAAACATTGTCTTTGCTCGGTTAATTATCTGCCGCTTGGTAATTACTGATGCTCGTTCGATACTAGATTTTATCGGCATATGTCGGTGCTTGGTTGACACTATCATCACTCGGCTTAAACTAGATTTCTTCACTTTTTCTCGGTTAATCCTATGTTTCTAGTCTTTCTTCTACACTTGGTGTTAAAGATAAGCAAAACAATACCTTGTCAATGTACCAACTAATCAAGTACCCATTGAAGTATCACATAACTCAACCTTTCCTTAGGTTCTCTCATAATCTCCTCTTTTCAAATCCTCTCCATTAATCAAAAGATATGGTACTCTCCTAGATAGAAACTATCTTACCAGTTAAGGTTTGACATCAATGATAATATAACAATTGTTTCAATTATAGTTTCCAACATAACCACCAAAGTTATTGAGCCAATCATGAATATATAGCTATATTACAAATCCATTGAATCATAAAAGTCATTGAACCAATCATGGATATATACATAGCTCTATAAAAATACCATTAAACCATCAAAACCATTGAACCAATCATGCATATACATAGCTATATAAGAAAACCATTGGACCATCAAAACATAAAAGTATAAATATGGTCCAAAAATATATATCCAATCCTAGTTCAAATTATATATGAGTTCAAACTCTAGTTCAAATATGAAAGTACGAGCTACGAAAACAAATTTAGCCTAAATCTCTTGATACATATAGTTTGGATCCTCTCTATGTTTTATTGTCTCCAAAATTTTTTTGTTTTCTTCAATAGGAAACATCCACTTTTGGTTGCCATGTCCATTTTTTGGCAATGTCTCTAATTGTAGCTTTATTTCTATAACCAAGTGACTATAATGTAGATCTCTTTAGCCAGACATGTATTCAATAAATTGAACTCCATTTTTGTCGATCTTCATTTGTTGATAATTGGTGCCTTGAATAACAACTGAACCCATTGGATATAACTGTCCATCACCATCTACAATTGCTTACGACAACTTGTATTTCACTTTTGTGCATCATAGTAGATAATAATATACACCTTTTGTAATTTTAGGATTTGCATTAACAACAAAAATATCATCTATACAATGAATCAAATAAATTAAAAAAAAGTAAGATCTCTAAAATTTGAACATCACTCAATTGATAAATTAAGATTAAATAAAGGAACATGTATGCTCACGTTCCTGTAACAACTAAATCAGAAACACATTCATAATCAACTGAATATATGGGATCATGAATGTCTTTGTCATTGCCATCATATTCATAAGGATGCATTTTGATTAACTCTTTCATATCCCATTGTGAAGCATATCCATTTTCAATATTCTCACATTGCCTCGTTGCATTTTTCTCAACATAGTCATAAAAAAAGTACAATTTATCTCTTAATTGAATCAATGGAGGCTTGTAGTGTTATGTAGCCATCACTTGATATAAAATTCTAATACCAATAATTGATTAACAATTGTATGGATTAGATCGATCAATATCTGTTACAAATATGAAATTGTTAGATCAATAATTGTGATAAAAGTGAAATGCACTTCATAATCTTACTTTAAAATAATTTGAGTTCAAATTTTTTTACTTTCACTTCCCAAAAATAACATTTTTTGTATTTTGTGTCCCAACTAGCAAAATGAGGTCGACACCATTCAATAATTTTCTTTGAATTCTCTATCATGTTACCTACATAAAATAAGTATTAGTTTAAAGGAAATGGAAATTGAAGAATGTAAGTTTACACATCAAACACTGAACACCATTTGCACCTTCAAGTTCATGTTTCCAAAGTGCATGCTTCACACATGCTCCCTCTCCAGTGTGCTCTCCTTTTCCATGTCCACTTTCAAAGAAGTTCTTGAGAAACTTAACATTGCGTCTAGCATGTTGCATGGTTAACCAATTAAAGGCTTTTGAAGACTTAAATTATCCTAGGATAAAGTTGTAGACATGTATTTAATCATTTAATTAAATTTATAAATATACTAGAATTGAATCTAATGTACTTATCTGCACAACCATCATACCAAATCTAGTGCTGTGAAGCATTTATCCAATGATTCACAAGATCTTCAAAAAACATTACAAAAATGAGTCACATATCTCCTATCATGTACCCTATCATCATTGATATAGAAATGAACCTCCTTGATGATAATGCATTCATTTGGATCAATACTTTCTACCTCATCCAAGTCAAATTGTGCATGTCTATAGGTCACTTGTACAAATATCAACTTTCTTAGAATGATAATATTGACCTTGAAGGTCTGATTGGGGGGAAAATGTATAGTTCTTGGAGATATATACAATTGAAAGAAATTCACTTTTTATACACTAGACATTGAACTCATTTGAATCTTTTGATTTATCACATATAATGGAATTCACAAATTGTGTCATACTTCCAGGGATGACCATATCTTGATTAAGTACTGCCATAACTTTTTTATATGATTGCAAGTATAGATTAAAATCAACATGATTTCGACAACAAAAGTTTCATGAGCTTTATTTATGCATACAAATAAAGGGTGCAACATCTCAAACATTCTCTAACCTATTTTCTCATTTGAAAATTCTTTCTTGAATGCTTCAAATAGTTCACTTTGTGTTGTATCTATAAAATATTTTGGATGTAAAATTTTCATACCGGTCTCTTCATCTTTCATCTGTATAGTGTCCTTCTACAAGAAGAAACATAGGAGTGGCTGGTCTAATATTCAACGACCTGTCTTCTTACATCTTTAGGAATTTTTTCTTTTAAAGGAAGTCTACAAATATTTACCCAATTCTTTTTAATGTTCAAATATAACATATTTCTCCTCCTAATATATCTTGGAACAGTTCTTCTAGATACATTTAGTAATTTAGAAATTGCTTGAACTTGTCTTCTTCTTGTCAACCTCTTACTGGAAATCATATTTATCAATGCTCTATGAGAAAAAATTGAATCAGGTCCCCAATCTGTTGTTTTAACAAGGTTCAATGCATCTTGTAAATTTTTAATTACTATTTCTTTTACTTGACCTCCTATGCTTTTCTTATTATCAACACCCAACAACTCCAAAACTAGAGTCATTTCCTTTTTCTTGAATAACCTGGCAAATAATTGTGCTATTCCCACCACATATTTATCCTCAAAATATTCCTTCCACATGTTTTTGAGATGTAATTTAATAGTTCTTTTAGGTACCATGTGTTCAGATGTAATTTGATTGATAAGAGAATCTTCATTCATCTCCAACAAATTTTGCAGTGCAGAATAAATATTTGTACCTCGAATTCTACCAATTTCCTCTCCTACTTGAGTTACATCTTCTTCAACATCAACAAGTTCTTCTTCAACATCAACTGGTTTCTCTGGATTAAATTTTGTATGACCTTTCATTTTTTCATGCCTTTTTCGATCATATTTCCTTGATCCATTCCTTTTATTTCCCATTGCACAAAGTATTAAAATGGAGAGGTGAAAAATTCAATGCAAGAAAATATCACTTTTCTACTCCTTGCTAAAAAGATCACTTCCCTACTCCTTCAAAAAAAATGATTTCCCACTCCTTTGGAAAAAAATGCTTTCTAAATCCAAAAAATCACTTCAAAAATTGATTTATAATGATTTTTTTAAAAATTTTGAAATAAAAACCTTCTCCTCATTTATATGAGGATGAAGCGACTAGTCACAGATGTGACCTCTTGTGCAGGGGTTGACCTATACAAGTACTCAGTTGAGTCATCTGATGTGGCATGCCATCTAGCAGCCATGCCCTCAAAATTTGTAGAATTAAATAAATTTAATCTTCTGCAACTTATTTCTCTATAAACAAATCCACATTTGAAAAAACTAAAATTACCCTTTTTTAGATATCAGAATCAGGAATCTAGGCATATAATTTTTATAGGATTTTGATTAGAAGCAGTTTATTAAATTTACTAAATACTACAAGTAGGTATATTTAATTTCAAGAAGACATTGATTCAAAAAATAAATAAATTAGTAAATCATATCAGAAAAAAATAAATAAATATGGAACACTAGAGGAGAGAGTCCTCTTCAAGAATATATAATTTGTTTTTTGTTTTGTATAATTTTTCTAGGGGAAAAAAGGTGGGAGATGAGAAATATTGATTTCAGGTAAGTTTGACTTTGAATAGTTATAACGGACAAAATATAAATAAAAAATCAATCTTTCTTTTTTCCTACACTAGCTATACATGTCATCTAAAACATATTTTAAAATCACAAGAATAAAATATTTTTACATATAGTTTTTTGGCGAGAGGTAGCTCCCTGATTTGCAGTATTTCTCAGAAAACAAAAATAGATTTCAAAAATTAAAAAAATATATCAATTATTGTTCATTTAAAAAATAAAAATTACAAGCATAAACTTCATCTAGTTTTACAAATTTCATTAGTTTACATCATCTTCAAATTCCCAATAGAAATATCACTTTTATGTCATTGAAGGTGAACAATTTTGGTGTTGTTAGCCTTTTCCTTTATAAAAGTGTGATAGCTGATTGTTCTTTTACGCGTAGAAGATATGAAGAAAACTTTACAATACTGCACAAGATTAGATATACATTTATTAATATCCTATACTTATTTCATTGCAACTGTAAGATCAGATTTCTTGCTGGCATTATCTCAACAATTTGTGTGACTTATTTGCATGGTGATTGAATTACACCTTGTAATATTATGGCAAGATAAAGATTTGTTGATGAATAGTTCATGTTAGCTATTAAAAGGATTTTTAAAATAGTATTTTATAACTATTGACTAATATTTATTGTAATATATAATATTATAAGTCCATAGTTTGAATTTTATTTAGAGTACATTAATTTGATATTCTTCTATATCAATATTTTGAATAGTGCAGTAAATTTTTTTGATAGTTAACAACATATTAAATCTAGGCTATTATTCCCATCTAATCTTCATATATATCTTGAGATCACTAGATGCAATACAAATAATCTATGTTAACTATTATGATAGAAAAAACATGCCCACAAAAGCTTGATTTTTAGGGAAAACAAAAGTCAAGTATAGCTATTAATGGAAATCTTTCCTATCTCTTTCTTCTCAATTAGGAGCATTATATTCTCTAAATACATAATAAATTATAAAAAATACCCATCTTTACCTATTTGAACATGACAAGATGAATTTAAGATTAAAAGAAATAAGGATAGTGAGTAGTTTTGGTGTAAACAACATCCATGAATAATTAGTTTATATCAGTATTATCATTTGTGAACACCATAACCTCTATAAGGTTATAAGTACAATAAGTTATGAGTAAGGTAGAAATAATAAAACCAATTGATATTGATAAGGTGTTTATCTATTGGTTTTGTCAAACTTTCTATTAAACTATATGAAATCATGAATTGTGTAAATAGATTAAATATCATTTATAAGCGTGGAATATAAAGGGTTAATCTTATTGCCTAAGAAATTATAACTTTATGTAGCCATTAGAAAATATTCATAGAATGAATTATAACTTATTTAATCATAACTTTATAAGTCTTTCTCCCTCTTATACACAATCATACAAAAATGACAAATTAGAAAAATTCACAACTAGCAATAGCTATCATGAATATAAAATCCTCCTATTTACAATTATTAAGAAGGGTGTTGACTAAACTTAACTTTCATATGATTTTAATAATTAGTTCATAGTAACAAATGATTATATAATGAGTGATGTATTCAATAGTGTTGACAGGTGTTTTGTACACTCCCCAATAGAGGTCGAGATATGTCAATGTGTATGCCTCACAATCTTCTTGAAAGAGGAAAGAGAACATGGGCTCTTATCCTCCCAAGAACCAGGGGCTAGGTCACAACTATGTTGGACTAAATCAATTGGACACATGAATATTTTTTCAAAGGACTCGTTGGTTGTTATGAAGACTCTAGGATTGTGATCCCTAAGAGATAATGTCAGTGCAAATTACAATAAACAACAAAAGATAGAACAAGGTTAGCAAGAAATATACCTATAACCATAATTCATTTCAATCCATCAAACTTCACTCTAGATCTAAAACATATGTCATCATCGATCAGTATATTCTAGAGATTTAAAATCTATTTCATACCAATAAAACAACACTTAAACAAAAAATAAGAATATTCTAGAGTAAAGGACAACATGAAATGAATATCATACACATTTTACCCAAAACCAAAGTAGTACTCTAAAATAGAAAGATTAACTCATATTCTTTACTTTGATTCAAGATAATAAAACTCCAGCCATCACTGGTTCAAATATACCACTCAATGGGAGCATAAGATCATACTAAACTAAAATAGAGAGTGTTTAGAAGCTAAAAGTATTCTATTTCTTATGGTGCCTCAAAATAATCAACTTTGTGGACCCTTGAAATGGTCCAAAATGTTATACTTATAGGGTACTACCATTTATAACCATCTACATTTATTTACAATTTTTTACAAAAACATACAACTAAATACAAGTCTTCAAAGAGAGAAAGGAGAAGAAAGAAGAAGAAGACATAAATTCAGGGATATGGATCTCGAGAGGATTTATTGCTAGCATGAAAGTCTTTTGTCACACCCTGCATCCTTTAATATTAGGATCTAGCTCATAAATGTGAGATAGATAACTTGTCTCATAACCTCATCCACCATCTCTCCTTGTTCATTTCTACAGGTCGTGAAAAGGGTCTTCACTTTCTTAACCTTCCTTTGAGGCTCAAAACTTGTCATGATGTCCTAGAACGAGACGTTTTAATATTCTAGGAGATTATTTTTAAAATCTTGACTCCAACCATTGTGGTGGGGCTAGTGAATTAATTTCTATAGCTGTGGTGTCCTAGGAGGTGGAAAGTGTTCCTCCCACTACAATGGTACCTCCAGGAACAAGGTTCTTAAGGGTCTTGGTGTAGGGGAACCTCCCTATTCTTCAATGGAAGATCTTCATTAGGGGACTACAAGGATGTAAAAACATCATAGATCTAGTTAATAAGCCTATTGTAAGGCCTAGTCACCCTTGGTGTGGTTATAAACCATGGGCTTTGCCTATGGTCCAAAGGCACATTTAGGTATTTAGGGTATCCTAGGTGTCTTTCAAGTTATTTTAATGATTTTATATCATTTGGGGTCCTTAGGATCCAAGGCCTAGGCCTTATAGGCTCATTAGGAGCAAGAATGCAACATTCTATAAAAGGTTACAAAATGCAAGAAATGTTGCACAACAACTTTTCCAAAAAGTTTCCAGCAACTTGTAAAAACCTCCCAAATGGTCACAACATTTGAAAAACATGATTCATTGGGAAAGGTCTTCAAATAACCCTTTCAGATGGGTGTAAGACACACTTATGTAATTTTTGAATTCAAATCATTAAGAATCCCTTATTTTCTGATATTTTGGACTGTAAACTAGCTATGTATGGGCTTGTACAGACTTGCAAAGGAAGGAGACTTGGAGGTCTGATACCTAACATGAAATAAGACTCCAATGCACTTGGATTGAGTCTGTTTGGTGGTCAGAGTCAAGCCTTACATAATCTTCTTTATTGGGTGCACATGAAACCCTCTTGAAATAGGGTTTCATCATTTCAATGCCCTAACTTGCTTTTCCACTATAGAAATCCCATGCCACTTGGGGAAATGCAAGTAGGTTCAATGTATTTTAGATCCTAAAAGATTTAGGAGAAGGGGGATTTTTTTGTGAGGTTTTCTTGTAGGCCCTAGGCCAAGCATCTCTATGTGCTTAGACCAGAATATGAAAGATTGAAGTGACAGTAGCACTTCGGGGGTAGATAAAAGAAATCTGATGGTGGATTTTTGTCTCTTGGGGATCCCTAACACCTATCCAATTTGTGGTTTGTCTAGGAAAGTTGACTGGTGAACACTTCCTTAAGTAACCAATCCCCATTAGCCCTATTAGGCCCAGTGGAACAAGAATAGTTTGGTGGTGTCCTTGCAGGTTAGGAGCTTTTACTTTGGTAGTTTGGTATAACTCAATACAGGGTATCCAAATATAAAATTTTTTTTGTAGCCCCTTTGGAATAATCTAGAACCAAAGTCCTAAAACCTCACTCACAAGGCTATGAGACAGGAGGGCATAAAAGATGAAGTTGTTGTATGAATTATTAGACATTATAAGGGATTGGAAATCATTCCTTCTAGAGACATTTTTCAAGTGTGGAACCTTTCCATCCCCTTCCCAATATATAGGTTCTTATTTTGAGGCAAAGACATGTAGGAGACATTACCCCACAAGAATTAATGAGTGTAAGGAAATAAATCGGCGAATCAACCGAGCCAACTCGGTTAGTGAAGGAACTAAGTATCAACCGAGCCAACTCGGCCAAAGAAGGGACTGAGTAACAACTGACCCCGGGGGGTTTAACAAATAGTATAAGACATAGAATCCTCTAGTGAGGATGGTGGATTTGTGTTTGTTGTAGGATCTTTTAAAGGTGTAGAGCACTCTTCTAACCACTTTGGGTTATGAGAAGACACCTAAGGTCTCACCACTTTTGAGTTGCCTAAATAACGGAGAGATCTACATCAAGTGGTATCAGAGCATCTAAGATCATTAGGGTAGAAGTATACCAAAACCATGGAAGGAGAAGATGAAGGAGGGTTGTCAACAAGGATGACCAATGCAAAGATAGTAAGATAACTAAGAGAGAAAATGACAAAGAATAATGAACAACGGAACACCGAGATGCAACAAATGAGGCAAGAAATGGAAAGGCTTAGGGAAGAGCTTCACAAGAGAAGTAGTGAAAACTCTAATGATGCTGAAGAAGGGAGTGAAGAGGAGCCCCTTGAGGAGGAAGAAGATGAGTGTCCTATAGACCAGAGGCTACTAATGAAGACTCTAAAGTCTATGGAGAGGACCATGGACACCAAGATTGAATTGCCTACATACAATAGGAAGATGGACATGAATGTTGCAATGGATTGGGTAGATTCCCTAACCAATTTTGTTGATTACGAGGATATCCCTGAAAATTAGAGGGTGAAAATTGCTAAGTCTAAGCTCAAAGGCTCTGCACTCACATGGTGGAACTTCACTCAAGACAACAAGGTGAAGAATGAAAAGAATCTAGTCACCACTTGGAAGAAGATGGTGGCCCTACTTAGGGAGACTTATGTCCCTAAATATTATGAAGTCCAACTTCATAAGAGAAGGATGTGTCTAAGATAAAAAGAGATGGATATCTCTAGCTATACTGAAGAATTTTAGAGATTGGTAATGAAATCCAAGCTTGCTGAACTAGAATGTGTGAGGCTTGCTAGGTATATGCAAGGCCTAAGGGTCTCAATTTAGGATGAACTTAGTTTGAAAAGCCCTAACATAGTGAACCAATGCTATCAATTAGCATTGAAAGTTGAAGAAAAGTTCAGAAGGAAAATGAACAAAGTGGTAGAGGAAAAGGGAAGAATGAAAGAGGAAGAGAAAACTTTGGAGGAAGAGGATAGAATACTAGATCACAATGTGAATCCAATAAAGAGAATACTCAAGGAGAAAGCAGTTCAAGGGATGGATATAGAGGAAGACGAGGAAATGGAAGAGGTAGAAATGGAGGAAGAAACAATGTGCAGATCAGGTTCTATAACTACAATCAAACAGGTCATTATACCAATAGGTGTCCGGACAGAGACAAGCAGAATAATCAAGGTGAAATAAGAGCCAACGTAGTGCATGAAGATATGCTAATAGTGTAAGAGACTGCACTAGAGAGGAAGGTGTATACATCATGATGAAGAGGACCTTAACCCAAGCACCCATGCTAGTGGAGCCTCCCCAAAGGAAGAATATTTTCAAGACCAACTGCAAAAGCCATGGAAAGGTATGCAAGTTAGTAATTGATTTTGGTTCTACTTAAAATCTTGTATCTAGGGAGATGGTAGATAAATTAAAATTGGAAAAAGTACCCCACCCAAATCTATCCCATGTATCTTGGTTAACTAAGGGACAACAAACCCTTATAAATGAACATGCTTGGGTAGATTTCTCCATTAAAGACTACAAAGATAGAGTCCTTTGTGATTTTGTCGATATGGATGTTTGTCATCTTTTACTAGGACACCCACGACAATATGATGTACAATCCAAACATGATGGAGTCACAAAAAAATAACAAATCATTCAGAATGGTCACAAATACAATATTCTCCCTCTTCCTAATCCTCAACAAGAAAAGCCAAAGGAACAGTTGGTTATGATTATAGGAGAACAAGAAATGATCAATACCATTCAAGACTCAGAGGTAGGATATGCCTTAGTCCTCAAACCTAAGGAGAAAATAGTACACAAAGAAGTACCACAAGGAATAGATAGTCTACTGCAGAAGTATAAGGGTATTGTTACATGAGATATACCAGATGAGCTCCCACAATTGAGAGACATTTGTCACCAGATAGATTTTATTCCTAGTGCTTCCCTACCAAACAAGGCTGCATATAAACTCACCCCTGATCAAAATGCAAAAGTAACTAAACAAGTCAATGAATTGTTGACAAAAGGACTCATACAAAAGAGTCTCAGCCCTTGTGTAGCCCCAAGTGTTTTGGCCCCTAAAATGGATGGAAAATGGAGATTATGCACTGAATCTAGGGAAATAAACAAAATAACAATCATATATAGATTCCCAATACCCAAAATTGAGGATCCACTTAACCAACTTGGAGGAGCATGTTAGTTACCATTAGATAAGAATAAGGGTGAGAGATGAGTGGAAGAATGCATTTAAGACCACTGAGGGGTTATATGAATGGATTGTGATTCCATTTGGCCTTAGCAATGCTCCTAGCACCTTCATGAGACTAATGAATGAAGTGCTTCATGATTCTATAGGAAAGTTTGTGATGGTCTATTCAGATGACATATTAATCTTTAGTGGAACCATAGGAGAGCACATGAGACACTTGGAACAAGTTCTCCAAAGGATACATGAGAATAAGTTATCTATAAATTTGGAAAAGTGTACATTCATACAAAAAGAATTGATATTTCTTGGCTTTGTTATCTCAAAGGGAACATTAAAAATGGATCCTAAAAAGGTAGAGGCAATACTCAATTGGCCAACACAAAAAAATCCAGTAGAAGTTAGAAGTTTCTATGGATTGGCTACCTTCTATAGGAAATTTGTCAAAAATTTCAATCATATTTGTGCACTATTACTTGACACCATCAAAGGGGGTAGAAAGATAAAATTTCAGTGGACAACTCAAGAAAATGAGGCTTTTGAATACTTGAAGGGAAGAGTGGCAGAATACCCCATATTGGCACTACCAATCTTCAACAAGTTGTTCATAGTGGAGATAGTTGTTAGTAACCTAGCCATAGGTTTAGTCCTCAGTCAGGATGGTAGGCTAGTGGCTTTCTTCTCAGAAAAACTAAATGAAGAAAAGAAAAAGTACAGTACATATGACTTGGAACTTTATGCCATGGTTCAAGCCCTCAAGAAATGGAGGCATTACTTGATTCCTAAGAAATTCACTGTCTTCATAGAAAATCATGCACTAAGTTTCCTTAATAGCCAAGACAAGTTAAGCTACAGACATATGAAGTGGATTGAACAACTCCAAGCATACACCTTTTTAATAAAACATAAGAAGGGAAGCTCAAACAAGGTTGTAGATTTTCTTAGTAGAAGAATGATGTTGGTAGAAAAAGTGTAGGTACAAAGCATAGGAATTGATGCCCTCAAACACCTATAAAAGGATGATGCAGACTTTGATGATATTTACAAGGTTTTCTCTACTCTTCCATATTTTTATAACACTACTTATTCAGATTATTTATTACATAATGGTATTTTGTTCAAATGGGGTCAACTTTTTATTCCCAAATGCTCCATGAGGGAAAATATGATAAAAGAAAAACATTGTGGCACATTAGGAGGCCATTTTGGCATTAGCAAGACACTTGAACTCATAAGGAGAAACTATTATTGGCCAAAAATTCCCACTGATGTTAGAAATTTTGTTGAAACATGTACAATTTTCCAAAGAGCTAAAGGAGTTAGGACTAATCAAGGCCTTTATCAACCACTCCCAATCCAAAAAAAGCCATGGGATAGTGTTAGTATGTATTTTGTCTTCGGACTCCGAAGAACTAAACAAGGATTTGATAGCATCTTTGTTATAGTTGATAGATTTAGAAAAATGGCACACTTTGTTCCTTGTAAGGTTTCTAATGATGCATCTAATATTTCTAACTTGTTCTTTAAGGAGGTGGTCAGAATTCATGAATTGCCAACATCCATTATCTCTAATAGAGATGTGAATTTCCAAGGGCATTTTCAAAGAACCCTTTGGAAAAAGTTGGGGAGAAACTTGTCATTCAATTCTGTATACCATCCACAAATAGATGGGTAGAATGAAGTTGTAAATAGGTCATTAGGAAACCTCTTGAGATGTCTCACTAAACAATATGGATAGAATTGGGATGCCATCCTTCCTCAAGAAGAATTTTCTTTTAATGATTCGATCAACCAATCAATAGGGAAAACACCATTCCAAGTGAACTATGGAATACACCCTCGAGGAGTCATGGAGTTGAGAGATTTACCAAATGACTTCAAAGTCAGTGCACAGGGTGAGGAGTTGTCAGGATGGATAAAAAAGATTCATGAGCAAGTCAGAGATAAATTGAATCAGAACACTACAAAGTATAAGGAAAAAGAAGATAAAAAGAAGAGACATGTTACTTTCTAAGAGGGAGATCAACTATGGGCATATTTGAACAAGGAAAGGCTACCTAAGGGGCACACCAAATTATAGATGAGGAAGATTGGTCCCTGTCAAATACTCCACAAGTTTGGAGACAATGCTTATGAAATTTCTCTACCTCCCACCATTGCTATTTCACCTATCTTTAATATTTGTGATTTAACTCCTTTTAAAGGTGATGTAGGGTCTAATGATTCTTTGCAAGATATTGAAGATATTATTGGAAAATTGACTATACTATTGTATATGACTATGATTTAGTGTTTTCATTATGGAAACAATGTCATATGAAGTTTTGGAGTCAGCGCATAACTTAGAAGATTGGAAAAAAGGCTAAGTATGGAAGACATGATAGTCAGTATAGCACCTGAGGAAAAAAGTATCAATGCACATGCGCATGAATGAATTTTGGTATGTGCCCTAGAAGATAATCCTTTGGATGTGTTAGTAAGCTATGTCTAAGAACACATGATCAGAAGAGTTAGTATGAAGAAGTTACGACAAGTTGAAGTGACACAATCAATGAGCAACAGAGCAGAATAGAGTATGCAGTCGACATGAAGTATTTTGATTAGTAGTTGTAATATTGTTTTGTAAAGGCTATGAACCTATTGTATTTGTGTTATAAACATGTAAATCTCATTGTATGTAAACATGCTTGAGCCAATTCATTTGGAAGCATTGTATGTAATTAGTTATAGGCTGACTTAGTGAATAGTTTTGGTTGCGCCTATATATAAGACATGTACTTTTGTATTAGAGTATGAAATTGATAGAAAAGATAAAATAAGTAGAGTAGAAGTATGCAAAGAGTAGTAAGAATGAGATAGAGCTTTACAAGAGGCTAAAGCATCGGTACACAAAAGGAACTGATCAGACAAGCAGTGTCATAATAGCAGTTCACCTTGCAGATATAGTGTGTATCTGATATCCAGGAGGTTGTAGCCTTCTCTATTGAGTAGTGAGCTCTTGGATAGTGAGTCCTCACCCCTAACAAGGTTAATTGTAAAAGACTCCTAATAGGATCTGACCCTTGACAAGGTCATTGTACTTAAGCATTGTAATGACAACTCCTAACAGGGCTAAGGAACATCAAAAGGCTCATAATACACAAGTACAATTATTAGTGGGTATTAATTCCCACCGGGGTTTCTCCTTTGGCCAAGGTTTCCCCATAACCATATTTGGTGTTATGTGTTATGTGTTGATTAATTTACATGCTTTAATATTTAGTTTAGTAGTTAAGTTTCAAGTATCAGAAAGTAATTATATAGAACATTGATTCACCCCCCTCTCAGTGTTCCCATTCCTAACAATTGGTATCAGAGCTTTGGTCCTCTAAAGACAAGTTTAGCCACTTGAGGAGATCATGGGTTTGGAAGAAGTGAAACATCTGAAGAAGAATCTGGAAGCATCTCTTAAAGACCTTGATAGATCTGAGAAATAAATTGAATAGTTGAAATTAAAGGTTAGTGGTTCTCAAGTATTCATCAAGAAACTAAGAAAAGATTTGAAAGATTGTTCAACAAGTGATTTAGGGAAAATGGTCAAAAAAATGAATCAGGAAAACACATCTCTGAAGGATCAAATTGAAGAGTTGGATGAAAAGCTATTTAACAATCAGAAAGCCTATGAAGAACAGGTCAAAGAAAACAAGCAGTTGGATGAAGAACTGAGGCAAGAAAACATGAAAATCTTAGAGTTGGAGAACATCAAGGAGAAGGTGGAATCTAAATTGATTGAAGAAAAGAATCATATTGACAAATTGCACACAAGCAAGGATCTAATAGAGTCATAGTTGTATGCACAAAAGATTGAAGGAGATACCACTGGTATTGGATTCAATGAAGCACAAAATCAAATCAATGATATGCAAGGAAAAATGAAAGCACCAAAAGAATCTACAGAAGCCAAGAAGACTAAAGATCATACTGAAGCTAAATTAGAACCATCTAAAGATGATCACAAGCCAGTAAATAAAACTTGTTATGCCTATAACAAGCATGGTCACATAGCAAGAGATTGTAAAATGGCAAGACCTTTCAATGGTTACTATTATTCATGCAATAAGTTTGGTCATAGAGCTATGAATTGTAGATCAAATCAAAGAAATTAGACTCAAAAAAATCAAAGAAGTCATCTACAGTAGAATGTTACAAGTCCTCAGAACATTACATGTCAGATATGTAATTATAATGGTCATACAACTAGACAATGCAAATTGGTAACTCACATCAATGTGCTGAGGAGTATAAGGCCTCCAGTTATTTGTCACTCTTGTAACAAAGCTGGACACATCTCAAAGTTTTGAAAATCAAAAGCACAAAGACAAGAAAGCCCTAATAAGTCTCAAAGATCAATTTTGGATGAATAGGGAGAAGTCAAGTTTATAGAAGCTACAGAAGATGCAAGCTTGATTTGGACAGAAGTAAAGAAGGATAATGTTGATGAATATGTAATAGATGCATTCGTAATGGATGCACCCTCTACTTTTGGATGAATGACCCTCATGGTCATAGGGGGAGCTAGATTAGCTCTAGACCCCTACATGGATGGTATACTCACCCTCAGAGTATGTGCCTTTAGTTATAGTAGTTTGGATACAATTGGTTGTAGTATGCAAGAGCGCACTTCCTGATTAATAGCAGAAGAAAAGATTGAAATTCTCTGTAGGATTCTGTGTTTATGCGACAAGCATTAATGGTGGAAAGTTTTTTTTAAAGTCACCTGAGATCTTTTATTTGCACATTTACATTCGAGATCGAGCCTTTGAGAGCACAGGAGATCAAAGTAGTTTGTGTTGGGTGATTGCAGTTGGTTTATCAATGAAGAAGTTTGAAAGTTTTTTGTGGAACCCTAGTTTAGTCGTGACAATTCAAAAACCCTTTGAAACTTTATTTGAGAGATTAATCAAGTAAGTAATGGCCACTCCAGTTGTTTTTGATGTTGCTAAAAGGAAGATATATATCTTTAAGAAGCATCTTTTCAAGTCAGTCCTAGATGACCTAGAAGGAGCATTCTCTAGGAATATGATGGGAGTTATGCATGTAGAGGACATACACGCATACATTTATTGCAAGAAGGAACCTGTTGGATTGGAAAAGATTAGGTCATGCTTAGAATCTATGATGAAACTAGACATGATATTCCTGGATGAGTTCGCGCACTTAGAGAATAACCCTATTATTGAGTATGCGACTGCATATGAGTTTTATGAATCTGAATGGATTAAGATTCTATTGAGAAGAATTCATGATGACTTGTTCTATATTGGAGAAGTCCCTATTCAGATAACTACTAATCTCATTCATGAGATGATAGGACTACCTAAGACCGGCACCATCCTTCCCACTAGAAAGGATGTCAGGAAACTAGTGGAACAAGCTTGTAAATTCTAGAGTGATAAGAACGGGATGACCATAGAGCCAATTGAGGAGAAGGACATAAAAATAATGTCTATGATACTTGGTTATAAGTTCCAACATGAAAACATGGTAAATAGTGTGTCTATAACCACTATTTTAGCAACCATAAGGATTGTAAAGGAAAATGATGAATTCAACTTGTGTGAGATCTTGCGCGCATAATTGATGGATAACCTAAGGGCAATTAAGCATGATAAGAGAAATATATTCAAGTTTGGGTCACTTATAATCTACATGTACTTCCATATTGTTGGTAAAGTATTAGATCTTTACCTTGATAAGAGTTTGCCTACAATGCCACAAATTTCATTCAAGGCATCATCTGAAAGCACCTTGAAAGATTACATGGAACTAGAGATCAAGACATTCAGAATAAAGATGCAAAGAAGGTATAGGATGTGCTTGAAAGTATTGTGGAGAAGTATATGAATAGTATATGTTTCATGGTGGAAACTGATATCACTTGTATGGAAGTAGTAGAACCTAGAAATAAGTGGATTCATCCACTTGGTTATGAAGTGGAGGAACATATTTTAGAAGCATATGCAAAAGTCCCCCTATCAACACCTAAAGATCCCAATGAACCAAGATGGGGTACTTATGAGAAGAAGACAAGACAGGTAGATTCAGTCTTGAATAGTGCTACGACCAAGAGAAAAGCATCAAGGATCACCTCGGAGATACTAAAAATACATGATGTCACTCAAGAAGACCTAGACAAGGTAAGGGAAGCCAAGATTTTAATGAAATTTGAGAGTTCACCCTCTTCTAAAGTTAAAATAGAGAAGACTAATGACCCTAAGGAGAAGAAGATAAAGATGGAAGAAAACACTCATGCACCCACACCTAGTGTTGATCTAGAGTCCACTCCATCTCCTGAGCCAAGTAAGATACCTAAGAGGAAGAAGTAGACTGTAACAAGCCATCCATCTTCAAGATCGACAAGAAGCCAAGGCAGAAATCTCAAGCACCTCCTAAGGTAGGATTCAGATCGAATATTGAAGTATTGTAAACAAGAGTGGTAGATGAAGGAAGGATTGATCAAATTGCTAATTTTTATGATAAATATCATGAGATAGACAAATCTGAGATCCATAGCATGATAATCAGACATATGATTAAGTTTAAGAAGACAGTCTTAGAACTTAAGACATTAGTTCCTGACCAAGTATGGAACATACTTGATTCATTAAAGAGACAAGCAATAGAAGAAGACTTCAAAATAAGGGAAAATACTTTAGATGATAACCTTCCAGTATGTTTAATTGAGGAGAAAAAACTATTGTTGGAACTGGTGAAGCCTCACCTTAGAACCAAGCTAATAACCTTGCATATCATGAATAAAGACTATGAGTTGATTGCAAAGGAAAATGAAAAAGCATTTGAGAAGGTATTTTTGGAACAACGCATGCATCCATCATCTGTGCTTGCAACTCAAGTTCCCTTTGAGCAAGTAAAAGCAGCTGAGATCCCAAATGTACCTATGATAGGTCCACAAGATTTTGTGCCTATGCTTGAAGCCAAGGAGGAAAAAATTATGATAGATAATGTAGAAATATCCATGGCGGCTATAGATAAGGACTTGGATAAGTTTGAGGAAGCATTTATGAGCACTGAAGAATTAGAAATTATATGTGCTAACAATTCTCTCAAGTAGCAAGAAGAAGTGCAGATTGAAGATATAATTGGACAAGAAGAAGAGGAGGAGAAAGAAAAAGAAAAGGAGAAAGAAGAAGAAGAGAAGGAAGATAAACCTATAGATGAACCCTCTATTAGAATTCTAGTGAAGGTTAAGACTGAAACCATGGACAATACACTCATCACTCCCAAGCCATCATTGTCATTGTTGTCAAGTTTGATCCTGGACACAACAAGTCTAGATTCATGGGGAGAAGAAGACTTGATAAAGATCAGTGTGTTAGAAATGGAGAAAGCGAAGGAGAAACAAGTAATGAGGAATCCATTGTTTGTTGAATCAATCAACATTCTGAATAGCTTATTGCCTAAAGACAAGAAAGTGTCTAGTGTACCTTTAGTGGACGATGTCAGCACCATCATGACATGTTTTAAAATAAATTTCTCAAGTCTTGAGGAATCAACATCCAAGATAGAATAAGAAAAATATCTTATGAAGAGGCTGAATGAATTGACATGTAAATTTTCACTTGACCTTAGTTCTTTAAAGGTTGGTCAAGCTTTGCTGAAAGACTTAACAGCTAAAGGAAGAAAGATAATAGCTGATTGTATGGATAAGGACAAACTAACTGCAGACCTCTCAAAGAAGATTCAGGAAGCTGAATCAATGATGGAAGGGGTAGGGAAATCAATGGAAGATCCCTCCATAGATATAAACATGTGCAATAATGTCTATCAAGGTCAGTTAGACAAAATTGAGAAGGTAGAAAAAGAAATGGCCAAAATAAGGGCTAGAAAAACTCAGTTAAGAAATGTACTTGCGCCCTCTTTAGATGTGCTGAATCAGAATATCAAGGAGATTGATGCCATGATAGTGACATATGATCAAGGTCTACGTTTAGAGTTGGAGAAGATGGAGAAGTTAACTTATGCACTATGCACCCATCTCCAAATAGTAGATGCACTGAAGGCATTTTGGCAGCAAGAAATTATAAACCTTCAGATTGCATACCCAAATGTACTCATTGTGTAAGTACCTGTAGATTCATTTTTTAGCACCTTTGTTATTAATGTCAAAGGGGGAGTAGAATAATATGGAATAATAGAGGAATAGAGAAATATGGACCAGTGTATATGATGTAAAGCGGAGTAGAGTATATAGTAGAAGGGAGATATAAGATAGAGTATATGTTAGAAAGTTTTTTGTGTAAGATACAGTTTAGTAACTTCACCATATTCCTTTGTTGCCATTAATGAAAAAGGGGGAGATTGTTGGAAAGTTGAATATACTATTGTATATGACTATGATTTAGTGTTGTCATTATGGCAACAAAGACATATGAAGTTTTGGAGTCAACACATAACTTAGAAGATCAGAAAAAAGGGTAAGTATGGAAGACAGAACAATCAATATAGCACTTGAGGAATAGAACATTAGTGCACATGTGTATGACTGAGTTTTGGTATGTGCCCTAGAAGATAAGCTTTTGGATATGTTAGTAAGCTATTTATAAGAATGCATGATCAGAAGAGTTAGTATGAAGAAGTTACAACAAGTTGAGGTGACATAGTCAGTGAGCAGTAGAGCAGAACAGAGTATGCAGCTGGCAGGAAGTATTTTGATTAGTGGTTGTAATATTGTTTTGTAAAGGCTATGTGCCTATTGTATTTGTGTTGTAAAAATGTAAATCTCATTGTATGTAAACACACTTGAGCCAATTTCTTTGAAAGCATTGTATGTAATTAGTTGTAGGCCGACTTAGTGAATAGTTTTGGTTGTGCCTATATATAAGACATGCACTTTTGTATTAGAGTATGACATTGATAGAAAAGATAAAATAAGTAGAGTAGGAGTATGCAAAGATAGGTAAGAATGAGATAGAGCTTTACAAGAGGCTAAAGCATCAACACACAAAAGGAACTGATAAAAAAAGCAGTGTCATAATAGTAGTTAACCTTGTAGATATAGTGTTTATTTGATATCCAGGAGGTTGTAGCCTTCTCTATTGAGTAGTGAGCTCTTGGACAGTGAGTCCTCACACCTAACAAGGTTAATTGTATAAGACTCCTAACAGGGTCCAAACCTTGACAAGGTCATTGTACTTAAGCATTGTAATGACAACTCCTAACAGGGGTAAGGAACATTAACAGGTTCATAATACACAAGTACAATTATTAGTGGGTATTAATTCCCACCAAGGTTTTTCCTTTGGCCAAGGTTTCCCCGTAACCATATATAGTGTTATGTGTTATGTGTTAATTACTTTACATGCTTTAATATTAAGTTCAATAATTAAGTTATTGAGTTAAGTTTCAAGTATCAAAAAGTAATTATATAGAACATTGATTCACCCCCCCTCTTAGTGTTCCCATTCCTAACAGATACACAGGTTGAATGGCTTAAGGATTTTCTGCCAAGCCAACCCTTATAGCTAGAGAGAATCCTTGAATCCAAGGTTTTCAAACAAACAAGGAAGAATACATATATTGATTACTTGGTTAAATGGAAGGGGCTACCTGACATTGATACCACATGGATGAATGAGGAATGTATAAACAAACATGGGACATCCCTTCAGTAATTTCTCTCAAGTGGAACTTGAGTTTTCAAAAAATGGGAGTATGGTGAAGGGGCACCTCCCTATATTCTTCAATGGAAGATCTTCATCAGGGGACTACAAGGGTGTAAGAATATCATAGATCTAGTTAATAAGCCTATTGTAAGGCCTAGTCACCCTTGGTGTGGTTATAAACCATGGGATTTGACTATGGTCCAAAGGCACATTTAGGTATTTAGGATATCCTAGGTGTCTTTCAAGTTATTCTAATGATTTTGTATCATTTGGAGTCCTTAGGATCCAAGTCTTAGGTCTTATAGGCTCATTAGGAGCAAGAATGCAACATTCTGTAAAAGGTTGCAAAATGCAAGAAATGTTGCTCAACAACTTTTCTGAAAAGTTGCTAGCAACTTGTAAAAACCTCCCAAACGGTCACAACCTTTGAAAAATGGTTGGATTCATTAGGAAAGGTCTTTAAATATCCCTTTTAGGTGGGTGGAAGACACACTTTTGTAATTTTGGCATTCAAATCAATAAAAATCCCTCATGTTTTGATATTTTGAACTATAAACTGGTTGTGTACAGGCTTGTATGGATTTGTAGAGGAAGGAGACTTGGAGGTCTGATACCTAACATGAAATAGGACTCCAATGCACTTGGATTGAGTCTATTTAGTGGTTAGAGTCAAGAGTTTCATAATCTTCTTTACCGGGTGCACATGAAACCGTCTTGAAATAGGGTTTCATCAATTCAATTCCCTAACTTGCTTTCCACCATGGAAATCCCATGCCACTTGGGGAAATGAAAGTAGGGTCAATTTATTTTAGATCCTCAAAGATTAAGGAGAAGGGGGATTGGTTTGTGAGGTTTTCTTGCAGGCCCTAGGCCAAGCATCTCTATGTGCTTGGACCAGAATATGAAAGACGTAAGTGATAGTAGCACTTTAGGGGTGGATAAAAGAAATATGATGGTGGATTTTTTTCTCTTAGGGATCCTTAACACATTTCCAATTGGTGGTTTATCTAGGAAAGATGACTAGTGAACACTTCCTTAAGTAACCAATCCCCATTAGCCCTATTAGGCCTAGTGGATCAAGAATAGTTTGGTGGTGTCCTTGCAGGTTGGGAAATTTTCCTTTGGGATTTTGGTATAACTCAATACAAGGTATCCAAATATACAATTTTTTCCATATCCTCTTTGGAAGAATCTAGAACCAAATTCCTAAAACCTTGCTCACAGGGCTACGAGTCAGGAAGGCATAAAAGCCAGAGGTTTTGTATGAATTCATAGATATTCTAAGAGATTAAGAATCATTCCTTCTAGAGACATTTTTCAAGTGTGGAACCTTTCCATCCCCTTCCCAATATATAAGTTCTTCTTTTGAGGCAAAGACAAGTAGGAGACATTACCCTGCAAGAATTAACTAGCGTAAGAAAATAACTCAGTGAATCAACCAAGCCAACTCGATTAACGAAGAAACTGAGTATCAACCAAGCCAACTCGGCCAAAGAAGGGACCAAGTAGCAACCGAGCCCGGGGGTAAAAACTATTATAAGACATAGAATTCTCTAGTGAGGATGGTGGATTTGTGTTTTTTGTAGGATCTTTTAAAGGTGTAGAGCACTCTTCTAACCACTTTGGGTTCTAAGAAGACACCTAAGGTCTCACCACTTTTGAGTGTCCTAAATAGGGGAGAGCTCTACATCAGGTCTCTTGTTTTGTCTTTTTTGGAGTTTGGCTATTAGATTATGTGGTTACAATCGTTCTCGAAGGTTTAATTTTTTCTTGACTACTAGCTGGTCACTTCATATTTTTTTCGTACTTTTAATTTTTACGAAGTTCTTCTTTGTCAATCTCATCTTTCCTTCTTTTCTCTACAACTGAGTGATAAATTTCTTTCGAGCATACCCCTACTTTTTCTTTTCCTCTTATTGTTTCTGAAGGGCTTCTTCTTGCTTGACCTTTTTTCTTTCCTCTTCTGTGAGGTATGTATTCTCATCCTCTTCTTTCTTTGATTCTTCGACCTTCTAGACAACCTCCTTTTCTTTTAACAGTTGGGTCTGTTGAATGGACCAAATAACTGAGAGAGGGGGTGAATTAGTTATTCCCACACAAATCATAAAACTTTTCCTTTGTCGGTCAACTCATAAACAATAGTAATAAAAAAATTAGATTTATTGGTTAAGCATATTAAACATCTGTATACACCTAAAAATGGTCACTTAGACTATTAGCCCCCATTTGCTAAATCATCAATTGCTTGTTCTTGATCAAATCCTAGTCCTATCATTTATTTGATTATTTTCTATGGGCTAACCATCTTATCCTAAGTCTTTATTTATTAAAAAGAATATTTTCTCCCCTTTTATTAAATAAAAAGCCCCACTTTTCTTCTTATCCTAAGTTGCACAAATAAAGCATTTAATTCTTATTTATAAAGAAAAATAAAATAAAAAATAAAAGAAAAGCACTTTTTGTCTCACATGGACATAAAGTAAATGCTTCTAATTTTCCTATTGGAGGATATTTGTGCACAAGGATCAAGCTTCTTTTTTTCTCCACCGTTGATTAAATCTTTTGCCTCTTAATCTCCATGGTCCATTGATTTTTCACCTCCTATAAAAGAAGAGCTCTCTTCCTCATTTGCACACACAAATTTTTATGCTATTGTTATGCTACAGGTTTTCTAGGTCATCTTGGAGCTTTTGGAGATATTCTTGCATCTAGGGTTTGAAGATTTGGAGCATTGTTGGCATTTATCTTGGATCTTCATCAACACTCTATCTTCTTGTCTTCATTCTTGCATCATCATGGCTTTTTTTTCTTCATAGTTAGATTTCATTTTCATGCATAGTATTTGCATTTTCATAGCTTCATTCTTAGCTTAGATTTCCTTTCATGCAATAGATTAACTTGCATTGTCATATAGAATTGCTTTGCATTGCATACATTTGGCTTCATTGGAGATATTGGCATTCTTTCCCTTGTCTTTCTTGAATCTCCCATTGCATGGTTTACTAGCAAGGTTATAGGCTTAATAGCTCTAGCTGAGAGCATTCTTAAAAACCCTTGCACTCCATGCCTAAGGAGCTATGGATCGATTTGTGAGGGCTCATTCTTGAGTTTTCTTGCATGTAAGGATTCATAGAAGTGTAAAAAAATTTTAGCACACATTTTTTGGCACCCACCATGGGGAAACCCACTTTTTACATGCTGGTTTTGATTATTTTTGGAGCTAACCTTTGTGCAGATTTGTTTGGAGATGGAAAAACCCTAGATTTGAAAGATTTGATCATATCTCCCAAATGGCTTGGTATTTTGGCCTAAAAGTTTTTTTTCAAGTTTGCGACATATTAGAGAAGCTCCAAAAACAATTTCATAATTTTTAGAGGTGATTTGTATTTTTTATGATTTTTTCTTGATTTTTCATAAAAAATTGATTTTTGGCGAAAATCAGCATATTTTTCAGAAACTTTTATATTTCTAGAAAGGTCTTGGAATTATACAGGGGGTCCATTCACTGTGTTTTTAATTTAGAAATCATATCATAGCTCATTTGGTCCATTTATAAAAACTGGTCTATTTTGGTAAAATAGGTCTCTAGGACACAAATGAAGAGATTTTTCTAAAAATTTTACATTTTTGGAAAGATCTTTGTTTTTTGATAGAGCTCTCTTTTCTGTATTTTGGGTTTAGGGTCTGAATTCATGTGGTAAAAATCAGATCTTGTTGACTAGGTCAAATGCAAAAAAAATAAAATTTTGTGATGGGAATGCACTTATTTTTCATTTTTCATTGCATGATATGAGTTATCATTTGGATTATTTGCTGGTTATCATTGCTCTTAACAATTGATTTTCAGATCTAACCCTAGGGTTTGCATAAGTTAGATATACATTGCATATCTTATTTGCTTGTTTTCTTGTCTTGTTCATTTGAAGGTGCATGACTTGCTTTCATGAAAAATGCTTAAAACAAACAAAAAAAAGGTGAAATCTACTAAGCGCGTTGCATTGGACTTGAGGTATTTTGTTAAAACTCTACAACATTTGGATCTTGAGATTAAAATTGAACCTCTCATGTGTTTGGCTTGAGTGTTTACATGCTTTCATAGAACACATTTCAATTGATGCTCTTAATGGGAAATGAATGAACATAGATTTGCTTTCATACAAGTTTGTGTAAGTGAATGCTTGTGTTTAAACCTTAAGTAATTCTTGGTTTCAATATCAAATATCTCATTGAGTGATTGAGGGCATGGATTCATTCTTTGTTTACATAGGGAGTTAAATGCACCACTTTGTGGATTCACTCTATGTTTGCTTGGAAAGTTAAATATTCCATTGATTCAACCCTTTGTCATTTGTGAGTAGTATTGATAAGCAAATTTAGATTACTTGTGATTGATCTAGATTGCTATCTTGGGTTATTGGACTCGCTAATCCACCGGCCCCTCATTTCTACCCCATAGTTGCAAGATTAGCGCTACATTAAAGGGGAGGGGTCTACAGGAAAGAAGCGTTAATTGCTCCACTAGGCAACCCTTTTGTGCTTTTTGGAACTCACTTGTTTTCTAAGGTGTGGAATCACTTTGAGTTGATGTGAGGAGTTAAATGTTCCACTTTTGGGCTCACTTTGAGTTGATGTGAGGAGTTAAATGTTCCACTTTTGGACTCACTTTGAGTTGGTGTGAAGAGTTAAATGTTCTACTTTTGGACTCGCTTCACATTCTCTTGAAGGGTTAAATGTTCCACTTTTGGACTCGCTTCACATTCACTTGAAGGGTTAAGTGTCCCACTTTTGGACTCACTTTGCATTTACTTGAAGAGTTAAGTGTTCCACCTTTAGTGCTCTAAATACTTTTGATACTGAATTACTTAGCTTTTATTTTAGAAGGCCTACTTGGGGACACACCACCTCAAGGGACGACCTTAACTCCTATGTTCCGGCGGAGTATAAATAGCGGGTGGTGAATCAAAAGACACCTCTCTTGGGAATTGAGTTTGATATCACTCTTGGCTAAGCCTCAAAGAACTTTATACCTTTGATAAGTGAAGGAGGAGATTTGGGTTACCGTGTCCCCCCAGCTGTGTGATTTTGGATTCTTCTTATCTACAACTTTGGGCCTCACATACCTTACGTATATCGAGGACTCCCTTTAGCAAAGCTATGTATATCCTTGTAGACAGCTTGATAAGGTGTTGTTATGTTCTAAGTGCCTACTAAAACATTTTCAAGAACATACACAAGTAGAATCTTTAAGGAGTAGATAAACTAAGTCACTATTCTTGTTCATGTGCAAGGTTGCTTTGCCCCTTGCTCATTGTTTGAAGGCAATTGCTTTCTTGAACTCCTTGATTGCTATCTTATGTGCTTGATCCATGATAAAAATCTATTGATATACGTACTTGATCTTTTAAAATGCTTCAAAACTAAGATTTTTATGTTCATTGGTCATAGAGTCGTATGACTCTGCAACAGTGTCACCCAAAACCTTTTTGCTGTCTTGTTGCTGTTGCAATCTGGAGCTGCTAAACTTGCATTTTAACTGGTTGTAGAGTGTCTTTTTCTATTCTTACCTAAAGCTGGTCTGTTATCTACATGCTTAGACTTGTTCTAGACTGAAACAAATAAGCTAAAACTATTGGATTTGAGCTTAATGAATGCTACTCTTGATCACTTGTCACATCACGGTTACCTCTCTAGCTACTTGCTTATTGAGCTTCTTGCTCGCTGCTCAACTTTAGTCAATTGATTGCTATAAGTGCTTGAGCACTTTTGATGAGCCATCTCTCTATTGTTCTACTTTGACAAGTGATCTTTATTAGCTTTGCTTATCTCAAATCTGAGAAATTGTGTCTCATTCTATTAGTCAACCAACATCTCTTTTCATGCTGGTTACAACTCGGTCTCAATTTGAGTAGGAGAGTCATCCTCCATTCAATTATACACAGTTACCTTCTGCAACTAGATGCTCACGAGCACCCATTAGCAACAACAGTTCTAGTTCTGACCAATCGGAGGATTCTAAGGCTACCTCATGGTACAAAGGAGGTTTCCTCTTTTCCGCATTCAAGACCACCAAAAACACAGATAGTGTCTCACTCACTTTGACGGAACAAGAAAATTTTCAACTCTTGCAAGAACACTTTGAGTGTAAGGATAACCAAGCATGCTTAGAAAAAGAATAAAATCAACAAAGGATGGATGCTGCTAGACGCATGGCTTATAGAGGGACATTTCATGAGCAACCTAAGACTAGTAATCATGAGCATAGACCTCTTTTTAATAGTGGCAACAATAGCAACAATACGCCACCAAGATCTCCTCCAAGAACCACTTTTGGTATGCCTTCTTCACCTCCTAGACCTCCTCCCTCTCAACATGAGGCAGAGGCTGATGATGAGATTTCTAGTGAGGATCTTATGAGATTTGAACAAGATGTGGTCTCTCAACAAATGATGCATAAGCTTTTAGAGCGTAACGACGATCAGTACTTTCAATATATGACTTCTAGAGGATACAAGCTTCCTCCCGGCTATGATGTCAAACAAATTGTCCAACAAAGAGTACCAACTGAATTGGAAGTTCTTCAAGAAGAATTACGTCAGACAAATCAATGCCTTACCCAAATGGCATTAGAAAGAGAGCCTCCAAAGGTCTCTTTTGTAGAATCAATTTGTGCTCTTCCCTTTGATAAAGATCTATACATGGTCCCATTTCCTAAGGATATTGAGGTTCCTAAATATGACAAGTATGATGGAAATGGTGACCCTCATGACCATGTGCGTCATTTTTATGCTCTTAGTATGGACTTTCTTCATGAAGACACATATCTTCTACACTTATTCCCTCGAAGCTTAAGAGGCCAAGCTTTAGAATGGTTTGCAAAATTGACACCACCTCGTAAGACTTTTGATGAGTTGGCTTAGCGATTTACCCAACAGTACTCTTACAACATCCAACAACCTGTCACTGTGATAGATCTTGGTAATCTAAGACAACATCAAGGTGAGCCATTTACAACTTACTTACAACATTGGAGGTCATTGTATTCTCGATATCCTCATCAACTACCCGAAAGAGAAAAGATTGACATTTTTGTCAACACACTTGTGCCTGAGCTATTTTATGATCTAAGGAAGCAACTGTTCTCCTCCTTCCATGACATGGTTGAAAGTGCATATCGGATTGAGGATGTAGCTATAAGAAAAGGGGATATTGTTATTAATAAAGATGCTAAAGGAAATGGTAAAGACAAGAACAAACCTTGGAATAAGAACAAGTATGTTGTTGATGATGGGGTTGTTGATGCTCCTAAAGTTAAAGAGCCTGCTTTCAATCTTTCCAATGCTATCTATGTAGCAAAACAGCAAGAAGCTGCCAACGCTCACAGTGCTCCTAAACCTCAATATGCAGATAAGCCTAAGAAGTCATCTTGAAAGTGAGTCTATACCAAGTTGGCAGAACCTTACGATGTAATCCTCAAGACTTTGGTTGACAATGGATATCTTACGCTTCCTGATAAACTTGGTAACTGGGATCTGATAAATAATCCTGATTGGTGGAGAGAGGATCATTACTGCCATTATCACAGAAATAAGGGACATCCAACAGACAATTGTTTTAGGCTTAAGGATGATATTTAAGATCTTATTGAGAACGACACAATCTCCACTAATGGCTTAACTAAAAATTCTGATCACACAGCTTTCAAAGATCCTCTACCTAAGCATGATAAGGGGGAAACCTCTCAAGCACATAAGAAGAATCATGATGCTAAGATCAATTACACTTATCCTTCTAATACACCTGTGATCAACATGGTAGAGCCCGTTGAGAGCATTCTAATGATGAGGTCTCAAGATGATAATAAAGCCAATCATGGTAAGCCAAAGTTGATCTTGCAAACATGTGATAGTTCATCTTCCCAAAGTGAGACACTGAATGCTGTTACTAGGGGGCAAGCCAAGATTGTCCTTAAAACTACGCAAAATCCCAAACAAGCTTTACCTTCCAAACAAGTGGCTCCTTCAGCCACCCCTAGCTATGATCTTGTCCAACATTTGCACAAGACACCGACTCAGATATCAATCCTTGAGTTGCTTCATTTATCCCCTTTGCATAGAGAAATTCTTGATGAGGCTCTACGTACAACACATGTTCCCAATGACATTGATCTAGATGAATTTCAGGCTATGGTCAACCACATTTCACCTCCACTATCTCTCTCCTTTTCTACAGAAGATGACATATCTATTGCTCATCCACATAATCTGGCTTTACACATTGACGTTCTAGTCTACATTACCCGAGTCCACCAAGTCCTGATAGACAATGGTGCAGGGTTAAATATTGTTTCTTTCAATGTCATACAACAGTTGGGTTTGTTAGAATTTGTTGTGGATTCTAAGAAGAAGATTACTATAAAAGCTTATGATGAAGTGGAAAGATCTTCCAAAGGTCTTGTCATGTTGCCTGTCCAAGTGGGCCCTATCACAAAAGATATTAACTTCCAAGTATTGGATGTTCCACTCGCATATAACATTCTTTTGGGTCATCCTTGAATCCATGACATGCAGGCCGTTCCTTCCACTTATCATCAGTGCGTCAAATTTCCATACAATGGCACTGAAATTGTGATTCTTGGAGACCATACTATTACTATTAATGCTCTTGCTGCTACTGAAAAATTTGTTCCTCACAATGAACCTACTGATGATCCTAGTACGTCTCTAGTTGTTGCTGAGAAATCATTTAAGATGATGAGCCTTGGTATGGGTGAATATAAACTAGATTCCTTTGCTTCTATACCTATTTCTCCTAGGTCATATGGGAAACCTTCCACTTCTGCTATGGTGATCCTTGAAGCCAAAAGCGAAGAACAAGCTGTTCACAAGTGGATCTATAGAGAAGATGCCCGAAATACTCCCATGCTCAGTAATTCAGACACAGATATAGATGAGTCACCAATACACACTATGGCTGACATGGGAGATGATCTTCCCTCTACTTCACTTCTTTGAGGAGAAAAATGTATATCTACTGATGATATGGATGTTGATATGGTTCATTCTTGTAGTAACCATTCCGACATGGTTGATGGGTCTTCTGTGGGGTCTGATGAGTTTGTTCCTCATATTGCCTTAGTGGACCACGCTGGTTCTTCTATGACAAGTCTAGATCTAGCTACTTTTGGAGCTTACCCTATAGGCTTAACCTCTCTTGTTACTAGAGATGACACCCCTCGCATAAATGCTATTGAACCGGTCACTTCATTTCATCTTGCATCAACACCTGTTACTTCTTCCACCAGCAAACTAGCAACAAAAAAGATTGAATCAACAATCAAACATCACAGTCATCAAGTCAAAAGAAAAGAGAAATGGTTGGATGGTGAAAACCACATTGTGGTGGTATCCAAACCTAAGAAAAGTAAAAATAAAAATCTGCTCAAAAATATTGATTATCAAATAAAAGATGACAAGCTGATTCTCTACAAAAAAATGATGCACTACTTCAAGCATGATCTCATATCTGTTACACTTCAACCCATTCCTAGAGCTAAGAAAAAAGTTGGTAATGCCTTGGTTACTTCAACATCCATCTTACAAATGAAAAAGCATAAATTTCGCTTCAAGTTCCTAGTGGATGAATTATGCTATCCTGCTCACAAATCTTACAATCCTACCATCTTTTCATATCTTCCACCTCATATTCCTCTTGCAAATCCACCACACCATTCCTTCCGCCATCCCTTACACTTTGCTTTTGTCTCTGGTGACTTGTATAGGAAGGGTCTAGACAGAACTCTCCTTAAGTGTCTAGAAATAGAGGAGTCAGAAAAAGTGCTAGCTGAAATCCATGATGGCATATGTGGATCACATTCTAATGATCCTTCGCTAGCTCAGACATTGCTTAGGGCTGGTTATTATTGGTCGAACTGGTTGAGACCTCCTATCATCATAGTTGCAGCATTTGGGCCTGGGGCCTATCAGTTCTCTACATCAGAGGAAGCAAATTCTTGATGCCCGTTTCTGTCTGGGGCATCCTTTGTACATATTTTATGATCCTGAAAAAATACCAAAAAACTCATATATGATGTTGAAAAAATCCTAAAAATCATAAAAAGTACTGAAAAAATGAGCATCCTAGTGAAAACCTAGCAATAGGCGCTTTGATGTCTCACCAAAAAAAATAAAAAAATTCAAAACATCAAAAAAAAAATTGAAAAAGTTCCTTGGTGAAAACTTGGAAACAGGCTCCTTGGTAGCAAAAATACAAAAAAATTATAAAAAGTCCTTAAAAAATTGCAATAAATCTATCAAGTGGTGAAAACCTAGAAATAGGCGCTGCTTGAGACCCTCTGCACCTATGTCTATTAGTCTTGTGTGGTGCTCCTTCGCTCCACTTCTCTCTTTGCCTCTCTTAGCCTGGAATTGACTCTTGTCTTAGTCTAGGGGGCATCCATTATTTTCAGCTTATCTTGGGTCTCTTTGTGCGTCTGGGTTTCTTAGGCACCTCGCAAATGGTGTTTTTCAACACCACCCCAATTGTGTTTTTTAACACTACCCTAGCATCAAGTGTTTCTCAACACTTATCAGATATCCTACTTGCAGTCTAGATGATGCAATATTTCTCACTGGCAGATGCGATACTCAAAGTTTGACTCTATGACCTACACACACACGCACTTGACTCGCTGAGATTTGTTTGACTTTATTTCTTTGCGTGCTGTCTACGAGAATTTCTTTGATGAGTGGTCTCTCCCTGAGAAGTTTTCGATGATGCATAGCTAGAAGACTGAGGGTATGAGAACATGTTTTATTTCTTTATCTGCTTGTGGGTATATTTTGTTGGTCCTCACTATCATGAGCATTTATGCTGGTCTTACTTGACACTATGGACCTACAAGGTATTATCCTTGACTATTTTGCAAGTGCATGCTTATAGTCATCTTGACTTTCTTGTGTCTTGATGCGAGCATAATCTTGCTATATCAAACTTAGGTAATCTCACTGCACTAGTCATCTTGACCTACATGTCTTTGATGCTTAGGTGGGATTCCCAAATTTCTATCTGATATAGATCATATTCAGATCCACATAGTTATGCTAGTGTGTATTGTATGATCTTGCGACGCTACCAATAACACTCAATGATGAATATTAGATTTCTATTAGCTTTGTAACCTTACAAGGAAACCACTTTTCATGTAGCTTGCATTCTTAAGTTCATGTTAGTTATTTTTGCATCTTGCATATGGAGAACATAGAAACACCAACACCAACACCAACACAGAGAACACCAGGATTTACGTGGAAACCCAATTTGGAAAAAACCATAGAGAATATAAATCTCATAAAATATAAAACATTTGTTATGGTACCATTGGTAAGGTGATTTATACAAAGGATCACTCCTGGTTATGCTCACTACAAGTAGGCTCATTGCCAATTAAAATAAGGCTCACTTTCGATACAATAAGGCTAATTGCCAATGTAATAAACATCACTACCAATCAGACTACCTTCCCTAAGATAGATGTCAAAATAGGATTATGAACTGTTAAGATTGCATCTAAACATGTATGAACCATTTGACAGTTAAAATCTATCACCACAAGCACCAATATTTCACTAAAGGACTAATATACTATTCTTTCACTACAGATAACACTACTAACATACACTTGTATTGAAATATTTCTCTACCATAATCAACACATAAATTCCAAACATATTCCACACCCAGATACAAAGAGGTTCTTCTTTATTTATATCAATATCTTATCTTACATATGTCAACTTCACACAAAACACATGATAAATCTGATTCTACACATATTACAATTATATTTAATGCAAAGAATCAATCCTAAATATAGGACATAAATAAGAACACATTACAATACATCCCATATATAGGTCTGACTTAAGGTATTACAATTCATTTTACCAAAGCTTCTAAATACCAAAACTAAGTCCAAAAGATGAAGAGATAAAATAACCATTACCATCAACCAAATGATGTCCATAGTACACTATAGCCAATGCACCAAAATTATCTGATGAAATGTACATCAGAAGGGATAGAAATCACTAGGAACTGATAGAAATAGTTGAACATAAAAACCATACAAGAGTATTGATGTATGTGAAGCATAGATAAAATACAATACACTTGTCCTTAAAGCACTACTAGACATAAGGAATGCTCAACCAAAATCCTTTTTCAATACATATAACCAATAAGATATACACAATATTGTCAACAACCAAATGATATTTCCAGAGTGTCGATATGGAGGTTTTGACATTAATGAAAATTAATGCCACCAATAATACAAATAATATCTCCCTTTGGCATTGATGGAAAAAATTCAAATATATCTCTAGAATGCCAACACTTCTAATACTTCAAAATACTCCCCATGAGTAGATGCAACCTAATTTCTCTCCCCCTTTCTTCCACAATGGAAAAGGGCCAAAAAAAAAAACATATGAAAGATATTTAAAGTAACAAAATAGATTTTACTGAAAATACCTTTGAGTACCTTATCTTAGAAATTGGAAATTCCTTCTTCTAGTCAGAAACTTTCACCTCCATGAAAGAACACAAACTGTCACATTTGACCAATTTGTCAAATGATTTTTCCCAATCCAAAAATTGAAACCTCTATTCATTATTCTCTCCATCAGCTATGATGCCAACAACATGCTCCATCCTAACTTCAATCATATCCTTCACAAGCTAGAATGTCATGGTTAGGTTCTCTCTCTATCTTTGCTGCAACAACAATTCTTCCTGAAGTTCTACTCTTATTCTCTTCTTTCCATCTCTATCCTTAATATGTCATATGTTTTCCCTAGCTCATTGAGCTCTATCTCAATCTTTTCACATTGACCTCTGTAGTTTTCAACCACAACAAGACAAACAAGACAATACCAGTAGATACTATTGATCTATTCCATGCAAGATTTTTTTTACTGATAAGAAGAGATAGTCTTTTCTTTGTACTATCACACTTGTTCTCAATTTTTTTTATATAGTCTAGTAATCAACACTAAACTACAAGTTTCTCTCTATCTATATTTCCATCTCTCCAAGAAACATGCTATATAGACTAGATACCAAAACCTTCCTATTGATTAGATGATCAATCAACTTCAACACTAATGTCTTATCAGCTGAAGAGAATTCATTCCAAAGACCACCAATTTTATCAAATTATCCTTTAACCAACATACCTTTAATAGTATCAAAATCACCAACATTTGATTTGTTTGGATAAACCACAATTTTCTCCACTTCCTCCTTGAATTCTATCTCTTTCTCTAAATATTTTTCTTCTTCACTAGCCTCTTCCCTTTCACTTTCAAAAACAATAACAATTTCCTTTTCTTTCTCGCTTTTCCTTATCCTCTTTGGTTCAGAAGGTGAACCACCAATAAATACTTCAAGATCCTTTTGCTCTAAAGAGAGACCTCCTACAATCTCCTTTTCTAGTATAGCACTAGAAACCACCAAACTAGAGTCAAGATTCTCCTAAAGAGTCATGAAATACGCCTTTCAAGCATGTAACTTTTCTTCCAACCCTTCTAGGTATCTATAAATATTCTTATCAGAAGGAATGTTGGTCCTCCATACAACATTCTTTTTTCTAGGCAAAGACCTCATGAAATAAAATACCAAGCACATGACCAAAAAACCAAAATAGAAACTGTAATTGTCTTCCACTAACATCTTCACATTAAACCTTGAATTTTCTAAAAAAATATTTCATAAATCCATTTGTACATTATCATTCACCATTTTACATGACATATACATAGCCACATTAGAATTTGAATTGTTACAATTACGAAATTGAATCTTGTAAGACATGCCATGAGTAACATAACTTATGATAGGATCATCAATAGTAAAGATTTGAAATGCACATTGATCCCTACCAATCACCGTTAGGGCCTCTACCTCTTCATAGCTAATGAATTTCTCTAAAATTACCTTACCAACACTACACAAACCAATAATTTTCTTGATTAAATCCTTCGTCACATAGTAGGGTTTGTCCAATACCAAGGTTTCACCTTGAAACTAACCAAACACAAATTGAATAAATCCTTTTTCATCACACCATAGAAACTCTTTCCAAATGTCAAGCCCTAGATTTATGACTCCTTGCATTCCTTCCATGGGAAAACCAAATTCTAATTACTTTATATGACTATGATCAAATTATTTCAACTCAAACCCTTTCTGCATTCTTCTTTTCACACCAACATGAATAGTGGGTTTGGGTGCCATGAAATCCTTATAGTTTTTATGCTTTTGTCACTCTACAAATTCACAATTTTTTTTTTCTCAATCTACATTGCCAAATGATTTGAAAATATCATCTTTTAAAAGCCATGAACTATCATGATCGAGATTCTTATCTAAATTAATTATTGGTGATGCAATCATTGTACATCACACATCAATTACTCAAAAACATCTTAACATCATTAATGTCACTTTACATACACCATAAACAACCTAGTTGCAACTGGTACCTCATTGGAAAAAGGGAGCTATAAAATTTGAATTGTTTCATACTCCCCTTGAGCCAAATCTCCCGACTCAGTTGTTGGTATGACTACTACCTGATAGACTACAACTGATTGACTACTTGGAGAGAAAAATGTTGCATGTGAAGATGATAAAAAAGATACAAAGGTATATGTGAGACATTATATTAGCTACTATATTGTTATTGATGTCAACTAGTTTTGACTATACTTATCATGATAGTTGAAAACATCTAAAGAATGTAATAATGGTGAAGGATCGAGATATTAACATGACGATGAGATGTATGAGAAAGATATGATTATGGTATTCATTGGGTAACTTATTGATGAGTCTATGAAATTATGATAGTGATTTGATTGTATTACATGATTCTGTTTAAGTATTGAAGATCAAGAATGTACAAGTTAATGTGGTCGGTAAATGAAGAAATTAGTATACACCAAGTCAAAAAAGTGTACACTGAGCAATTGTAGTGTATATCGAGTACAATATTAATCGAGCAAGAAGTCACTGACACATCATGATATTGACCGAGTGAAAGAAATAATATGGAACATGTGATTGCCGACTAAAGATGATGACCTGGACAAATATGGATGATTTTGAGGTTAAAGATAAAGTTTGTTATGAAGATCTACGTCTGACAAAATTTAAGGAAGATCAGATGATGAAGAATGAAACGTGTTTAAGGCACAAGTTCTGAGAAAGGTTAAAGTGGAAAAATCAATGATGGAGATTAAGAGGAAAAATCTATGGTTGAGAAGAAAATGGTTTATCATGTCTATTTAAGGAGACAAGAAATTCAAAATGAGTTAATGTGCATGAGAAGAAAATTGCATTCATGTGAAGCTAGTCAGATAGGTTGAAGTAAGAACTGAGCAATTATACAGACTACATCGAGCATCAGAAAGGAGATAACCGAGCATAATAGAGTTGGAGGATAAAAGGAAATTGAAGAGATTATGATGGCCAGATGTATTTTGAGCTTAGCATAGATCTGAATATCTATAAAGGAAACAAAATCTCTTAACCAAGTGGGACTTAACTATCTTTATTTATTTCATTATGACATTCAATGAATGTTGATTGTTTTATTGTTGATCCCAAGTGAATATATGGTCACAGAAAACTATTAGTGATAAATCCTATAAGGTCACACCTTACAATGTGTTTTGTAATCTTTAACAGGGTTGGCTCTTAACCGAGCTCACTTCAAAAGAGTGAAATTATTTTTGGTACTGGTCCCAGGTGGCTTTTCCCCTAACATGGTTTCCACGTTAAAAATCAAGTGTTAAATGTGTATGTATGTGATGATTTGTTATTTTACTTTACACATTACAATTATTGATTTGTTCGGTATATACTAGTTAATTTTACTGGCAATTGGTTAATGAAGAAAAGACATAGACAAGTTTTTACTGAGGTATTTAGTTTAATTCTTGAAATTGGTTTTATACATTTGAGAGTATTTGGGACTGTAGGATAACTAGACTTAACTGATTCACCCCCCTCTCAGTTATTTAACAATTGGTATCAGAGCTAGAGTACTTGAAGGAAACTTTTTGAAGGACATAAGTTAAATATCAAAAGATGTATAAGAGAGAGGTGCCAAAGCTAAACAAAGATAATTTCTCAACATGACAAAGCATGATGAAGTTGTATCTATCAGGCATTGGAGATTCTACACTTTACTATTTGGAAAATAAGTTTATAACTCCTACTGGTCCTTTGATTGTCACACAGATGAAAGAGAGACAAGAACATAATGCTATGATGATTGAGATTTCTTATTCTCTATTAGATGCTAAATTTGAAGACATTAAAACCTGTACAACTGCAAAAGAGATGTGGGAAAAATTGAGACTAGTTCATGGAGGAGATCTGAATGTGGTTAGGGAAAAAAAAATATTAAGAGGAAAATTTGATGATACAAAGATGAAAGAAGGTGAAAAAATCACCCATTACAAAAACCAAATTAAGGAAGTGGTGAATGCTATTTGAGGAGTAGGTGGAATTATTGAGGAAGACACTATGATAAGTAAAATTCTAAGAACACTGTTGACTGCCTATGCTATTAAAGTATCAACAATACATGAAATGAGAGCAGTTCCTAGTAATGATATTTCTCTTGATAGTCTAATTGGTAGATTTTCTACATTTGAGCTTAACAAATATGATAATAGTATTTTACCTAAGGTAGAATCTACATTTATGTCATCTCTGAATATTGAAAGATCACCCAGAAGACATAAGATAAGAAATGAAAGTGGTAGTGAAGCTAAAGAAGATGAGCTTGATGAACTTGAAGCATTAATGTCTAGAAGGCTATTGAAAGGAAAATGAAGATATAGAGGTAAGATACCCTTGGTATGTTTTAAATTTAAAGAGATCATTCATATTGTTGCAAGATGTCTTGACAAGAAATGTGATGAGAGAACAAGTGAAAGGTCAAATGAAAGGAAGAATGACATAAGAGATTATCAAGATTATAGAAGTAACTGACAGAGAGGTAACTGGGACAACCAAGACTAAAAAGATAAAGGTAAAAAGGCATTCTACCTAGTTGAAGATGAAGATGATAACACCGAGACTAAAAATCATGAAGACATAGAAGTAGTGTTTGTTGTGCATTGAAATATTCTGAATAAGAAGAAAGGTATGATGAAAAACACTTATTTCTAAAGTCAGAAAAAATGATACTTGGATTATTGATAGTAGTTGCATACATCATATGACTGGTGATGAAGGAAAATTTGAATATCTTGAACATTATAATGGTGGATCCGTGAAAATAGGAAATGACACACCTTGTCAAGTGAAAGGTAAAAGGATCTATACTGCTGAATAATAAGATCAGATGTGAAAATGCTTATTGGGTGAAAGGAATTAACTATAATCTATTGAGTGTAGCATAGATGGATAATATAGGTCACCGAGTTACATTTGAGAAAATAAATGTGAAGATCTATGATGAGGCTAGAAAAATGATTGGTACTGGTTAACAATCAAAAGGGAACTTATTCTACTTTGACAATGTTAAAACTTCTTATTTGTTGGCTAAAATTGAAGATGTCTGGTTATGGCACATGAGGTTATGTCATGTGAAATTTGAAAACATGGTTAAGATTAGTAAGAAAAGGAAAGTGAGAGGATTACTGAGTATATCTAAATCTGACCATGTAATGTGCAAACAATGTCAAATGGGTAAAATGTCAAAGTCTAGTTTCAAGAGAAAACATTACTCATCTAATGCTATTCTTGAGTTATTACACAGTGACTTATGTGGTCTAATGAGAACTCAAATTTATTATGGAGATAGATATTTTATCTTATTTGTTGATGAATTCTCTAGGATGATGAATGCCATGTTCCTAAAAGAAAAATTAGAAGCTTTCAAAATGTTTAAGTGGTACAAAGAAAAAGTGGAAAAAGAATGTGGTAAGCAACTAAAATGCTTGAGGTTAGATAGAGGTGGTGAATTCATTTATGATGAGTTTACTAATTTTTTTAATGAGCATGGAATAAAAAGACAGGTATCTGCACCAAGGAAACCCTAGTAGAATGGTATTGCTGAAAGGAGGAACATATCAATTGTTGATTGTGCTAGAACACTGATGATCAAAAAAGATGTTGCACAAATTTATTGGAGATAATATATTAGTATTTCTATTTATGCACTGAACTGAGTACAACTAAAGAAAAAATCAAACAAGACACCTTATGAGCTATGGTATGGTAATACACCTAATGTGAGTTATTTCAAAATATTTGGAAGTAGATGTTACATTCTAAAAGATGATAGAAATGAGAAATTTGACTCTAAAGGTGATGATGGCATATTTCTAGGTTATTCTACTAAGAGTAAGGCTTACAAATGTTTGAACAAGGCTACTAACAAGATGATTGAAAGTGAAAATGTGAGACTTGATGAGTTTGTAGAAAAGAATGATGAAGAAAGAAAAAAGGAACCATAAGACTATGGTAGATTTCTTTATATTGAAAATCCTGAAACTCTACCCGAGCAACAACCCGGTGTCAACGAGCAACAAAATACTTCTATTGAGCAACAATCCTTATAGACCGAGAAATAACAAATAATAACTTAAGAGAATGATGATCATGCATCGAGTGAAGAACACATTGAAGAACATAGATCCGAACCTATATTTGCAAAGCATGTGAGAAGACACCATCCACAAGATTAGATAATTGAAGACAAAGGAGAAGGAATGATGACTAGAAGTAAGTTAAGGAATAACACATGTTTAGTTTGTGAATTTGAGCCTAAAATTGTTAAAGATGCATTAGCAAATTATGACTAGATTAAGGAAATTAATGAAGAGATTGAGAAAATATAGAAAAAAAAGACATGGACATTGGTACTGAGACCTAAAGACAAAAATGTGATTGACACTAAATGGATACTCAAAAAAAAGTTGAATGAGAATGGATATGTAACAAAGAACAAAGAAAGGCTAGTTTGCAAAGGTTATGCACAAGAAGAAGGAATTGACTATGGAGAAACTTTTGCACCCATTACTAAACTTGAAGGAGTAAGAATACTACTTGCATATGCTTTTTATAAAGGATTTAAGGTATATCAGATGGATGTGAAATCTACATTTCTGAATGGGATACTTGGAGAAGAGGTGTACATTGAACAACCTAAAGGTTTTGTTGATACTAATTAGAAGAACATGATATGTAAGCTGAACAAGGCATTATATGGACTGAAGCAAGAACCAAGAGCATGGTATGAAAGACTGCATTCCTATCTCATAAGAATTGGATTTGTTAGAACAAGTGATAACAACAATTTATATTTTAAAAGTGAAACTGATGATAAGATTCATATTGCTGAAATTTTTGTTGATGATATAATAATTGGAGGTCATTATACTTTATGTAAGTCTTTTGCTAATGAAATGAGGAAAGAGTTTGAAATGTCAATGTTTGGAGAGATCAAATTCTTTCTTGGTTTGTAAATACAACAACTGAAGGAAGACATCTAGATATCACACAAATAAAGTATATTAAAGAAGTCTTGAAGACATTCAACATGGAAGATTCAAAACTAGTTGGTACACCTATGGTAACCCGATGCAAGCTGACCAAGGATGACAAGTCAACTAAGGTAAATCAAACCTTATATAGATCTATGATTGGAAAATTGATGTATGTTGTGCATAGTAGACTAGATATTGCACATGTTGTTGGAATTGTGGATAGATTTTCTTCTAATCCTAAAGAATCACACATGACTGCTGTGATTTTTTTTTGAGATACTTGAAGAATACTGAAAATTATGGATTATGGTATAAGAAAGAAGGAAATTTTGAACTCAGAGTTTACACTAATGCTGACTGGGCTTGAAATATTGATGATAGAAAAAAGAAGTACTAATGGATAATTCTTTTTAGGAGAAAGATTAGTAACATGGATAAGTAAGAAACAAGGATGCATTTCTATGTCCACTACTAAAGTTGAATATGTTATTGCTTCTGCTAATTGTTCAAATATTGAATGGATCAAGCAACTATTGGAATGCATGAATGAAGAAATCACTAATCTAGTGATAATCTATTGTGACAACACAAGTTCTATTAACATTTCAAAGAATCCAGTGATGCATGAAAAGAGAAAGCACATATCTATTAAGTATCACTATTTGAGGGAGAAAGTTTAAGAAAAAAAAGTCAAATTGGAATATGTGAAGTCACAGGAGCAACTTGCTGATATATTCACAAAACCCTTACCAAAGGATACATTTATATACTTGAGAAGTAGACTAGGGGTCCATCTCCTGTCTAACAATCACTAAGGTGATATGGGGTTGTATCAACCTATACTTTATTAGAATATCTAACGATTTTGATGCATGATGTTCACACTTTGGGATTCCTAAGGTTGTGAAGAGGTTGGAAGACAAGTTGAAACTACATATTTGTACATGCAAGGTACAAGAATTTGAAATGAATAATAGAGATACTAATTTGGCTACTAAAGAGATGATTACTTTTGGCATTGCTGTCAAAGGGAGAGAGAATCATAAAATATTCAGATTGAGATTTACAGGGAGAGAAGGTTACATGGAATATTCAAGAAAGATTCAAAGAAAGAGAGAGATGATCATGACATATCAGTTGGAAATGAAGCTAATCGAAAGGGAGAGTCTATATAGTCGATGTTGTGTAGTGATTAAACATATTAAATGCATTACCAAGTCACAACATATAGATGGATTTGTATACACTTAAGATGTTTGGTATTCTATGACATATTTCATATTATGTTTTTATTTCCATCAATGCCAAAGGGAGAGATTGATAGAATAAAACCAATTGACTACTTGGAGAATAGAATGTTTAATGTGAAGATGATCACCAAACTACAAAGGTATATGTGAGACATTAGATCAACTATTATATTATCATTGGTGTCAACTAATTTTGACTGTACTTATCATGATAGTTTCAAACATCTAAAGAATGTAATAATGGTGAAGGAATGAGATATTAAAATGAAGATGAGATGTATGAGAAATATATGATTATGGTATTCATTAGGTAACTTAGTGATGAGTCTATGACATTATGATATTGATCTGATTGTATTACATGATTCTTTTAAGTATTGAAGATCAAGAATGTACAATTTAATGTGGTCGGTAAATGAAGAACTTAGTATACACCGAGTAGAAATAGTGTACACCGAGAAAGTGTAGTGTATATTGAGTATAGTATTAACCAAGTAGGAAGTGACCGACACATCACGATATTGACTAAGTGAAAGAAATAATATGAAACATGTGATTACCGACTAAAGATGATGAGATGGACAAATATGGATGATTCGTATGTTAATGATAAAGTTTGTTATGAAGATCTATGACTGGAAAAGTTTATGGAAGATCAAATGATGAAGAATGAAACATGTTTAAGGCACACCTTCCGAGGAAGGTTAAAGTGGAAAAATCAATGATGGAGATTAAGAGGCAAAATCTATGGCTGAGAAGAAAATGGTTTATCATGTCTATTTAAGGAGACACAAGATTCAAAATGGGTTAATGCGTGTGAGAAGAAAATTGAATTCATGCAAAGCTGGTTACACAAGTTGAAGTAAGAGGTGAGAAATTTTGCAGACTACACCGAGTGTTAGAAAGGAGATAACTAAGTAGAACAAAGTTGGAGTATGAAAGGAAATTGAAGAGATTATGATGCCCATAGGTATTTTGAGCTTAGTATAGATCTTAATATCTACAAGGGAATTTGCATTTAAATTAGATCATTTACTGTTGCATTCTAACCATTGCTACAGACAAAATATCTTAATCGAGTGGGACTTAACAATCTTTATTTATTTCATTATGACATTCAATGAATGTTGATTATTTTCTTGTTGACCCCAAGTGAATGTATGGTCATGGAGAATTGTTAGTGATAAATCCTCTAACAAGATCACACCTTACATTATGTTTTGTAACATTTAACAAGGTTGGATCTTAACCAAGCTCACTTCAGAAGAGTGAAATTATTTCAGGTACCGGCCCCAAGTGGTTTTTCCCCTAATAGGGTTTCCATGTTAAAAATAAAGTGTTAAATGTGTATGCATGTGATGATTTTTTACTTTACTTTACACATTATAATTACTAATTTGATCGGTATATACTAGCTAATTTTACTAGAAATTGGTTAATGAACAAAAGGCAGAGACAAGTTTTTACCAAGCTATTTATTTTAATTGTTGAAATTGATTTTTATACATCTGAGAGTATTTGGGATTGTAGGATAAATGGGATTAATTTATTAAACCCCCCTCTCAGTTATATAACACTACCAAGATCTGGTACCACCAAACCATATGCATCATCATATTTATTTCTCCACTCCATATTCTTCTTTTGAGATCTACTAGATTCTGCAGTATGATTATCACACCTAGTATTTATGCGACCACTACTAGATTTGCATGATTGAGAATAGTGAGGTAGACTATCCACATTTGAAAAAATTCACATTCCTTTCTCCAAACTTCACCGATAGATGACTGGATTTGCATTGACTAGCTTTATAACCAAATTTATGACATACATAGAAATTTCCATGAAATATATTGATCTTTGCATTCTCCTGATCTAAGACTTGAATCTTAGACTAATATTATTTGTGACCAACCTTATAATAGATTAATAATTTAATTCTTTGTTCCTTTCTCATTCTACAATCAACTTCCTTATGACCAAAATTTTTGCAAATAATAACCATTAAAAGATAAATAATTTTGAGCATTTGGTTGTCTTACCAAAGTCCTTTTTGTTGGATTATGGAGAGGGTAGGTAAATCAGTAATCCATGATCACAAATAAATTAAAATATTTTCTCTAATTAACTCAGTAGAAGCTCGGTAGAAACAAAGTTCACTATTTACCAACAACAATAAATAAACTATATCAATCAGTAAATCATTCACACAAATAATTCACAACATGTAACCCAATATTTAATGTGGAAAGCCATCTTTGGGAAAAACCACTGTGGGAATTATCACCCACTAAGAAAATACTCTTTTGAAGTATGCCGGATTAAGAGCCAATCTAGTTAAATATTACAATACACACTATTAGGTGTGACCCGGTCAAGGGATTTAGCTTAGATTTGTTAGGATCTTCACCCTATTAGGAGTGGCCTTATTAGAGGGCTTCAAACACTCTTTAGAATGTCACCTTTCTCAAGGATTTTACAATAAGACTGTTAGGTCTACTCTATTAAGAGATTTCTCTATTACAAATGCTAGTAAGAAATAGTAATAAAATTGACCTGTATATTTGAAACTATCTTTACTCAATCAGATCCTTGTGCACTCTTCAATATTCACTTCAATTCTTCATTATCCACTGGCATCAACACTTCATCAAATCCTTCTTTTCCCACTCAGAATATCTATGTTCCTTCACTACAATAGTCGATAACCCTTCAATTATTTAGTTTGCCAACCATTTGTCTATACAATATCATCCTTTATATAGACAAATTTTTTCCTCTTAATCTCCTCTATTACATTTTCCTTTAATCAATCTTGACCGTTCAATTCATTATACCTTGAATCTGGATCTCGGTAACACATTTTCTTTTCACCTAGGAACTTGAACTTTTCTAGAAACTTGTTCCATCTCTTTTTTTTTCTTAGATCTTTCTGTAGATCTTTACCTTGAATTTTCCTATCTGTAGATCTATTGTAACTAAATTTCCTCATCATCATGATCATCCAGCTCATCATAGCTAATCATTAAATATTGATTCTATCCTTATTTAAAATCTTTTCCTTTCTCGGTGTTCCTCACCTGAATTTTGGTTACATTGGTCAGTGCCTAAACATATCTTTACTGTTTGATGTCTTGAGTTCTTTTTTATTTACCAAGTGACCTTTCCTTTTTACCTTTACCTCACTGAGTGACTTTTCCTTCTCGGTAGTGAAAACAATTTATCTTACTGGATCATCAAATCTTCATCACTATGATTTACCAACTTAACATAATCATATGTTAGGTAGAAAAAGATTATATCAACATAATCTAATCATTCTTTAATCTATATCAACTGTCTAATTAAGTTCTACAACTTCACAACTTCTCATTTCTTCTTCTCCTTAACTCATTCAAGTTATATCATTATCGAATGATATGGAAACATAATATAAAATAGAAATCAATTACTTGACATCAATGACAAGACAATAACTAATCTAACCTTTCTACTATGATCATGTATTCCTATGATCTTGGCTGGTCTTCATCATCATCTCCATAATATAATCAATCTTCAACATTATTATCAGTTATGGTAACAATATCCCTCTTTGGCATTGATGGAAACACTAACAAATTCAGTGTTCAATTGATGATGGTATCCTTCACTATCATTCATATATTGTACTTCCTCTGATTATTAACTTCTTCTTTTTTGTTCTTCCACATGTAGTCTTTCTCTTTCTATCAGTAGTTGTCTTTTTTACTCTTCCCTCTTTGACAATTTCCTTTTCTGATTTCATCTACCTATTCATCAGTACATCGACAACCTTTTGATTCTTTGTATTTAGCAATCAACAATGATATTCTCCTTCTTTTAGTAATCTCCCTCACATAAATTGACTTATAATTCATCTCTCCTTTTGATCTAATGTTCTTCTCCCTCTTTGACAACAATTCCAAAGAAACATAGACTTCTCAGATTATACCTCAAGTGTATATATTTTATATTGCAATCAAAAACATCCTTCACATTTTTAGGATTCACGTAAAGAGTGAAATAATCACATCAAATCACAAAATAAATATTCTAATGTGTTCCTGAATTGATGTAGCATGCATCTTTCCTTAGTGCACATTGGATAGGGGAAGAACCCCTAACTTAGCTCGGAGATACTCAAAATAATCCTTTGATAATGGTTTAGTAAATATGCTAGCTATCTATTCTTTAGAATTCACATACTCCAATGTCACATGCTTATCTTGTACTTTCTCTCTCAAGTAGTGATACTTAATAGCTATATGCTTTGTTTTTGAGTGCATCACAAGATTCTTTGATAAGTTAATAGCACTAGTATTATCAAAATAAATTGTAATAGAATTAATAATCTCTTCATGCATACCTTCCAATAGTTGTTTGATCTATATAATGTTAGAACAATTCATAGTTTCTGCTACATACTCAGCTTCAATAGTAGATTTTGAAATACAACCCTGTTTCTTGCTTTCCCATGTCACCAATCTTTCTCCTAAAAAGAAAGATCTGCCACTAGTTCTTTTTCTATCATCAATATTTCCTTCCCAATCAACATCAATATATACCTTAAGATCAAAATTTACTCTTCTTGTGTATAATAGACAAAAATCTTCAATCCCTTTCAAATATCTAAATTTATCCTCTTAATTGCAGACAAATGTGTCTCCTTTGGGATTTCTAAAAACCTTGCAACAATACCAACTAAATGTGGAATGTCAGGTCTACTATGTAAAACATATTATATTTTACCAATCATGGATTGGTAAAGTGTCTCATTCATTTCCTTAGTATCATATTCTTTTGAAAATTTACAACTAGTAGCCATCGGTGTTCCAACTGGTTTTGATTCTTCCATATTGAATGTTTTCTGGACCTCCTCGATATACTTAGATTGAGTAATGTAGATCCTATCCTTAATTTGTTGAATTTGAAGTCCAATAAAGAATTTAATCTCTCCTATCATAGACATCTCAAATTCCTTTCTCATCCCCTCAATAAATTAAGAGTTTAGCCTTTCATACCATGCTCGGGGTGTATTCTTCAATCCATATAAGGATTTATGTAGTTTGCTGACCATATTCTTATTTCTTTTGTCAAAAAATTGATCATGTTGTTCAATATAAACTTCATTTTCAAGAATTCTAATCAGAAATGCATACTTAATCATTTGATAAAATTTTAATCCTTTGTAAGAAGCATATGCAAACAATATTCGTACTCCTAATCTAGCAACATGGGAAAATGTTTCATCATAGTCAATACCTTCTTCTTGTGCATACCCTTTGAAAAATAATCTTTCTTTATTCCTAATCACATCTCCTTTCTCATTAAATTTTATTTATGAAAAGCCACTTTGTTCCAATCACATTCTTGTCCTTAGGTCTTGGTACCAGTGACCATGTGTTATTCTTTTCAATTTGATCAATCTCTTCTTTCATAGCATTCATCCAATCTTCATTTTCTAGTGCATCCTTTACTAATCTTGGCTCAAATTCAGAAATCAAACATGTGTTATCTTTCAACTTACTTCTTGTCATGACTCCTGCATTCTTGTCTTTAATAATTTTTCCTAGTGAGTGGTGTCTTCTGACATACTTTTCTAATATAGGTTCAACAGATTGTTCATCATTGTTTTCGTTTCTTGGTAGAGTCTCATATTGTTCATCGGTTCCATCTTGTTGCTACTCAGTTGTATCAACCAAATTACCATCTTGTACATAAATAAATCTATTATAATTTTAAGGTTCCTTTTTGCTATCCTCTTCATTTGTTTCTGCAAATTCATCAACCCTTACGTTTGCACTTTCAACTATTTTGTTAGAATCCTTGATTAAACATTTATATGCTTTTCTCTTTGATGAGTAACCAAGAAATATTTCTTCATCTCCTTTAGAGTCAAACTTTCCATTTCTAGAATCTTTTAGTATATAACACCTACTTCCAATTTTTTTATAGTAACTTATGTTAGAAATAAGGAATACTGAGAGGGGGGTGGGTGAATTAGTATTCTACAAACTTTTACTTTTGCTCAATTATGGATATAACAAATTAACTTGAAGCTTGCAAAATAAAGTAAACTAAATAACAAGCATAGAAATAAAGTAAATGAACTCATAAGACCATGTTTTGTTCTTGAGGAAACCCTAGTAGAGGGAAAACCCCAGTGGGGATGATACCCATAATTGATCCACTAATCAAAAGTATCTGGTTAAGGATGTTGACCCTGTTAGGTGTCTATTACATACATATAGTGTCTCTATCATGATTAAAGGACTCTACACCTTGTTAGAAACCTCAACCCCGCTAGGAGTTGGTATTGCAAAATAGGATGTTTACAAGATGAGCTCACTTCCCAAACATGTAAAATACAATGATATCTAAATACAAACCTTTCATTGTTGCCGAATAGCTTTCCTATTATGATTTATCTTTCTAGGCTCTTTGCTTTCATACATAGAGTCTACTTGCTTTTCTTTTGCAATATACAACTTTGTATCATAGATTTACAGCATTACAATATCTTATTACATATATTACTACTTCTCATTACATGTTTCTTACATATATACCAATTATTAAGAATAATAACTTACAGTCGGATTTACTAAGTATAAAATCTTTCCAAAATACAAAACTAATTCATGCTACCTAAGGGTTAACATCTAGGATGTCATCCCTTATATGGTTAATTAATTATTTTGATAAACAAAATAATCCCTTAACTAACATTCTTATTCTGTCTTCTTGCTCTATTCAGGTCAGCTTCAACTTTGTCTTTGTTATTCTTCAATATCTCTTTCCATACATGCCATACAGACTTGCTCTTTCACATGTGTCTTTAATATACATACAATTTTCCATGTTCAAGTGCACATGGATTGAACTTGCTTTTGTGAACATCGCTAACCAAAACTGTCTTTGATTAGACTGGAAAATACTTCTGTACTTAGACAATTTTTACTTGCGCTCTTACAAAATTGCTTTCTACTATAGTGCGATCATCATAGTGATTATATGTTTCCATAATGACAAAAAATTGATATCCTACTCAATAAAATTTCCAACAACTTACATTCAGTGTGTGTCCAAACCATAGTTCATATGGTGTCTTGTTGGATGCTTTCTTCAAATGTACTCATTTGCGAGTATAAACTGCAGTACTTATGAATTCTCTCCAAAATGTTTGTCCAACCTTTTTGTTAATCAACAAAGTTCTAGCACAGTCAAAAATATATCTATTCCTTCTTTAATCTATCCTATTCTATTGTGTATTCCTTGGTGCAGACACTTGTATTTTAATTCCATGGTCATTACAGAAGATAGTAAATTCATCAGAGATAAATTCACCTCCTCTATCAGATCTCAAATACTTTATTTGTTTACCTTTTTCCTTATCAAATATTTCCTTATACCACTTAAACATTTGAAATACAATTTTTTTTTCTTTTAGAAACATAATAGACATCATTCTTGAATAATCATCAACAAAAAAAATAAAGTATTGATCTCGATAATAGCTTTGAACAAATCATAGGACCAAAACGGTTAGTATGAACCAATTCCAAAATACCATTTGTAGAATAATATTTACTTGGAAAACTTGACTTGGTCATCTTACCAATCTGACATTCTTTACACATAGCTTTATCAGGTTTTCTTAATCTCGGTAGTCCTCTAACTCTACTCTTCTTACTTTGATCAAGTTATCAAAATTTACATGACGCAGTTTCTTATGCCATAAACATACATCTTCAGTTTTAACAAACAACAAACTCTTTGGATCAGTATCAAGATAAAATAGATTACCTCTTGATTGTCCTCTAGTTCCAATTAGATCTCCATCAACACCATAGATCTTAACTTTTCTATTCTGAAATTCCATTCGGTGTCCAGTATTGTTTAGTTGTGCAACACTCAATAGATTATAGTTTAGTCCTTTAACCAAATATGCATCATTACATTTCATCTTCTCATTTAATAAAATGGATCCCTTACCTTTCATAGGACATAAAATATCATTGATAAATCTACAAACCCTCCATCATACTCTTCTAGGTTCTCAAATTTATCAATATCACTAGTTATATGATGTGAACAACCACTATCAATAATCCAAGGGCCTGGTTTAATTACATGAGACATAAGTGCTATCTCATCTTAATAATTTTCTTCATCTAAGTCTTTCTTTACTGCAACAAAGACAACTTCATATCCTTCTTCAGTATCATCAGATTCATCATCAATTACACCTTCCTCTGCTAGGTAACAAGACTTCTTTCCTTTGACCTTAAAATCTCTAAATCTTCGGTGTCGGTTGTCTTGTTTATCATTCTTATCATTTCTTTCATTTTTAGGACATCTAGATGGAATATGTCAATTCTTATTACAATTGAAACATTTCAATGGTAACTTGCCTTTGTACTTTCCTTTGCCTCTAGGTAGTTGGTTAGTCATCAGTGCTTCCAATTCTTTTTGTTCTTTCTCTTCAAAGAGGATACTATCATATTCATTTCCAGATGAATTACTAAGATTTTCTCTTTTCCTTCTTGATGTTCTAATGCTTACAGATGACTTGAAGGAAGTCTTAATGATTGGTAGACTATTATCATAATTGTTTAACTCAAATGTAGTCAATTTACCAATTAGTGCTTCAAGAGTAATAAAATTATTCAGTATAGATCTCAATTCCTGAATTGTAGATACTCTAATAGCATACTTAGAAGAAAGAGTTCTCAAGATCTTACTTACCACTTCTTCATTAGTCAGTGATCCAACAACACCTTTGATGACACTAACAACTTCCTTGATTCTACTACTATATTGTGTGATGTTCTCTTCATCCTTCATTCTCATTTCATCATATTTTCCTCTCAGAATGTCAACCTTAGCTTTTTGTACATTCTGATCTCCTCCGTAGGTAAGTGTAAGCCTATCCCACATCTATTTTTAATTGACACAATCCTTAATATCATTGAATTCAACATCGAAGAGGGAAGAAGAAATATCTATCATATTTGAGTTTTGTTCCTTCTTTTCTTTCATTTGATAAACTGTCAAAGGTTTGGTAGGTGGTGGAGTGTATTCATTATCCAATAGATATAGTGTAGAATTTCTAATCCCAGATAGATACAATCTCATTCTTCTTTTCCATGTTGAGAAACTTTCCTTATTCAAATTAGGTACTTCTCTCCTATACATCTTTGGATCTTTTACTCAAGCCTTTTAAACTTATCTCTTCAGAGTACTTAGCTTTGATACCAATTGTTGGATTACAGAGAGGGGGGGTGAATCAATAATCCCTGATAAAAAATACCTTAAAAAATTTTCTTTGATTAACTTGGTAGTAGCTCGGTAGAAACACAACTCACTATTTACCGACAACAGTAAATAAACTATATCAATTAGTAAATCATTCACAAAATGTAACACCAGTATTTAACGTGGAAACCCAGCTTTGGGAAAAACCATTGTGGGAATTATCACCCACTAAAAAAATACTCTTTTGAAGTATGCCGGTTAAGAACCAATCTAGTTAAAGATTACAATACACACTATTAGGTGTGACCTAGTCAAGTAATTTACCTCAGATCTGTTAGGATCTTCACCCTATTAGGAGTGGCCTTATTAGAGGGCTTCAAACTCTCTTTAGAATGTCATATTTCTTAAGGATTTTACAATAAGTCTGTTAGGTCTACTCTGTTAAAAGATTTCTCTATTACAAATGCTAGTAAGTAACATTAATAAAATTAACAGGTAGATTTTTAACTATCTTTTCTTAATTAGATCCTTGTGCACTCTTCAATCTTCAGTTCAATTCTTAATTATCCATTGACATCAACACTTCATCAAATCCTTCTTTTCCCACTTGGAATCTCTCTATTCCTTCATCACTATAACAATTAGTAACCCTTCAACTATTCAGTTTTCTAGCCATTTGTCCATACAATATCATCCTTTATATAGACAATTTTTTTCCTTTTAATCTCCTCTATTAATTTTTCCTTTAATCAATTTTGACTATTCAATTCATTATAACTTGAATCTGGATCTTGGTAACACATTTTATTTTCACCTAAGAGCTTGAAGTTTTCTAGAAACTCGTTCCATCTCTTTTTTCCACTTAGATCTTGCCGTAGATCTTCACCTTAAATTTTCTTATCCGTAGATCTCTTGTAACTAACTTTCCTCATCATCATGATCATCTAGCTCATCATATCTAATCATTAAATATTGATTCTATCCATATTTAATATCTTTTTCTTGCTCAGTGTTCTTCACCTGAGTTTCAATTACATTGATAGGTGCCTAAACCTTTCTTTGTTGTTCAGTATCTTGAGTTCCTTTTTCTTTATAGAGTGGCCTTTTCATTTTACCTTTACCTTACCGAGTGAAATTTCCTTCTTGGTATTCAAAACAACTCATGTTACCAAATTTTCAAATCTTCATCACCATGCTTTACCGACTTAACATAAGCATATGTTAGGTAGAAAAAAATTATATCAACATAATCTAATCATTGTTCAATCTGTATCAGTTTCCCAATTAAGTTCTACAAATTCACAACTTCTCATTTCTTCTTCTCCTTAACTCATTCAACTTATATCATTACCAAATGTTATGACAACATAATATAAACCAAAAATCAATTTCTTGATATCAATGAAAAGACAATAACTGATATAACCTTTCTACTATCATCATGTATTCCTCTGATCTTGGTTGATCTTCATCATCAACTCCATCAGATAATCAATCTTCAACATTATTATCAGTTATGGTAACACTTTTTATGGATGGATTCTTATTTTTGTCCTCGCTTATCATTTCAAACTTTTTATCATCCTTCATTATATTTCCTTTATCTTTGTCATTCTGATTTGAGCATTGTCCTTCTTTATCTTTGTGACCTTTGTATATGTCTAGTAAAAGATCCAAAATAGTACTACTTTCACATGCCTTAGTTTCTTCCCTTAGCTTTTCTAATTCTGGCTTCAACTTCTAATTTTATTTTGAGATCTTTCTAATCATATCCTTTAAGTTTTCTTTAGTCTCTTTCCAATCATCCAATGCCCTTTCTAGTTCAAATATTTTTATCTAGGCATTCTTTGATTTCTAATTTGATCCAGCTCTACTGATATCTTCCTTATGAGATTTTTCATCTAATTCCATCTTCGGTTCCTGATCTAGATATGCATTAATATATTTTGATTTTCTTAGCCCATTTAGTTCCTATTCTAGTTCTATAATTCTATCCTTTGATTTATTCAATTCTTGATTGACCTTCGTGTGCCTGGGTTTTAACTTCTTGATCTAATCCTTTAAATTTGAAATGCATGTATTTTCTTCTTTAAGATCTTCATTTAGCTCATCATTTTTTGATTTAGTACCTTCAATGTTTCTCAACATGATATGCCAATCCTCCTAAGTGTAGAAATCTCCTTCCATCTATTTAGGAAACCAAGATCTCCCTCTAATGATTAAGCTTTATCTTCAAGGGACCAAGCTCTGATACCAATTGTCAATCAAGCTAAACAATTGAGCGAGGGGCCGGGGGTGAATTAGTTATTGCCACACAACTTATAAATTTTTTCCTCTGTTAGTCAAATCATAAAAATAATAATAAAAAATTCATATTTGTTGGTTAAGCACATTAAACATCCACAAAAAATGTATACATGAAGAACACAAAAACACCGACATAAAGAACACTAGGATTTATGTGGAAACCCAATTTGGGAAAAACCAAGGAGAAGATAATTCTCATGAAATGTAAAACACCTATCAAGGTGACATTGATAAGGTGAATTTTACAAAGGCTCACTTTCAATTATGCTCACTACAATTAGGCTCATTGTTGGTTACAATAAGGCTCACTTCTAATAAAATAAGGCTCACTTTAAATCAGACTAAATTCCCTAAGAATGATATCAAAATAGAATTACAAAATGATTAGATTGCATCTGATCATGCATGAATAGTTCCATAGTTAATTTCTATCACCAAAACCACTAGTAGATCACCAGAGGACTAATCCACTGCTCTCAGTATGCAAGCTCTAATAGGATTTTCAATCTATCACTATAGATACCACTGCTCACATACCCTGCTATCGTGAGATTACTTTTCCACAATCACCACATAAATTCTACACACATTCCACACTCAGATACAAAGAGGTTCCTCTTTATTTATATCAATATGCAATCTTACATATGTCAGCTTCATACCAAAAATGTGACAAAATTGATGATACAAATATTATAATTTGTTGGATTAATTGTGTGTTGTCTTTGATGTCACACTAATGTCATATTATTTACCGAGCTTAGTCAGTCAGCAAAGCAGTTCTCAGTATTTACCGAGCTCAGTCGGTCAGCAGGCAATTTTCAGTGTCTACTGAGATATCTCGGGTGTCAAAGAAAAGTATGGTAGAAAATAGTGTTAACCGAGCTTCCTCGATTAACGAAGGAAAGTTAGTGTTTACCGAGTTCACTCGGTCTCCAAAGGATGTTGTAGAATTCATAGTGCTTACTGAGTTCTCTCGGTCACCAAAGGAAATCTTTTCAGATTAGTGTTTACCAAGCAAGGTCGACCTAGTAAAGGATTTTGTTAATTTGAGAAATAAAGTTTGATTATTCCAGCTGACTATTGTAATGACTAGTAATGTTATTAGTGCCGACTTGACAATCTGAATGGTCAATCCAAATGGTATATATAGAAGGTCAAGTTGTGAATTAAAAGTGTGGAAGTGAAAAAGATGGAAAGTGTGAGCGAATTTCGAAGGATGATTAGATATCCTTGAGGAGCAGCAGAGATATATTTTGATCAGGAAGGATCTAGTGAAGCAGAACAGAGATCTGTAATCAGCAATTCAGTTGCATCATTATTCAGGTCATTTCATTGTTACTTTCTTACCATTGTAGCAGTGATTTCAAAATCTCCTAACCGAGTTGGTTTAATAGCCATTTTATAAATCCTCTAACAAGGTGACAGTTCTATTGAACTGTTTCAAGACCTCTTACAAGGCCACTCCTTACAGGGTGATTAAATCCTCTAACAAGGTCACACCTAACAATGTGTTTTGTAACCTTTTACCGGGTTGGCTCCTAACAGGGCATCACTTCAGAAGAGTGAAAAACAGTAACTAGTTACATTGGTGGTTTTTCCCATATTGGGTTTCCATGTTAAATCTGGTGTCTCTTGTGTTCATGTTATTTTCCTTATTCATGTATATTAATCACTGATGAATGCTTAAGAATGGTTATAATTAATACTCACTGCAATAACCAAATTTCAGCATTTCTCTGTATGTTTGCCGAACAACAGCAGCAAATGATTTAATAAAACATCTAAGGGATCTATGGAAAGAAAATTTATGGTTAACTGATTCACCCCCCCTCTCAGTTACTTCATCTATATTTCCAACAATTGGTATCAGAGCTTTTGGTGCTTGCAGGAAGGGTTTCAAGGACCTAAGCTAAAGATCAAGATGTCTTACAAGAGAGAAATTCCAAGGCTTAATAGAGATAACTTTTTAGCATGGCAAGGTCTCATGAGACTTCATCTAGCTTCCATTGGTGACTCAGGATGCAAATATATTGATCAAGAATATACAGTTCCTACTGGCACATTAACTATTGAAGACATTGCAAAGAAAAAGAACCATAACACCATGATGATAGATATTGCATCAGCTCTTAGCTATGAAGAATTTGATGAGATTAAAGACTGCACCACTGCTTATGAAATGTGGAACAAGCTAAAGAAAATTTATGGTGGTGATGACAATGTGAAGAGAGCCAAAGCAAAAAGCCTAAGAGGACAGTTTGATCAGATGAAGATGAAAGAAGATGAAAACATTGCAAAATATGTTGAAAGAATCAAGGTAAGTGTTAGTGCAATCAGAGCTTTTGGAGGAAAAATTGATGATGAAACTATTATAAGTAAGGTTCTTAGAACATTGCTTCCTATCTGTGCAATAAGAGTATCTGCTATTCAAGAAAGAAGATGTGAACAAAATCACAATATAACTTTGGATGCCTTAGTTGGAAGATTGACAACTTTTGAATTGGATAACTATGACAACTATGTTCCAACTTCTAAAAATATTGAATCAGCATTTGAGGCCAAACTTTCACTTAAGAAGGGCAAGAAAATCTAGTCAGAAAGTGAAGAATTAGAGGAAAGTTCAGATAGTGATCTTGAAGTTATTGAAGCATTACTTGCAAAGAAATATACTAGAGGCAGAGGTAAATACAAAGGTAAAACTCCTTTAATCTATTTTTCATGTGAAAAAATTGGTCATATTGTAGCTAGGTTCCCAAACAAGCAAATCAAGGATGAGAAGAAAGGTCAAAAGTACTATGGCAAGAAGAATTTCAAGTCATTCAAGGATAAAGGTAAGAAAACATGTTTTTTGGCTAAGGATTCTAATGATAGTGAAGAAGAAATTGTCTTCATTGCTGTAAAAGATGAATTTGATGATGATGAAGATGAGATGGCACTTATCTCCCATATAAGCAAAAAAAATACATGGATTATAGACAGTGGATGCTCACATCATATGACTGGAATAGAACAAAGTTTTAACACCTTGAAGACTATGATGGTGGTAATGTAAGGTTTGGAAACAATGAACCTTATTGTATAAAAGGAAGAGGACGAATTTCATTAACCAAAGAACTTATATGTGATAATGCATATTGGGTTGAAAGACTAAAGCATAATCTTCTAAGTGTAGCACAGTTAATCAACATTGGATTCAAGGTTGAATTCATGAATGGCAAAGCAAGACTACTGGATGACAAAGGAAAACTGATTGGTTCAGGAAAACAAACCAAAGGTAACCTATTTTATCTTGATCTTGGTGAATGCTCATGTTTTATTGCTCAAATTGAAGAAAGTTGGTTATGGCACAAAAGGTTATGTCATGTAAATTTTGATAATATGGTGAAAATAAGAAAATTCAAGAAAGTAAGAGGTATTCCTACTTTGAAGAAACCTGATGTTGGTCTATGCAAGAATTGTCAGATTGGTAAAATAGGAAAGACTAGCTTTAAAAGTAAAAACTATCAGTCTGAAGATATTTTGGATATTGTGCAAATTGATTTATGTGGACCTATTGGAGTTGAAAGCTATACTGGAGAAAAATTCTTTATTCTCTTTGTTGATGATTACTCTAGAATGATGACTATTATGTATTTAAGAGAAAAATCAGAGGCATTTGAGAAATTCAAATGGTATCTGGAAAGAGTAGAAAAGGAAACAAGAAAAATAATGAAGTGCTTGAGATCAGACAGAGGTGGTGAATTTATCTCCCATGAATTCAATAATTTTTGCATTGAAAGAGGAATCAAAAGACAGGTATCAGCCCCAAGAACTCCTGAGCAGAATGGAATAGCTGAAAGAAGGAACAGATCTATCATGGATTGTGTAAGGACTCTAATGATTGAAAAGAACATTGCTATGAAATACTAGAAGGAAGCTATTAGCACTGCAGTTCATACCTTGAACCGAGTACAGTTGAGGAAAGACACATTCAAAACTCCTTATGAGTTATGGTATGGCTATAAAGCCAATATAAGTTACCTAAAAGTATTTGGTAGTAAATGTTACATCTTAAAAGAATTTAGAAAAGGAAAATTTGATGTAAAAAGTGAAGGAATATTTTTGGGATATTCTTGCAAAAGTAAAGCATATAGATGTCTGAATTTGTCTACTCACAAAATCATAGAAAGTGCACATGTGAAAGTTGATGAGTTTGCAGAAAAGACTAAAGAAGAAAGCAAAAAGGAACTAGAGGATTACAAAAAATTTGTTTACATTGAACCTGATACATTGCCAGACACATCTATCAATAAGGAAACTGCATCTACTGAGCCCAGTACAGTAACCAAGTCGCAAGAAGAAATTCAAACCGAGTCACAAGAAACCGAGTCTCAGTTTGAAGCTACTGAGCCAATATCTACCAAGCCCGAGCAAACTGAACCTGAAGATGAAATTCAAGAAGATGACAATGTAACTCATTCAAGAAGCAAGGAACCTGTATTGGCCAAGTATGTCAGGAAGCATCATACACCAAATCAAATTATTTGAAACAAATCAGATGGTACTATGACAAGAAGTAAACTGAAAGGTACATGTTTACTTGCTAACTTTGAACCTAAAAATGTTAAAAATGCATTGGAAAATGAAAGTTGGATTGAGGCTATGAATGAAGAAATAAGAAAAATAGAGAAAAACAAGACATGGACTCTTGTACCTAGGCCTAACGACAAAAATGTAATTGGAACAAAATGGGTATTCAGGAACAAGCTGAATGAAGATGGTCAAGTATCTAGAAACAAAGCTAGATTAGTGTGTAAAGGGTATTCTCAAGAAGAAGGTATAGATTATGGAGAGACTTTTTCTCCTATTGCAAGATTAGAAGGTGTAAGAACTCTACTTGCATATGCAGCACATAAAGGATTTAAGGTATATCAAATGGATGTAAAATCTGCATTTCTCAATGGTATTCTTGATGAAGAAGTCTACATTGAGCAACCTGAAGGTTTTGTTGATCCAGATAAAAAGGATATGGTCTACAAGTTACACAAAGCATTGTATGGTCTGAAACAAGCCCCTAGAGCATGGTATGAAAGATTACATAACTATCTTATTCAGATTGGTTTCAAAAGAGCTAATGATAACAATAGTTTGTACATCAAGGAAGGACCAGATAACAGAATTGTTTTGGCAGAAATATTTGTGGATGATACTGTGTTTATAGGTAATGATGATCAGTGCAAATAATTTTCAAAGCAAATGAACAAAGAATTTGAAATGTCTATGTTTGGTCAGATAATGTTTTTTGTTGGTCTTCAAATTCAGCAGAGCAAGAATGATATCTACATTACTCAGTCTAAATACATCAAGGAAATACTTAAGAAGTTTGGTATGGAAGATGCAAAACCAGTTGGTACCCCCATGTGTACTAGACTGAAGCTTACCAAAAATGATGATTCAAAAGAAGTAGATCAGACCTTATACAAATCAATGATTGGAAAATTATAGTATGTAGTTCATACAAGGCCTGATATTGTAGTTGGTATAGTAGCAAGATTCTCAGCAAAACCAAGAGAAAATCATATGATGGCAATCAAAAGAATCTTGAGATACTTGAAAGGAACTGAAGATTATGGCTTGTGGTATAAATTAGGAGGCAATCTGGACTTAAAAGTGTTTACCGATGCTGATTGGGCAAGAAACATTGATGACAGAAAAAGTACAAGTGGTGGAGCATTCTTTCTTGGCAAGAGATTGGTATCTTGGACCAGTAAAAAGCAAAATTGCACATCCCAATCCATAGTAGAAGCAGAATATGTTGCTGCAATAGTAAACTGCTCTAATATTGTTTGGTTCAAACAATTATTAGAAGGCATGAAGGTTGAGATCAAAGAACCAGTTGTTATATTTTGTGATAATACAAGTGCAATAAATATTTCAAAGAATCCAGTAATGCATTCCAAAACCAAACACATTGCTATAAAATATCACTTTGTTAAAGAATTGGGGCAGGACAAGGAAATCAGATTGGAATATATTCATACAAAAGAACAAATTGTAGATATATTCACCAAGCCACTACCTAAGGATGCATTCTTTTATCTAAGAGGTAAGTTAGGGGTCATTCCCCTATCCGAGGCTCACTAAATGAAGTTTTAGTGATGCATCAACCAGAGCATATTAAAGATCAGTCAGTTGATGCAGCTTAGTCAAGGAATCATTGCATATGAATCAATACTCAAGGTACATTGCTATTCACCTGGTATGTGTTGTCTTTGGCATGTGTTGTCAAAGAGGGAGAGTTTGCTGTCATATTTCAAGAAATTTCTTTAGATTTCTAAGAGGGAGAGTTTTTAGTCAGAAAGAGAAGTTTGTTGATAGAGGGAGTTCTCATAGATGAGAATCAGAATGAAGCTAAGGATATGTTCCTTACTCTATGTTTTCTATGAAATTTCATTATGCTATGACATATTGTGTTGCCATCAATGCCAAAGAGGGAGATTGTTGGATTAATTGTGTGTTGTCTTTGATGTCACACTAATGTCATATTATTTACCGAGCTCATTCAGTTAGCAAAGCAGTTCCCAGTATTTACCGAGCTCAGTCAGTCAGCAAGCGGTTTTCAGTGTCTACCGAGATATCTCGGGTGTCAAAGAAAAGTATGGCAGAAAATAGTGTTAACCGAGCTTCCTCGGTTAACGAAGGAAAGTTAGTGTTTATCGAGTTCACTCGGTCTCCAAAGGATGTTGCAAAATTCACAGTGCTTACCGAGTTCTCTCGGTCACCAAAGGAAATCTTTTCAGATTAGTGTTTACCGAGCAAGGTCGGCCCAGTAAAGGATTTTGTTAATTTGAGAAATAAAGCTTGATTATTCCAGCCGACTGTTGTAATGACTAGTAATGTTATTAGTGCTGACTTGACAATCTAAATGGTCAATCCAAATGGTATATATAGAAGGTCAAGTTGTGAATTAAAAGTGTGGAAGTGAAAAAGAAGGAAAGTGTGAGCGAATTTTGAAGGATGATTAGATATCCTTGAGGAGCAGCAGAGATATATTTTGATCAGGAAGGATCTAGTGAAGTAGAACAAAGATATGTAATCAGAAATTCAATTGCATCATTATTCAGGTCATTTCATTGTTACTTTCTTACCATTGTAGCAGTGATTTCAAAATCTCCTAACCGAGTTGGTTTAATAGCCATTTTATAAATCCTCTAACAAGGTGACAGTTCTATTGAATTGTTTCAAGACCTCTTACAAGGCCACTCCTTAAAGGGTGATTAAATCCTCTAACAAGGTCACACCTAACAGTGTGTTTTGTAACCTTTTACTGGGTTGGCTCCTAACAGGGCATCACTTCAGAAGAGTGAAAAATAGTAACTAGTTACATTGGTGGTTTTTCCCATATTGGGTTTCCACGTTAAATTTGGCATCTCTTGTGTTCATGTTATTTTCTTTATTCATGTATATTAATCACTGATGAATGCTTAAGAACAGTTATAATTAATACTCACTGCAATAACCAAGTTTCAACATTTCTTTGTATGTTTTCCAAACAACAGTAGAAAATGATTTAATAAAACATCTAAGGGATCTGTGGAAAGAAAATTTATGGTTAATTGATTCACCCCCCCTCTCAGTTACTTCATCTATATTTCCAACAATAATTATATTTAATGCAAAGCATCGATCCTAAATCTAGGACATACATAAGAACATGCTACAATATAACCCATAGATAGGTTGGGCTTAATGTATTACAATTCATTTTACCAAAGCCATCTTAATTGCACAACTAAGTCCAAAAGATGAAGATATAAAATAACCATTACCATCAACCAAATGATATCCATAGTATGTTGTAGCCAATGCACTAAAAGTATCTAATTAATTACACATTAGAAGGGATAACAATCACCAAGAACCAATTGACATGGATGAACACCAAAATCATACAAGAGTACTGATGTATGTGAAGTAAAAATAGAGTACAATACACTTGTCCCTGAAGAACTACTGGACATAAGGAATACTCTACCAAAATTCATGTTCAATTACCAATAACCAACATGATATACCCAATGCTGTCAACAACCAACTAATACTGCCAGAGTGTCGGTATGGATGTTTTGATGTCAATGAAAATCAATGCTGGAAACAATACTAATAGAGTCTCTTTCTCTTCTACCTCTTGTTATTTTCTAGCCCACTCCTCTTCTTTTATTTTTCTTCTTCCTATTTGTAGAGGGATTCTTCCCACTCAACCTCTTTTCTTTCCTCTTTTACAAGGCATGTATTATTGGCCTCTACTTTCTTTTATTCTTTGTCATTTAAGGAAGCCTCATTTTAATTTAGTAGTTGGGTCTCTTTCTCCGAGGCCTCTTGTTCTTTTCTGGCACACTCTTCTTCCTACTTTTGTTTTTCTTCTTCTTATGCCTCCTTGAAGAGGGTGGCTTGTTCTTTTGGGGTGAACATCATGCTCACATTTTGGATTATGGAGGGTCAAATTCTATGTACCCTTGGTCATCCTAGAAATATTGGTCTTCGATAGGTGTATCTTTTTGTTCCAGAGAAGCCACAATTTCTAGAGAAGGGACTTGCAATGGGGAGTCTAGAATGATTATGTTTCTCCTTTTGGGAGGTGTTCAAGTACATGAGATGTTTATTTGGGAATAGATGAGGGGAGGGTCATTATGAGATGGGGTATCATCACTATCCCCATCGATGTTCAATGGAATTATTCTAGGCTAAGAAATGAACTTTGACCAGTTCGGGTGGTTGTCACGGGGACCAAACCATTGGGAATCTTCTCTTCAGGGGAATCCATGCTGATTGCTACTCTTAGTGGGGAAAAAATGGTAGGGGTTTGGAAGAGAGGTCAGTAGCTATCCCTTGTGGTACATCAGAAATGAACCTTCTTATTTGATGTATTTTCCTCCCTAGCTCTTGCATTATTTTTTATTCTAAGGAACTTTCTAGGGGATCCTCCTTTCTAGAGGATTTTCCTCCTTTAATTGGTTCCTTCCTTTGTTCATACTTCTATGGATGGGGTTTTCTTCATGTCTTTGAATTGGAGCCTCTGGGAAGGTGGAGGCCAAGGACCTTGTGGCTGTAGGTAAAGATGTATTCAGTGAGAGCTTCTATGTATAGTTCTTCGAGATCATCCTAGTTGATTGTGGGGATCTTCTATTTACCTATCTCCTCAACCTCATATGTTGGATGTATGATATCTTCTTTATCTTTAAAATATTTCAAAATCTCCCAGAGTCTAGGCTCTCACATCTAGTGACCAGTGATCTTACAATACTGATGATGTCATCAATCAAAATCATCCTGCAAGTCCACCCAAAAATCTTCACAATGTGTGGCTCATGCACAGGGTATGCATTGGGGGATCTTCTTTATTTTCTTCTTGGGATCGTATGGATCCCATAGAAAATCAAAATCTTAGAGGATTAAGAATTGTAGCTCCAAATCTACCTTTTTGTTTTGTGTTTACAAAGAACTTATAGTCACTAAGGCTAAAAGGAAATCCAACACTAGTTTTATGCTTTACTAGAATGAGTTCTTGCATGTCTAAACCTATCTACAAAACTCTAATAATACAACTCTATTTGTATAATTCTAGAAAATTAGAACGGGCTTCCCTATGAAACTTTCTATCCTCAAGTATCTACATGTGAGGAAATTCGTAAACCAAAATCCACACTAACTTAAAAGGCCCATTACATCCTTGGTGTAATACCCCTCTCATAGTTTGATTTTCTATAAGTTATGATGTCATTTATATTTATGGATTTACTTACCCCATACTTGCATGTGTATGGTTGGCGTTTATGTTTTACTTTTCTATTTGATGTTCCTAATGTGGTTGAGGGATGAAGTCATAGTTAATTTCTTGTGATATCCACATGATCAGCTGATCCTCGCCATTATTTGTTATATATATATATATATGCATACATATATATACATGTTTGTACATGCTCATATTTTATGCAGGATTTCAAGTACTAGACACCGACTTCCTTGAATTGCCAGGATGAGTGTGCCCTATCACAATATAACAATGGTAAGAGAGGGGAGATAGCATCCAAGTCTAAATTCCAACCTAAGCCATTTATTGTCCTCAAATAGTGGACAATTATCTTTTTTGCTACCCTCTAAATTCATCAAGGTGACATCGTTTGTGAACCCTTTCTTTGAGCTAGATTATTACTTTTGGGTTTAGTCAGTTTTTCCTTCATGTTTGTTAGTCAGGTGTCTTGATGTGAATTTTGTCTTATTAATGAATTAAGGATTTAATTAAGATTAATTATAAGATTAAAATAATTATATCTTATGAATATAAAAATATTAAATAGCTGTTACCTTTGTAGGAAGGAAGGCCACAGGAAACAGGATTGCCCTATTCCTATTAAGCGTAACCCTCCCAATGCTCCCACCATTGTAGCTACTTCTATTCCCCTCACTCCTCAACCACTAGATTCCTCTGATACCATCCCTCCTCCTTCTTGTCCTCCTCCCTGTCCCTCCCCACCTACTCCTTTGTCTGTTTCCCAGCTAGAGCCCAATTCATCCTCTGTTGCCTAGATTAAAGACTTGGCTTCTATCTTAGACACCCTTGACCATCTCAAAAATCATTTTAAAGAGCATCACCCTCCCTCGTCCTAGCCTGCTTTATCCCCTAAGAAGTTACAAGAGCTTGATAATCCCTCTGGTCTTGATTTTGGCTTGGAGCCCAACCCTGCCCCTCCCAGGCCAAAGCATAGAACTCAAAATGCATAGAAAATTGATTTGGAGAGAATCCATCTTAAAGCATCCAGGATGCCCTCTACCCCTAAACCTAAGTGGAAAGTGTATTCTATCCTCCCTCAAGATCAGGATTCTTCTGCTGAAGTTCCTGCCACCCTTGATGTTTTAATTGACAAGGTGGGCAGCCCATCAGATTTCTCGGTGTTTGCTGAGGTCTCCTCAGAAGCAAGACCGATCAACCATCCTAGCACCATTGGACAAGATGAGTTTAACCCTCCTCTAGCCTCACCAAATAAAATTAATGGCTTCTCTATTGTGGTTATCCCGACACCTCCCCCCCTCCCCCCCGTCTGATAAATGGATTGTTGAGCCTGAGAAGATGGATGTTGATGGGATGCCCACCTTTCCAGGTGAGCCAGAAAGGCGTCAGGAGGAGAAACAATAGGATGATGACCTTGAGGAAGGTGAGCTCAGCAGGGATCAAATGTTCATATTCTCTGCTGGTGTTGAGAAGAAAATTCAGAAGAGTAGTAAGAATGTGGATAAGGTCCATTCAAAGCCCTTAGAAGGGATTAGTGGCAAGAAGAAGAGAGGCAGGCCCCCCCTTATGAGTGGCAATCCTAAACCCTCTAAAAATCAAAGAAGTGATATCCCAAAGTGTTTTGAAGGTTTTCAAACTCCCATGGATTTTGAACCATAGTATGATTTATGATGATCAACTATTCTTCATGGAATGTTAGGGGATTAGAATCCTCTCATAGGAAATATGTTGTGAAAAGATTCCTTTGTATGTTTCAAGAGATTGATGTTCTTCTACTCCAAGAAGTCAAAGTGATTGGGTTCACTCTAGATGTTTCCCTTAGGTGTATTTGGAAGGATGCCTCCTCCTTCTCTACCAAGTACCAGAGGGGCAGGGGAGGGGCATCCATTCTTGTAGGACCAAGATGGAGAGACTCTATCCATGAATGGGGCCACTCCCCCTGCAACACAATAGTTTGGGTCACCTTTAAGATGGATGATGTCCTCTTTGGGGTGTGTTCGATTTATGCTCCTAATGATCACCACTCTAGGATTGAATTGTGGAAGTGGATCTTAGAGTTACACAACATTCCTTGGATCCTAGCTGGAGAATTTAATATGGTGGAGAGACCCCAAGAAAAAGAAGGAGGCCTAAGATTTGAAGGGAAAGGTAATGAGCTGATCTTCTGGAATAGGATGATCTCTAAACTTAACCTCTTTGACCCCCTAGCTGGGAAGAGGAGAGAGTCCAAGGGAGTTTAGTTTACTTGGTCCAAATTTCAAAGGGGAGAGAGAAGGATCTACTCTAGATTGAACAGGATCTATTTGACTAGGCAATTCTTTAGCTATCCTCCCCCCTCAGATGGAAATTGTGTCAAGGTGACCACTTTCATCCTCTTTGATCACCACCCCATCTTCTCCTCCATCCAAATGCTCTCTAGCCAAGATAACTCTCATTGTAAGAAGTCTGGATTTTCTCTCAACTCCTCCCTCCTCCAGGATAGAGATGTCCAAGCAGCCATTAGAATTATTGCTTGTTACAATGAGGAGGTTGCTCATCACAACTCTGAGGTGGATAGATGGAATCAAATTTCTGAATCTTGGCAGAACATGCTGAAGTGTGTTGGGAGGAAGAATGCCAAGGATGCTAGAAGGGAGGAATTTAGATTAGTGGAAGAGCTCCAAGAAGTGGAGATTCAGATTTAGATGAACCCCTCTTCCTCTACCTTGTTGGATAAGGTCATTCACTATAGAGATTCCCTCAGGAACCTCCAACTTGTCAAGACTAGGGGTGCTAAGATCAGAGCTAGAATCAATTGGCTCAATCTGGGTGATAAAGGTTCCAAGTTTTTCTTCCAAAACCTTAAGAAGAGGGAAGTAAGGAATAAGATCACCTGTATTAGGGATCAAGGAGTCTCCATCACTTCTCAAGAAGGCATTATTAATACCTTCGCTACCTTCTGTAAAAACCTCTTTACCTTCTAAAGATGATGAGTCCATGGCCATTGCCAGACAAAATATTATCAACTTGATCCCTAAGAAGGGCTCAGAGACAGAAGCAGCTTTGCTGAAAAAGGAGATCTCTAGAGAGGAGATCAAAGAACCCATTCTGAGCATGGCCAATGATAAGGCCCCTGGCCCTGATGGGCTCACGGTTGAATTCTATAAAAAGAACATTGATTGGATCTGCTCCAGCCTTCATAAAGTCTATACAGAGGCCATAGCTGTTGGTACCCTTGGACTAACCTTAAATGCTGGCCTCATTAAAATGATCCAAAAAGATGGAGAAAGATTACTGATGAAGAACTGGAGGCCTATCACCTTTCTCAATGTGGGGTACAAGATTTTGGCTAAAACTGTTTCCCTTAGGATTTCCAAAATCCTCCCTGTAGTTGTTAACCATACCCAAATAGGTTTTGTCAAGGGAAGATACATTTTGGAAACTTTGGTAACCTACTAGGAGGCTTTGGATTGGGCCAAACATTTAGGACAATAGAGTCCCATGTTTCTCATTGACTATGAGAAAGCATATGACCATATTGAGTGGAGTTTTATTTTGGCCAAGGTGGATAGACTGGGCTTCCCCCCTTACTTCTGTAAACTAGTTTCTACCTTGCTCTTTGGAGTCAGAGAGTTGAAGTGAATGGGGTAAGGTCAGAATTTTTTGAACTTTCTAGATCTATCAAGCAAGGGTGCCCTCTTGCCCCTTCCCTCTTTGTCCTTTTTGCAGATTCCCTTCACTACTTACTAAGAGATGACACTCTATCACCTAGGTTGAGAGGGATTCAGATTCCTAATGGCTTTGAAGTCTCTAACATTCAGTTTGTTGATGACACAACCATTCTCATGATTTTGGAGGAGGATAATGAGTCCATCCTAGCATATGTGGTACTGGATTAAGGATAAAATTTCCAAAAAATTGAGTAAATGGGACACCAACCTTCTCTCATTCTCGGGGAGGGTGCAAATTTGTCAGAAGATCCTCTCATCCTACCCTGTTTATTATTCCTCATCTTGGCTATTCAACTTGAATCAGTTTAGTTTCATTCAGAAGATAGTAAGGAATTTCCTATGGACAGATGGAAGAGGGAACAAGAAACACCATGCAGTTTCCTAGGAGTGGTGCACCAAAGATAAAGCCTGGGGTGGACTTGGTTTAAAAGACCTCAGAACCCAAGGTATAACTCTGTCCTCTAAATGGATTGCCAGGGCCTCCTCAGGAGATGAACCTTGGAAAATCCTAATCAGGAATAACCTAGCTAGAGCTAGACCGAATAAGTCTAAGGGTTGGACTAATATTGAACTCTCCAACCTGTTGACACTTGATTGTAACATTCAAGTCCAAGGGTCAAATGTGTTTAAAGCCATATGGAAAAGCTGGAAGTATGTAAAGGGGTTCCTTAGCAATGATGGGCAAGTTGAAAGTCAAGGTGTTGTGTGTAGTTATAAATCTCTATGGTGGAACCTGAGACATAAAAATAAGCCTCTGGCTTTACTCCAAGGGTGCTCTGCTAGGAAATGGGAAGAGAATGATGTTGTCAACTTTTTAGATGTTTTGAAGGAGGGAAATATAATCCCTTGGAAAGAGCTAGATGCTTCCTTCGGTATTCCAAACTCTTAGAGCAGAACTTATGGTATTCTTTCCTCAACGTTGAACACCCTAGGACCAATATACAAATGCTACAATCCTGATAGTTGTGCTTTTCAACTGAAATGGCCAGATAACTCCCTGCTACCTCTTATCAAATCTAGATACATCTACTATCTCCTCACCTAATCCACAGACATTACCCTCCATGCTAATCTAAAGTGGCACCTTGACCTCCCTGCTTCTGACTGGAATAAACATTTTAGCTCACTGTGGACCAGACCCATTGAGCCCAAGATTTCCTGTTTCCTTTGGAGACTCCTCCTGCATAAGATCCCTTTTAAGAAACCATGGGAGGAACTAAATCTTTGTAGTGTGTGCAAGCTCCCTGAGTCAGTTTTTCATGTTTTCTTTGAGTGTCTCTTTGCTGTTGCAGTCTGGAATTGGTCTCTCATATAATAGTCACTTTACTAATTGGAATATTATCTTTGGAAGCATCAATAGCTGTAAATCTTGCAATATCTTTGGGTCTATCCTTTCTTCTATTATTTTGTGGAACATATGGAAGGCTCGTAATAATGATGTTTTGGCTGGAAAAAGAAGGAATCTTATTGAGTCTCTAAGGAGACTCATTTATCATGATGTTTCACTATAGGCCACAGTGGTCATCAAGTTGAAGGAGAGAAAATTTCTTTAGATCCTGAGGGAAGGCTCAGCCACCATTGAGAAGAAAGAGATTGCTCATGGAAACACATCCATGAAACCTGAGGCTATATTTAATGAGAAGCTTGCTGAACTCATTAAGCAACTCAAGAAGAAGAACCAAGACATCCCTGTAGTAGGAAGGATGGCTAGCTCAGAGACTCCGCCTCCACTCAGAGACTATGAAATCATAGGATACAACTCAGTTTCCCCAAACTCCAATGAGTCTAATTCAAAGCACGAAGATGTTTCTAGTTGATCTTCTAGTCGTTATGGTTTTGCTTATACAATACTATGTTGGAACTTGTCATTTTGAGCAATACTTTCATATGTAGAACTTTTATATTATGATGGTTGTGAAACTCTCGATACTCTGATGTAAAACTCATTTTTGATCCATTGATATGCAATAGAAAAAAAAAATTAAATATATTGTTAGAGTAAAGTATTAATTTTATTAATTAACTTTACTCCCTTCTTAAGATGTCAACTCTTTTGCTTTAGTTGTTTATATTTAAACACACATGCATGAGATGTTTTAAACTCATGCACTAGTTGTTTTAAATATAAACTTGCATGCATTAGTCTTGTAATAATTTAACTAATTATTACATGCACTAGGGTTTTCCTTTCAAGGCTTTTGATCTCCTTTATAAGGATGATCCATTGTACATTTAATTCATTCATTATTTGAAGATATTTTCTTCTTCATTTTTTGAGTCAAACCCTTGCCCTCTTCTTGTCTCTACTTCCTTGTAACAGGTTTTTGTATGCAGGTGATCTTCAAGTTTTGTGGATTTGTATTGCTCAAATCCTACATGGTATCAGAGCCTAATTTGCTACAACTTGTTCACGTTTGAAGGATTCAAATTAGGGATTTTTTGGCCAATTTGAGAGGTTTTGGTTATATTTCTCAGATCTGGTATTCTTTGTAGGACGTTATTTTTTGTTTATATTTTTTTTTTGCACTTTTTAGGGGTTTTTTATATTTTTTTAATTGAAATTATGGGGTCCCTAAATTTTGGTGTACGTTGAGCTCAAACGGACCTCACCGTTGAGTTTGCAGTGCCCAAGAACCCCTATTTCGATATAAAGAACTTCAAGTTTGGCCAACGTTGTAGGAAGAGGGAAAAAAATTTTGCCCCAAGGATGTGCACACTCCTTGAGGCAAGTTTCCATACGATCTTTGGTGCAAATTTAAAAAAAATCAAAAAATATTTTAAAAAAGGTGCAGCCAACACGCCGCCCACATGCCACTTGTGCTCCACCCGCGTGCTGCCTCTGCCCACTACAACCGCCAACGCTGACGGTGCCGCTAACCGCCAGTGGCTGCGGCTAGCCGCCAGCGCCTAGCGGCTGACCGCTAGTGCCCAGCTCTCATATGACCAGTCGCTAGGCCAGGGGCTAGCACTGGTTCCTTAACATTTTTTTTGGAGGATTTTTTTTCTTCCGAAGGCTCTTTCACTAAAATTGGCTTTTCGGGAGCTCCAGGCATCATTTTTCTACAAACAAGATATTTCCGAAAAGCTAGTTCTGAGCCCGATGTTGTCATGGAGGTTAATCTAGTATTTTTTTTTTTTTTTTATCATCTTCTTGCTATTTTTTTATCGACGCTAGATTATCATTTTTACATTTTGGGGGGGCTAATTTGCTCAAATTAACTCTATTTTTTGATCCGGAAGAAGCGCCAGAAAGCTCTTCTCGAGTACCATCCAAATTTCTGCCTATTTTCATCAGAATTTTTTCAAGGTACACAAGATTCAAATCTGAATCTTTTGTGCTCTTCTTTTGATAAAGCATATCATTCTAGGCTTAGGGGTTCGATATTTGGCTTGTGGGGGGATTTATTTTCTTATTTGTATCAGTTAAACTAGATATTTATCAAAACAAAACCCCTTCTAAAAAAAATGGCCGAGACCTCTTCTTGTCTAGAACTTCTGACCCCACATAATTATCACACATGGAAAACCTTGATGACATGACTTCTCCATTCAAAAGGGCTCTAGTCTTGTCTAGATGCAGTGCAACCAGTATTACAGAGGTCCTTTGAGATCATACAACATCAAAACAAGATGGATGAGGCTATGGGGTTGATTGCTTTATAGGTATCAGACAGCTTGCAGTTTCATCTTGATGGGTGCAATACCCCTCTAGCTATGTGGACCAAGCTTAACACCTTGTTTGGTATAGTGAATGAGTTCAGAGCACTTTAGATTGAGGTAGAGCTTACCTCTCTTGTACCTAATTCTTTTCCCTCTATTGAGGACTTTCTGACAAAGTTCAAACAATAGAGATCTTTGTTACACGGATATGGAAAGCAAAAGAATGATAAAGAGTGCATTTATCTGATTCTGTCTAAGCTTAGGGGAAACTTTCAGATCTTCTCTTCTACCTTTCATTCTACCATGGACAGTTTGGGAACTACATTCACCATGCCAACTTTTGAGGTGTTCTGTGATCATTTGACTAGAGAGCAGGCCAAGCTTACCTAGTTGGACTCTCTAACAGGATCAAAGAACCAAGCATTGGTTGCCCAACCATCCAAAGAAAAGTAGAACCAAAAGCCAAAGAAAATATCATATTTCTCTTCTCAGCACTCTACTGGCCCACCATCTTCTTCTAAGAAGGAGAAATAGAAGACTAAGAGACCTACATGTTCCTATTTTCAGAAGGGACCTCATGATGAGTCACATTGTTTTCAGAAGAGATTTGATGGCTATGAGAAATAGATTACAGATTTGCAAGCTCTTCTTCAGAACAAAACTATTTCCTCTCCATCCTCTTCTACCTCACAGGGGTCTTCTTTTCAGTCTTCCTCCACATTTTCAACATCTAGACAAGATTTTGGATAGGGTCATGCATTTGGGGCATCCATTGCATCCCCTTCACAGGTCCCTTGGATACTGAATTCAGGTGCTTCTCACCATATGACATCTTCTCAAGGGGTCTTCTCTACTATTGAGGCTTCTCCCATTCCTCATATTCTCATGGGGAATAACACTATCCTGACAGTCTATGGGAAAGGTTCAGTAGGCATTCAGGATGGCATATTCAGTGATGTATTGTATGTTCCATCTCTATTTGTAAACCTTCTCTTGATTTATTAGATTACACATAGTGGATCAGGGAAGACAATTGAGTTCACTGTAGATTCAGTCTTCATCCGGGATAGTGTGATAGGAGGCATTATTGCTATAGGGACAGTTGATCATTCCACCTGTCTCTACACCTTCTCACACTTTGGTCCACCATCTCCATTATCAGAGCACAACTCTCCTCTTTCATAAGAGCCTCATGTGGTGCAGTCAGGTCGCTTGATATTTTGTATTGTTCCTGAGATCACTTCTATGACTGCCACATGACATCCTGTTGAGGTCTTTTCTCTTTAGCAGGATTCTTCTTCAGCACTGCCTGACCCTCTAGCTCCATTCATCGAGCCACCAGGTGCACTTGTTGAGGATTCTATAGAGGACGTTCATCTCCTCTTTCATGATAGTGTCAGCACACCTGTCATGCCACCTACATTGGGGATTCCATTTTAGGATCCTCATATTTTCTGCTTTGAGCATTAGTTAGGCCTTCCAGTTTCACCTCTCATTCAGGGGTTTCCTTGTTTTGTGCCTTTATTTTTTTCGCATTGGAGTTACATTGGTTCGATCATTTCTACAGGGGTTCCATCATTCTAGGGGGGCTTTGGTGTCTCATCCCTCTCTCATGGGGGGACTGGTTGTACTTATGGTTTTGAGAGAGTCTCTTGAGCCATTTCTTTTTCTGCATTTTTCTATCTTTTTTTGGAGTAGGGTTTTTTTCCCACTAGATTTTCTCTATTTCTCCATTTTATAGAGATTTGGTTGTGTTGGGTACCTCATTAGGCCATGTTGCCGGGACCCATTTTTTTTCTTTCTACACTGTAGTTTCCTTTGCTTTCTTCTTACATTGTTTGCAGCTACATTGTTGCTCATCTTAAGGGGGGTGTTAAAGTATTAATTTTATTAATTAACTTTACTCCCTTCTTAAGATGTCAACTCTTTTGTTTTAGTTATTTATATTTAAACACACATGCATGAGTTGTTTTAAACTCATGCACTAGTTGTTTTAAATATAAACTTGCATGCATTAGTCTTGTAATAATTTAACTAATTATTACATGCACTAGGGTTTGCCTTTCAAGGCTTTTGATCTCCTTTATAAGGATGATCCATTGTACATTTAATTCATTCATTATTTGAGGATATTTTCTTCTTCATTTTTTGAGTCAAACCCTTGCCCTCTTCTTGTCTCTACTTCCTTGTAACAAGTTTTTGTATGTAGGTGATCTTTAGGTTTTGTGGATTTATATTGCTCAAATCCTACATGGTATCAGAGCCTAATCTACTACAACTTGTTCGCATTTGAAGGATTCAAATTAGGGATTTTTTGACCGATTTGAGAGGTTTTGGTTATATTTCTTAGATCTGGTATTCTCTGTAGGATGTTATTTTTTATTTAAATTTTTTTTTTTGCATTTTTTAAGGCTTTTTTATGTTTTTTTTAATTGAAATTATGGGGTCCCTAAATTTTGGTGCACTTTGAGCTCAAACGGATTTCACTGTTGAGTTCGCATCGCCCAAAAACCCCTATTTTGATAGAAAACACTTCAAATTTAGCCAACGTTGCAAGAAGAGGCAAACAAATTTTTCCCCAGGGCTGTGCACGCTCCCCGAGGCAAGTTTTCATATGATCTTTGGCATAGATTTTTTTAAAAAATCAAAAAAATATTTAAAAAAAGGTGCAGACAGCGTGCATCCAGCACGTCGCCCGCACGCCACCTGGGCTCCACCCGCGCCCCACCGCCACTCGCGCGCTGCCTCTGCCCACCGCAACCGCTAGCGCTAACGGTGCCACTAATCGCCAGCGGCTGTGGCTAGCTACCAGCACCCAGTGATTGACCGCCAGCACCCAGCTCCCATATGACCAGTCCCTAGGCCAAGGGCTAGCGCTGGTTCTTTGAAATTTTTTTTGGAGGATTTTTATTCTTCTGAAGGCTCTTTCACTAAAATTGGCTTTTCGGGAGATCCAGTCATCAATTTTCGACAAACAAGATATTGCCGAAAAGCTAGTTCTGATGGAGGTTAATCTGGTATTTGTTATCATCTATCTTGCTATTTTTTTTCTATCGACACGTGATTATCATTTTTACATTTTTGGGGGGCTAATTTGCTCAAATTAGCTCTATTTTTTGATTCGAAAGAAGCATCAGAAAGCTCTTCTCAAGCACCATCTAGATTTCTGCCTATTTTCATTAGAATTTTTTCAAGGTACACAAGATTCAAATTTGAAGCTTTTTTTCTCTTCTCTTGATAAAGCATATCATTCTAGGCTTAGGGGTTCGATATTTGGCTTGTGGGGGGTGTTATTTTCTTGTTTCCATCAGTTAAACTAGATATTTATCAAAACAAAACCCCTTCTAAAAAAAATGGCCGAGACCTCTTCTTGTCTAGAACTTCTTACCCCACATAATTATCACACATGGAAAACCCTGATGACATGACTTCTCCATTCAAAAGGGCTCTGGTCTTGTCTAGATGCAGTGCAACCAGTATTACAGAGGCCCTTTGAGGTCATGCAACATCGAAACAAGATGGATGGGGCTATGGGGTTGATTTCTTTACAGGGATTAGACAACTTGCAGTTTCATCTTGATGGGTGCAATACCCCTCTAGCTATGTGGACCAAGCTTAACACCTTGTTTGGTATAGTGAATGAGTTCAGAGCACTTCAGATTGAGGTAGAGCTTACCTCTCTTGTACCTGATTCTTTTACCTCTATTGAGGACTTTTTGATGAAGTTCAAATAACAAAGATCTTTGTTACACGGATGTGGAAAGCAAAAGACTGATAAAGAGTGCATTTATTTGATTTTGTCTAAGCTTAGGGGAAACTTTCAAATCTTCTCTTCTACCTTTCATTCTACCATGGACGCTTTGGGACCTACATTCACCATGCCCACTTTTGAGGTGTTCTATGATCATTTGACTAGAGAGCAGGCCAAGCTTACTTAGTTGGACTCTCTAACAGGATCAAAGATCCAAGCATTGCTTGCCCAACCATCCAAAGAAAAGTAGAACCAGAAGACTGAGAGACCTACATGTTCCTATTGTCAGAAGGGACCTCATGATGAGTCACATTGTTTTCAGAAGAGATTTTATGGCTATGAGAAATAGATTGCAGATTTGCAAGCTTTTCTTCAGAAGAGCACTGTTTCCTCTCCATCCTCTTTTACCTCGCAGGGGTCTACTTTTTAGTTTTCCTCCACATCTTCAACATCTGGATAGGATTTTGGACAAGGTCATGCATTATGAGCATCCATTGCATCCCCTTCATAGGTCCCTTGGATACTAGATTCGCGTGCTTCTCACCATATGACATCTTCTCAATGGGTCTTCTCTACTATTGAGGCTTCTCCCATTCCTCATATTCTCATGGGAATAACATTGTCTCGACAGTCTATGGGAAAGGTTCAGTAGGAATTCAGGATGGCACATTCAATGATGTATTATATGTTCCATCTCTATCTGTAAACCTTCTCTCGATTTATCAGATTACACATAGTGGATCAAGGAAGATAGTTGAGTTCACTAGAGATTCATTCTTCATTCAGGATAGTGCGACAGGAGGCATTATTGCTATAGGGATAGTTGATCATTCCACCCATCTCTACACCTTCTCACACTTTGGTCCACCATCTCCATTATTGGAGCACAACTCTCCTCTTTCACGAGAGCCTCATGTGGTGCAGTCAGGTCGCTTGAACTTTTGTATTATTCCTGAGATCACTGCTATGATTGCCACACCACATCCTGTTGAGGTCTTTTCTCTTTAGCAGGATTCTTCTTCAGCACTGCCCGACCCTCCAGCTACATTCATCGAGCCACCAGGTGCACTTTTTGAGGATTCTATAGAGGATGTTCATCTCCTCTTTCATGACAGTGTTAGCACACCTGTCACACCACCTACATTGGGGATTCCCTTTCAGGATCCTCATATTTTCTCCTTTGAGCATTAGTTAGGCCTTCCAGTTTCACCTCTCATTCAGGGGTTTCCTTGTTCTGTGCATTTGTTTTTTCCACATTAGAGTTTCATTGGTTCGATCATTTCTATAGGGGTTCCATCATTCTAGGGGGGCTTTGCTGTCTCATCCGTCTCTCATGGGGGGGCTGGTTGTACTTATGGTTTTGAGAGAGTCTCTTAAGCCATTTCTTTTTCTGCATTTTTCTATCTCTTTTTGGAGTAGGGTTTTTTTCCCATTGGGTTTTCTCTATTTCTCCATTTTACAGAGATTTGGTTGTGCTGGGTACCTCATCAGGCCATGTTGCCGGGACCCATTTTTTTTCTTTCTGCACTGTAGTTTCCTTTGCTTTCTTCTTGCATTGTTTGTAGCTGCATTGTTGCTCATCTTAAGGGGGGGTGTTAGAGTAAAGTATTAATTTTATTAATTAACTTTACTCCCTTCTTAAGATGTCAACTCTTTTGCTTTAGTTGTTTATATTTAAACACACATGCACGAGTTGTTTTAAACTCATGCACTAGTTGTTTTAAATATAAACTTGGATGCATTAGTCTTGTAATAATTTAACTAATTATTACATGCACTAGGGTTTGTCTTTCAAGGCTTTTGATCTCCTTTATAAGGATGATCTATTGTACATTTGATTCATTCATTATTTGAGGATATTTTCTTCTTCATTTTTTGAGTCAAACCCTTGCCCTCTTCTTGTCTTTACTTCCTTGTAATAGGTTTTTGTATGCAGGTGATCTTTGAGTTTTGTGGAAATGTATTGCTCAAATCTTACATATATAGATATTTAATCTATGAAAATTAATTAAATATCATTGATGATTTAAAAGACTTAATTAAAAGTCTAATTATGAAAATAAAGGTTTAATTAAATATTACATTAAAGTCTAAATTTAATGTTCAAATAATATAAATTGATATTAATTATCAAATTACTTGTTACGTGGTGCTAAATATATTAATTATAATTAATATATAATCATCTGATTTTATGCACATCATTTAAAAGGAATTGATTTATCAGTTCTAAATTAGAAGGTTGAGTTAAGAGACTTAACTGAGGGATTAGTTATAATTATTTTAATAAATTAATAAATTGATATTTAATTATCAATTTGCATATTATTAATATGTTAAAAATATTAATTATTAATTAATTATTATTATGCAATTAGATTTGCACATTTAATTAATATAATTGAATTATAAATTTAAGATAAAAGTTGAGTGATTTGCATGAATTGTAATTGTTAATTAAATAAATAATTCTTTTAAATAAATGATTGATATTAACGAGGTTAGAGTTGAGTTTTGATTTCTGTGATTTTGAGTTAAGTATTTTATTGTTTTTAATAATTGAGTTCTTATTCTTGATTGTGAGTTGCATGTTTAAGTTTAGTTTGTTGGGCTTTCTATATTAGAGGCCTTTTGGTCATTTTTAGACATAGAGGTTTTAGTAGATTTGCAAGTTTTGACTCTCAGGTTGAATGGAAGGAAATTGATTTAATGATGGAATTTTGGATTGTGGATTGCGTTCTTCTTTTCTTCTTAAACCATTCTTGGATTGGAGGTAGGACTATGAATCCTATGTAATTTTCCTTTTGAAAAGATTGTCTACCTTGTGCCTGCAAGGATTTTGTGTAGAATTTGATTGTTGAAAATTTCAGATTACTTTGTTTGTTAAATGTTTAAAATAATTGAATTAGGTGTATTCTTGTTTTTTATTTGAGAAATTAGGAAGAAATTTATTTGAATTCTCTTTTTGTAGAAATTCTTGTTTAGCTCAGATCTAGTAAATCCTTGTGTTCAATGTAGAGAAAATTGTGTTTTATAAACCTATGAAAACCCTAGGTCTACCTTGAGATATTTATAGGCTATTAGAATTTGATAGCCTACTTGATAGTCTGTATATTTATTTGTGTATATATAAATATATGTTTATATTAAATTTTCTTACAAAATTTATTTAAAAAAATAAAATAAATAATTTTTTTTAAAAAGAGAGATTGAAAGGGCATGGGGTTAAACCCCAACCCATGGCAGCTAAGACTATCGCCACAGCAACTGCTATAGCTAGTAGCCCCTATTGCCACAACAATTGCTATGGCTAGCAGTCGACGTTGTTGCTGCAACAAAGGTTGCGGCTAGCAACCAAGGCTTCTACTGCAACCCCTTGTTGTGGTCAGCAACAAAGGGGGTAGAGCCACCCCCCACTATAGTTTTTTTAAATAATTTTTTTAGTTAAAATTTTATTTTTATAAAGTATTTAAAATTAAAGTTTATTTAGATATTTAGTTATTTATTAATATTAATAATTATTAATAATTATTATATGTTGATTTAAAGGTATTTAATTATATTTTTTATTTAGTAATTATATTAATAAATTAATTTATATTAGGTTATTATAAATTAATTTATAAAGGTTATCTATTTTATGTCATTGATTATTAGTGAAATTTAATTATATTGCTATTCAATAATTATATTTAATAAATTAATTTGTATAAGGAACGTTACAAACTAATTTATTAAAAGTTAAATTGATATTCTGCTAATTGAATATTATGTTATTAATCCAATTAGCTATGACTTAAGATTATTGAAATTAATAAATTAAATAACCTATTTCGATAAGACAATAAATACATCTCATTTGTGTATGTGTTTTATGTCATGGTGTTTTGTGGTAGAGGTTTTGTTTTATTTGTTTTGATTTTGATTAATTATTCATGCGAGTAGAGTATGCCCTAGGTGGAATTTTGTCTTTCAAATTTAAATTATTTTATGAATTTATTTCTTTTACACTTGAGTTCATATGGTTGAAAATTTATAACTATTTTGGTGTCTTGATTATGAGAGTATTATTTTGGGTATATCTGTGATGTGATGTGATGTTTCTATTAAGTCCTTGATCTTTATGTTATTTAACCATAGAAGGTGATGACCATTATGTTTGGAGTCTTAATTAAATTGGTCACCTTGTTTCTTCTGATATGCTTGTTCTACGATTTGACTGATGGTCTTTGGATTATGTTTTACTCCATGGTTGGAGATTGATGTCATTGTTGACTTGCCTTGATGAATTAATTTATCTTGAGATATGGTAACCATGTGGATTGGTGATTGTTATGTTTAGTATGAGATGGACAATTTAGATCCTTGTATAGGATGAGATGTTTTGTATGCTCCAATACTTGTCTTTGATAAAATTTATGGTTAACTGATTTATGAAAATCTTTTATGGTGTTGATTTTTTGGTTATTTTGCTGGGAGCATTAGGGTAGCTTATCTTGGAGCATAAAAGGGAAGTGGCTTACTTTGGAGGTGCCATAGCTCTAAAGTGGCTACCTGGGTATCTTTTGTAAGTAGCTTAATAAAGTGACAACTTAATAAATTATTGAGAGAAAAACTTAATAATATAATTGTGTACCTCACCATGTCTTGAGCACTAGTACAAGATAGGATGTGGGAGATGATGCTTGCCGCTCAGTGTGGTGTGTGTTCTGGCATAGTTAGTAGCCTTGTCTATTTGAGAAGTTTACTAATACCACATATGGTCACTTGGGCACCTCGGTCCAGATAGGCTACCAAGACAAACTCTAAGTGTTAGACGTATGTGATGAAACTTCCCTATGTGTGTCCTAGATTCCTACATTTCATTTGGTACACATGCTTTGTGTCCTAATCATTTTTACTTGATAACCTTGTAACCGCCTATTACCATTTTAGCCAGCATACCTTGGCATTAGTGTTGTCTATTTTGGATGTTTCCTTGAGTGAGGCCCAGTGTTATCTCCCAAGCACGGTGAGAGTGGACTTCTTCGTTCCTTGTGGTTGGGTGGTAGTGATTATTTTACCATTGATATTCGACATTTGTGACTTTGTGCTTGGATGATCCTTGATGTTGCTTCTATCTTCTTGTTCATTTCTTGGAGACTTTCTTATTATTACCATGAGATGTATATCTTGTATTTCATTTTATGTATTGGTTAGTAACATTGATTTAGATGTATATGGTATTGTATTATTGTTATCCCTGCGACATGTGCAATGGAAGATATATTATCTTGAAGACTATGATGTATTAGTTTGTATCTTGTTGTATGTAATTTTCATTACATTGACATATTGGATGCATCTTATTATTGATTTGGAATGAATATGTTAGTGTACTTTACGATTTGTGTTCTTTTTCATTATGATTAAGTAAAGGATTAAAATACTTTGATTTGGATTTTAAAATGAACCTTAGATATATCATGTGATTATGTTATGGATTGTTCTTAGTATATTTATTTATATTTATGTAGTTCTATGTCATGGAACCCTTGAGACTTGTAATCTATAAATGAGTTACATTTATGAGTGTGTATTGGCTTATGTTAGATTTCTTTCGCATTGTTATTCATTGTTGATTGTAAACTCTTAAAGAAAATAATTATTTAGTAAACTTAGCAACACATTTTAGGTTATTTTCTCCTGGGTTCCCTAGTAGGCCATTACACTTGGAGAGTCATAATCTGACATCGCTAGTCAAATTATGGATTTTGTCATAAATGAATGCATCGTTGATGTGGGTAAATTTTTTTGCATACTAATCAAAATGCACCTATAGATAGAAGTCCCATAGGAGGGAATCATGCTCTTGGTCTCCGCGGGATCCATGGGTCTACAAGCCTGTCTTCCTATGTTGTAATGTAGCCATTAACTAGACTATGTATGATTTCATATAAAAGTGCTATCCACCACCATGAATGATGATGAATTACTTGTGAAGCTCATTTAAAATGATATGTGCCCAATCGAAGCACACCATCCTGCTGCATATGCAAACTATGAAAAAGAAAATCTAGGGCTAGTAATGTTTCACATTCAGTTTCCCAAGGATGTGAGATAGAATTGCAATGATGGCCCAAATGGGTTGGATGAAATATGAGTGCAGGATCTAGTTAGACATTTTGGTCCTATCCTTTTGAGGATGAACAAACCACTTCTTGTTTAGAAACTTCTTGTGTTGTATCTCCTTTTATTAGTACTTAGATAGTGCTCTCACTTCATATATAGTCATGGGCTTATTCAAAAATGAAATTAAAAGGATAAATCCTATTGAATCTATAATTAAATCAGTGACATTTTTGTTCTTTGTAGTCACACACTTTCAAGTGGCCTTAGTGTAGTGGTTGGCAACTATAAGTACCATCTCTGGGGATTATAAATATTGTGGGAAGCTAGCTATAGGGAGGTGTTACAAGCTAGGGTTGTCATTGCACCAAAAGATCGACCTGTTAATGCCCGATACAACCACTAGACTTATAGAAGACACAAGAGGTGGTTAAGCCATGTCACGGATCCCAAGGGGAGCATTGACCATTTTTCCAAAATTCTCACCCTTAGCATTACCCGAGGGGATTCAAACATGTGACCAAGCTCTGATACCACTTGTTACAAGCTAGGGTTGTTGTTGCATGAAAAGATCGACCTGTTAATGCTCGATACAACCACTAAACTTATAGAAGACACATGAGGTGGTTAAGCCATGTCACGAATCCTGAGGGGAGCGTTGACCATTTTTATAATAGGAGGATCTCACACTCATAAAGTAGCATGTAGTATGAGATAGATCCTACAGGTGAATCTTCAGAGCTAGCTTCTATCCTGGAGGCATCATTCTCAATGGTGACTTTGATAGATTTCAAATAAATATTCTCGATGTCAGTATTTATAATGTTTTGAACTTTTCTCTCAAGCTTGGAAATAATTAGATATCCGTGATACATGTATCTCATAGTGGCTAAAGTCTTATCAATATATTGTTCTTCTTTAGTCCTCCTACCTTGGAAGCTGGTGGTAGTGGGTTCGGGTTTAGATCAAGTACTTGGGATGATGATGCCATTGTATCAACCTGTATCCTATAAGAAGCAATATAAACCCTATTAAGTACCTTATAAAGAAATTTTATTACTGTATATTAATACTATTTTGGGGATTGGTGTTTGAGCTTCCATGGATTGGTTTACTTTAAGCATAAGGGATGGTTGGGAAGGGATTTCTAAGACATGAAGTCTAGAGACACTCCTTGATTAAGAATTCGGATTGAAGGAAGGAAGGATTGGGAAAATGGTATTAGGGATCCATGGAAGTCCTTCCATGGGAAAGACAAGGTAGACTAGAAGCCAAAGTTATGGACTTGAATTTATGGTGCTCATTAAGCATTGGATATTTCTCAAAACATAGTTTTAACAAAGGGCTAGTTTGTACATGAGGGATCTCAAAAAGGGAAAGCCTTAGAATTTGAGATTGGACATGTGGAAACTCAAATGTTCCACTTGGGGATGATCTTGGTAGGACTCTTGGCACAAAAAAAATTTAAAGGGGGAGTGACAACGACGACACAATCAAAACCAAACCTACCAAAGAACAAACAAGATGCACCAAAAGGGTGGCTTAGCTCACTAGGTGCACCTAAAAGGGAAAATTAATTTAGGGTACACAAAAACTCTAACAATTACTTTATCTCATCAAGCTCATCTACAAGTAGATTGAACTTGGTCACTACACAAAAATAGGGAAAAATGCAAAAAGGATAAAAAATACCTAAATCAATGAACCCTATGAAATTCTCAGACCAAAATAACTTGTATTATAATTATAGGGCACAAGGAAGCACAAAATTGAAAAATTAAGGAACCCTAACATGATTAGGGAAATAAATTAGCTAAAAAATTACCTGTTCTAAGCTTAGAGATAGGAACCCTAACCTATAGAAATAAGAAAAAAAAATCATAAAAATACAATGCAAGAATCTCAAGGAAGTGACAAGAAAATGTTACCCTCTTGAAATCCACATGATAAAACATGAAAGACCACTTGAAATAACATAAAAAATCCATAACAACTTTGAGAAATTGCATGAAAAATTAACACATAAGTTGTTGGAAGTGTTTTTGCACTGAGAGCTCAAACTTAGCTTTTATCACTTGGTGAGTTCACAATGAGCTCCAAATAACTTTTATAACATGTTGGGATAAGTGTAATTAATGCACCCTATCTTTACAACTTCCAGGTGACATTTTGTGTGCCAAAAATAGGGATCCAAAAGTATGAACACCGCAAGGAGTCAAGTGACTCCAAGATCATTATGAAACCTTAAGGGCTAGGGATCTGGCAAAAAAAGAGACAAAAATAGGAAAGACCCCAGAATCTTGGCCTGTCAAGGTCTAAAATGATTTTTTTAAAAGAAGAAAGAGGGAAATAAGTTAAAGGAAAAAAAGGGGGACTCGAAATTTCACCAAACAAAATATTGGGATGGGTATGCAGAGCATAACAAATAGGTTAATAGTTCTTTTCGTAATATTTCTATCTTGTGAAGTAAAATTATTATTTTTTAAAAAAAAAAGTTAGAAATTGTTCACAATTAAGTAAAAATTATTATTGCTAATGTAACTTGTTAGCGTAAATGAAATTCCTTTTAAAATGAAAATTAAATGATCTTAGAGACATTGTTTAATCTTTATTTGTAAATTCATTACTAGTTCATTTTTATCAATCAATATGGAATTTGAGTAGACCCTTTTGATATTTCTTGAATTAGTTCTCAATTTAAATGCAATGATTAGCTATTTTTGTAAATTTTAAACAAGAGTTGAAACTTAGGAAACCTACAATGTTTATTATCAAAAGTGCCTCTAGCTCATATTTACGAGTAATGTCATCATGCTTGAGCTAGTACATCTCAATTGTAACAAAGCTACAATAATAGAATTTGTGGCATGATGTATTTGAATAATTGGGGATAAAATAGGACATCGTAATGATAAGATACAAGGGGAATAAAATTTCCCCCTTTGATTTATAATTAAAAAGATCAATTAATGAACCAACATATGCTAGTAAAAACATGGGAGACCCCCAAAATAGGATTATGGGATGCATGAAATGGATTTGGTTTATATTTTTGATTTATGGAAATATGTTCTACAATAAGTTTTGGCATGTGTCAAGGGTAACATAACCATAGGATTAAGATTATATGATATTAGTAAAACAAGAAATGATTATGATAATCATCAATCATTTCATGTGCTTCCCATTGTGGGTACCAACCATAGAGGAACTGGACAAGGATCCTAGAAAGGGTTCTATACCCACTATATAGTTCACATCAAACCATAGATAAAAAAAATTAATTATGCTACTCCTTGATCCTATATTGAAGCGATGCATGTAGGTAGTCTATGAATGAATTTTGTTCCAAGTACATAGATGTTTGAGGAAAGGCCGAGGGAGTGAAGATAAAAAAAAATCTAATCAAGAATGATACATCCATAAAATACATTTGACTAATATAAATGAAAATATAAGTTCTTCAGATAAGATAAAATATATTCAAGCTATACTCAGAAGGATCTTAGATGAAGCTCTTTACTCCCTCGGGCATTATTCCAAATTCTAAGGTAGATTTTGAGCTTTTGAATTTCAAGTTCATACCTCTGATGATGGAAACCTTGGTGTAGTTCCAATAGGGTAGTGTAGTATTTAGGGATGTCACTTATGAACCATATGGTACTGAAGAATATAAGGCGTTATCCATAGAACATAATTATCACATACCTAACTAGTGATTTATTCCAACCCCATTTGGGTGGATGCCTATCATGAATGGGAAATGCATAACTCGTATAGTTATATGTTGTCCTAAATTATAATAATACCTATTTTTTTAATGGACACGAGTACATATTTGAGTATACCTATGAATGAATACTCATCAATCTAAAGAGAAAGAAGAAAAATTATAGTGATACTTTTAGGAAAAATCTAGTAGGTTCTTATAGAATGTGCTACAAGAATTCTCAAGAGAAAGAATGGATAAAGTTTCAATAAATTTTGGTGAATATGTGAAGAAAAATGAAGCTTTGGGAAATGAAATTATAATATATGGAGAAGATGAATCTGAATAAAATACTATCAGTCTCTCATTTTTCTAAATCCCCAAGTATCAAATTTTGATACTTCATTTTACATAGATTCTATATGCAACCTACTTGCTTTTATATAGTCATAATTTTAGAATGATGACAAGAACTAGATAGTGAAGACTATCAATACATTTTTATTTGGTGTTATTGATATTAGTTACAAGGATTTAGATGTTTTTTAGAATATTATGTTCATGCTTTTTTTCATCCATTATGTAGAAGATGATTTCATGAATACACTTCTTTCCAACATCTACTATTAAATTTTTGGTCACGTAATTTTGACCACTAACATTGTATACTAACTTTTGGTTTAATACTTCTAGAATGGCCTCCCACTCTCATTTTTGAAACTATCATCTCCTACCCATGGCCATAAGGGTTAACAACTCCCAAAAATCCAACTTGGTGGTTAACACATCCAATATGAGCTCTATTCCCCCCTTTGTGAAAAATTTACCTATTACTTGTAGTGATTATGTTTTCCCCAAGGCCTTAGTGAAATATATGCTTGTACAATGGAAAATGGTGAGAAACCTAGGCTAGGAATGTAGATCACTCATCAAATTTTGTTGTTTGTGCATTCATGGAAATGTCCTCCCAAAGGATCACCCTTAAAAAAATTAGATTAGCACAACCCAAATAGGATGAAGGGGTGCTAATGCAAGATATAAGTGAGGATAGGGAATTGGGGTCCACTTTCCATTTATGTGTTAATGGAAATGAGTGTGAGAGATAAAATGTGTGAAAGGAAACTGAAACTATGGAAAAGGAAATGATAAATAGAAAGATATGATGTCAGATCTAATGTAAAAAGTAAGTACAAGGAGAAAATAACAAGATGGAAATTATCTTGAAAATAAGAAGGGGCCAATGAACCTTCAGATCTAATTTTGGCTCCTATAGAGCTATCGAAATCAGGTAAGGTTTTGAATTTGGAACTCTAGCACCTAAAACATCAATCTGTGAAAATCTCTATTGGCAAGTGGTCAACACATGCAAACATATACACATGGAGGCACATGCACATATGGAATTTGGTCATTTATGGAAAAACTTATTAGATTTATGATCGCACATATTGGATAGCATGAATATGTTTGTATGCAGTTGGTGAAGGAAAATGGCCTAAGTTCTCAAACTGTTCCTATGACCCAATCTGACAGAAAAGCATAGCGAACTTACTAGGAGCTTCATTAAAGCATATGATCTTGGTTACATACTTTTAGGACCCAAGTGAATACATGTGTAAGGTCACACATGTTAATGTTGAGGTATCAAAGAGATATGATTAGTTGATTGGATGCGATGCCATTAAACAGAGTATAACTTGTTGGTGATCACTAAGGCCAACTTTGTGAGTGATTGGAAAGTTAATTTTGGATGTGTTCTTGAATCTAAGGCTGACTAAGGATTTTAATGAAGCTTTCAATTGCACATTAAATAATATGATGTTTAGCTAGAGTAATGTCGACTAGCTTTTGTAATATACCTCTAACAAGGTATAAGTATACATATACTATTGTAAAAGTGTGTAATGATGATTATGATGATATAGATGGATGAAAAATGTGAAGGAATCTAAGGGGAAGAGTAGAGATCAAGAGAAGGGAGAACAAGAGGATTTATTCAAGGAATACTTTGTTAACTCTTTGTATTTAGGAAAAAAAATTGATTGTAAGTGTTGTTGTACTTATTGTACACCCCTAATAGGGTTTGATTGCCTCTAATAGGGTTAGAATCTTAGTAGGGTTGATTCCTTAATTGTGATCACAATATAAAGAATCATAATAGGGCTTGTCCTTTAACTAGGACCTCCCTATTGTAATACTTAGCTCCTAATAGGATCAGAACTCCAAATAGGGTTATTATACTTATAGTGCAGATATTTATGGGTACCATCCGCACTGAGGTTTTTCCCTTTACACTATTTCCTCAAAAACAAATATGGTTTTATGAGTTCTTCTATGTTTTTTTATGTTGTATGGTTATTTATCTTATGCTATATCTTTATATGTCATTTGAAGAAGATAAAGAAGTTTAAGAATTTAGTAAAGCACTGTAACACTGATTCACCCCCCCTTTCAGTGTTACCATATTGTAACAATTGGTATCAGAGCCTTAGGCCCCTGAAAGAAAATATGAATAACTAATAATGCAACCAAAAGAAGAGAAAAATTAACTTGAAAGTGAATGATCCAATAAAATAAAGTGAAACTAAAACATACCTAAGAAATAATCAACTCATCTCATAATCAAATACCAAAGTACATGAAATAAGACATAGGATAGGAGACCCATAAGTCATAAAACACTCAAAAAAATACAAATGAGTAAGAGAAAGATCATAATACAAGGTACATAATACACTTTAAATCATATCTCACAAAGGTAAAATGAGTAAGAGAGGTAACGAGAATGCAAAAAATCATAAGGTAAAGTAGAAAATAGAGCGATAAAGAAATATAAACATTTGGGAGCATATACATAATTTCCATATATACACAGAGATGTATGTTTTAAGGCATCAAGTCATGTTTCATGAGTTATAAGTCATAGGCGAGGCTTGGAAGTAGGCTCTAGGTTCGTTTAAAGTCCTATCACCTAGATTGAACATTGAAGAAAATTAAGATAAGTGAATATTTCTATAATCAAGGAAACACACACAACTAAGAGGGGGGGGGGGGGAATCAATTGTGACCCAAAACTCAAAACCTTAGAAAAATCTTAACCTTAAATCTCATATTTGAATGATGAATATTGAAAATAGATCCCATAAAATAACCATCACATAACAACCAAGATTTTTGACATAGAAACCCTATTAGGGTAAAAACCACAGTGAGGATCAAATCCACAAGATGATGTACTTTATTAAAATTACTATACCCTATTAAAGTTATTACAAGGGGAATGTACATGCATTTAGGAGCACTTCCTAAACCTTAATTCTTGAATAAAACAAGGGTTATGACCCAAAGAAAGACTCAGTAACTTATAGAAAGTAGATGGAAAATAATCCACTATGGACAATAATCCACTAATCATGAATTGACTAATATTATCTCCAAAATTCCATTAAAGTTTTAATGAATTACGTAATACATCATATCTATACCTCAATTTTAGATTCAACTTGTACCTCTTCCCATGATCTCTCATACACATGCATGATCCTCTATCCAAAATGATATTATGTCATTACATTTATATAATTTATCAACTTATTTCCTCAAGGTCGGCCAAGGACCTAAATTACAAATATTGAATCAAATACAATAAAATCATCAATGTGATCTAGAACATGTTAGCTAAGACTTAGAAATGATCCAAATATCCATCCTTGAACATACTCTAGATCTATAAATCATGTCATGATCCATCACAACATACTATACCATCATGTCGGCCAAGAATAACTAAAAACCAACACACCACATGAAAATTACCAAATTTGATCACATAACTCAATGTGATCCAACAACATGAATAATAAAAGATCTAGAAACATCAACAAGAAAAATGAAATTCCATAGCAACAACCAAAATTACTTTGTCTCAGAATTCACCATTATCTTTGCACTATTCATCAGGAACACCAATCAGTAACCTCTTTCACTCAAGAAAAATAGTTTTCCAGCATCCAAATCATGAACCACTTGAGTTGAGGACACACATCCATGTCCTTAACTCACCACCAAGTTAGAAACTATAAATATTGCATAATCAAAACACACCAATCCAAACATTGTCTCTTCCTAAAAATCCAAAATACTAGTCTCTAATAAATCATCCATAACTCACTCAAATCACTATGCAAAATGACATGTAGATTAACATGAGTCAACTACAGACATCTCTAAAACTATCTATAGGTTCACAACTTCTGATCTTAAACACTGTACCCTTATCAAAAAAATCTTCTCATTGAACATACTAGGAACACTGTCACAAACAATGGGAATATGTTTACATCAATAAAAAAATATCAATGTCAACACATATAGGCATTATAATCCAAAAATCTCCAACAATATCTCCCTTTGGAATTGATGACAACATATGATGTGAAAAATGATCAATGAAAAAATAAATCAAAATATCAGTACCAACCAATAATATCCATAATATTATCTTTTACAGTCTCTCTAGAAAATCTTATCCACCTAAGAATAATCTCTCTCCCTTAGTCTCACACTTTTTTTCCACATGTCTACCTCTCCCACTTTGATATCAATAAAAAAGGAATGTATATGCACTAAGTCATATAATCCAAAAAATACATAATAATTGAATAAGGCACCTCAAAAGACTAACTACCTGCCCTGAGTTGAAGCCACAAAAATATCAATCCAAATCAATAATATTCTCTATAGGAACATTGGATTAATTTAAATCGATGCTTCTCTAGCTCTGATTAGGAGGAGCAATCACCCAAGTCTTGCCTCAGAGATACTCAAAAGTATCATTTGTAAAGGGATTCATGAAGATATCTACAATCTAATCTTTTGTAGGCACATATTCCAATCTGACTTCCTTTTCATTAACATTATCTCTCAAGAAATGATACTTGATAGATATATGCTTTGTCTTTGAATGTAACATTAGATTCTTTGAAATATTGAGAGTAGTTGAATTATCACAATAGATAGAAATTGATTCATCAATACTTACTCTACTATCTTTCAACATTTTCTTCATCCATGTGAGGCCTCACCCCGACCCATCATAGCATTATTGATCCATTCACATTTTGATACTTTATGTTTTAATACTTTGTTACACTTTCTGATCATTCTGACAGAGACTCATGATATTATGTTTTATGATGATGATTACATTATGAAGACTATACTTTGATGTGGATTAGGACCTAGAACATATGGTTGATTTTGGTTATATGTGCTTAGATATGTGAATTAATGATAAGATCTAATCATGATTAGATTTGATTATTTCATGGATTATTCTCTATATTTGAAAGTAGCATGGATAATATGTCATGATGATTTATGAAGATACTATGTTTAAACATTACTGAATGAAAAATTGTAATTATGAATTGAATTCTACATAGTGAATAATGTTGCTAATTTTGAATTGTATAAATATATATTTTCATGTGATTTTATTTCCTTGGACTACTGATGCTCGAGTTTAGTGTGTAGGAAAGAGAACCATGGAATTATTCAGAGAATCAGGGCTAAACACATGTGAATTGAGTAAGCCGAGGTTTAATACAATAAGGGATTGAAACCTTGTTGTAATGTGATCTTTGTTGTAAACATAATTTGAATGTGTGTTAATAGTTTAAATTCATGTTGTTAATTATACATGTCATTTGTGGATGTGATGTGTATTTTATGGTGTCACTTGACACTTGTATTGTCCATGTGGAAGGTGACATGTCAAATTAGGGTTTGGGCAAGAATCACCTAACCTTATAGGATATTATAATAATCCCACTTGCATGTAGATGTCTTGTAGGGATCACATCAATTTGGAACTCGGATTTGAACTTTAGGGGTACTTTAGAGGGGTCAAAATTGACCCTAGAGTGTACTTTTGGCCAAAATTAGCTAACCCTAGGGGGGCACCTTGGGTTGGGGGCTAGTTTTTATCTATGGGGAAGTCCAGATCACCATTATGGCCCTCCAAAAATCCTACTTTTGAAAAGTGGCGAAAATGGAGATGGCCACATGCATCTAACTTGTCCCACACTCCTTACTAAACTCACAATTTAGATGGGGGACAAGAGGTAAGACCAAAGGAATAGAGGGCATGTCTCATTGATTTCTAGGTCTTGAGTACACTTTTGGAGGTATTTTTAGAGGGTTTGGAGAGACTTAGTGGGTGTTCACCCACTCTCTAATTTTAGAGACACTTAGGGTTGGAGAAAGGAAAAAGACAAGGAAAAAGGATAAGGAGCTCTTCTCAACTTCATTCTTGCCATTTTTCTTGGACCAAGGTTGGTGAATTCTTGCCATGGAGAAATGCTCTTGCATTGTAGTTTTGTATATTGTTGTTTTGGATGAACATGTAAAGCTTGTATGGAGTTCATATATGTAAATCTTGTTATTGTTGTATTGGGTTGGGATGCATTTGGATTTTGAATCATTCTTGTTTCTTTGTTTTTGGGAGTGTTGTTCATGGGAGTTGAAGGCATCAGTCACCCTTTGGGAAGGGAAGTAGTGGCCTTGGGTGAAGGGGTTAGTTGGGCTCTCCATTGTAGTGAGAGTCTCTTTTCTTGGAGAAGAGGGAAAATTTCATGGGGTATGGGCTCCATGAAGCCATGTTGTAAATCTTGTATTTGAAAATAGAAATGACAAAAATTTGTATATGGAAGGAATGTCAATATAGCCTTGGAAAGGCATGGAAGACTCTTGTTTGGAATTTTTATTGGTATGGTATTCTCCTCCTTGGAAAATCCCACCTTCACCCTATTTCAATGGATTATAGAAATCCATTTGTGAAGCCTTGGTTGGGAGTTAAATGATGTTTTGTTCATATATGTGTTTTTGAGCATTGTGTTGTGCATGCAACCATTTAGTCTTGATTCTCCAAGCTCAGGGGTGGTCTCCTTGAGACCTTGGATGGGAGGTGAGCTCTCCATGGTTTTCCCCCTTCTTTTTGAAGGATTACGAAGCTATGTTCATGTGAGAAAAGATCTTGGATAAACTTTCATTTGATGTCATTGGAAGCAAGAATGCATTTTGATAATGTTATCATGTAAAGGAGTTAACACTCCAAGCCTTGTAGTTGTAACAAGTATAGGATGTATCTAAGTCATTAAAGAAATGTCTTGTTTACCTTTTGGAGTAGGTTTATGTTCTTAGAAAATATTGTATGATGCTCAAGTAAATTCAAGTGTATTCATGTTGAATTCAATGGATGAAATATTATAGCTTTATTGCATGAAGTTTCATTTGTATGAATGTAGAAGTAGTTTTCAAATGGAACTAGTTGATTAATATATGTGTAGAATGAGTTTCAAGTTGATGGTTATTACTAATGGAAATATGCAACAAGTTAACTTTGATAACTCAATGGGGTTGTGAAGAAAAATTAATAAAATAAACTATGTAGTGCTAGTGAAAGATTTATTTAAAATATTGCACTGTGAAAATGAGTTAAGCATGTAAATCCCTTGAAAAGTTAGTGTATTGCACAACAAAAATTTACAAGGAAAAAAACCAAACAATAGAAGAAAGAAAACAAACAAATATGACTAAGTGTATGACAAAAAAAAAAACTCAAATAGAGACCTATAGGTCTCTGGCAAATGTATGGGAAACCATACATTTTTCACTACCACAGTCAATTAAATAATGATATTCACTCACTCACACAAAAAAAATATAAATTAAAAACAACAAGTCTATTCAAACTATAAGTTAGTCAACTTGGGTGGGACCCATCTGGGTCACCACCCAAGAAGCCTCAAAACAAAAACAATAGAATAATATGATACAAATTCACTTGTTCAAAAAAAGTATATATTCAACAAAAAAACAATGTATGCATTGTTTTTTTTTAAAAAGCTTAGTTTAAAAAAAAACTTTTATATAAAAAAATTTAATCAAAAAAATATTTAAAAGTATTTGGGGGGAGAGGGGAGTGGGCCCCACAACCCACTCCCCATAATGTAGTTTATTGGCCGTGGGCCCTGCCACATAGGTACCCACTTGTCATAGAAGGGACCAGCCCTTCCGATGCAGGGTACTGTATGCTACGGCAGGTATGGGCCCTGCCTTGTAGGTGTACCACACTGCTGGGCACGGGGTCCCAGGTAGCAGTCCCCTCAGGGACTTTAAAAGAGGTATAACCCTGATAAAAATTAATTTAATTTTATATGTTTTTTAAAAATTATATATTTATTATCATTTATTGTTAAATTTAAATATTAATTGTAGTTATTTTATTGTTTTAATTAAATTTTAATTTAGTTAATTTAATTTAATTAATTACTTCTAATAATATTTATTTAATTGAAATTTAATTTTCTATTAATATTTATTTAATTTGTGTTATGAAGTTTAGTTTAGTTAATTAGATTTAATTTGCCTTATTATAGGTGTTTAAATTGTTTTATTAGAATCAGATTAGTCAATTGAGTGAGTTTAATTCATAAAATTAACTTAGTTAATTACACTTTTATTAAAGGAGATTTTGTTTTTTTTGTTCATTAAAGAGAATGTTGACATGACGACATCCTTTCCATATTATTATAATCTCTATCCTATTTAGAAACTAGTAAATTTAGTAATGTTATTAGTTGAATTTTTTACTAAGATTATTCAACCTTGCCTTAGAATAATGTTGACTATGCCTAGACTATAATTGAACATATGACAACCTAGTCTCTTATACGTATACTCAACTCATGCATGCACCTGAAGATCATCGTGTCATTGACCCAATAACAATTTGGGGTATCTCCGACTTGAGACTAGACTCTTTGTATGATTTAGATTCCTAACTCATGTTGTGCTCAACAAGCTAACCATAGTAAACTCAACCTTACAACTAAAATTTTATTTACATCTTCAACCCTCACTTCACCTTGCAATTTGGAAACCACCTAATGATTTATCATTGCATTTAACATCCTTTTAGAGAACTTGGTATCTTATGATGGCCCTCTTGCACAATGGTGGATTTAGTAAACCGGTGCAATTCTTGGTGGTTGTATTTGTAAAAAAAACTTTTTCAGCTAAAAAACCTAAGTTATGATCGATCTATCTATAGTTGACTTACCCTTGAACCAATGAACGTTATCATAAAATAACTAGTTATTTAAAAAATAAAAATAAAAATTGTTGCATTTTTGTGTGCTAAATTTTTGGGCATGACATTTGGTATCAGAGCAGGGTTTCAACATTGGAACCTAAACCCATTACATTTCAACTCACCTAAACTTAAACTATTATGGAGGATGCTTGTAGTCACTCAAGCTAGCCGATGAGGCAGGGGTCGTAGAGCTGCACATGCTGGTGCAGAATAGGGGGTGGACCACCTCCGCCTCCTCCACCACCTCAGAACCCTAACCAAAATATCCTAGACATCCTCTAGAATTTGATTGGGGTGATTCAACAAAGACTACCACCCATAGTACCACAACTAGAGTAGCAAATTCTTGGGAGGGAAGCACAGATCCCAAGAGATGATAGAGAAGTTGGTAGAGAGAGGAGTAGGAGTCCTCCACCTAGGCTTGTTGATGGTCATGGTGATCATGAGGGTGAGTCAGTTCATTAGTTAGGAGTACCACCTAGCATGAGATACGTGTTAGAGATAGACCCCCTAGGGATGTTGGAGATGAGATCCAAGAGTTATTGCGACTCCAGCCACCCTTGTTTTTTGGATCCATTGACAGGTCAATAGTAGAGGCCTAGTTACAGAGCTTACAATGATGCTTTGGATTGCGCCCTTATAGGAGTAATCTAAAGGTGTGACTTGCAGTCCATCTTCTATGGGAGAAAGCCTTCACTTGGTGGCAGTAGGAGTCCATTGGAGAAGTGGATATTGACACACTTACTTGGGATTCCTTTGTGGCCCATTTTTGAGAGAGATACCTCTCCAAGAATTTCAAATAGAGATAGATAGAGGAGTTCCATGATCTCCAGTAGAGAGGTCTCACAGTGACCCAATATGAAATTCAATTTCTTGAGCTCCTTCCATATGTAGATTATATGAAGGATGAGAAACTGGGTATCCATCATTTCATTAAGGGACTTAATATGTGTCTTCAAGATACAATACATTTAGCCTTTCTTACCACATTCAAAGAGATAGTTGAGATGATACTTATAGTCAAGGATATTATACTAGATAGGAGTCTTGGGATCGATCTCAGCACCAAAACCCCTCTTCCTAGTAGTCAAGATAGAAGAGACCCCCTTGGAAGGGGAAATAGAATCATTCAGTAGGATCCTTTAAGGGTCAATAGTCTCAACAATAGGGATCTCAATAGGATTCTAGACAAAGGCCTTCACAAGGTTATCAGGGCTCTAAGCCTAAATAGTGGTAGTCTTAGGGCCCTAGATAGGATCAGAGGACACATACCCCTCAAACATAGTTAGCTAGGACTTAACAGTCCTCTAGGGGAGGATACAATGGTTCAAGTAGGACTAGAGGATCACAACAGCCTAGGACACAGGGAGTGCAGATTCAGACCTGAGGGCCATGTTACACTTGCGGTGGTATGGGTCATATAGCGAGAGAGTGCCCATAGGGATAGTCAGTTGGTGGTCAAAGAGGGGTTACCTTAGAGCCTACAGTTGGAGATATGGGTAGGTCCCATAGAGTATTTGTAGTGATTGATAACTGCCAGACCAAGCATCAGGCCACGGTCATAGAGGCCACAAGTATGATTCAGGGTTTCAGTATTTCTATCTTGTTGGATTAAGGAGCCACAAACTCCTTTATATCTCCATATGTAGTGGAGCATTGTGGGCTGGTGGTAGTTAGATAGGATGTCAGTTGGGAGGTTGAGTAAGCCTTAGGAGCTAGGGTTTCTATTAGTTAGTTCACAATTTTTGGATTCATATTGGAGACTTAATCATGATGTCTGATCTCTACATTACCCCTCTAGGTTCTTATGATGTAGTCCTTGGCATGGATTGGCTATATACCCACAACGCCAAGATGGATTGTCGACATAAGAGGGTTGAGTGTGTTGATGATCATGGTACTCCTATAGTAATATTTGGGGTACAGAGACCCGTATCTCTTTGCATGATTTTTGCTATGCAGCTTAGGTGGTGCATGTGGAAGGGATGTCAGTTATTTTCCATCACCATTAGTGATAGAGAGGAGGATTCAGAGGGGGAGCCCTCACTTGAGGATTATCCTATCCTTCATGAGTTCATAGATGTATTTCCTTCTAAGCTACCTGGTATGCCACCACCTAGGGAAATTAATTTTCATATAGACCTTGTGCTAGTAGCTGAGCCCATTTCTAGAGCACCTTATAGGATGACCACACATGAGCTCAGTGAGCTCAAGATTTAGTTAGAAGAGCTCTTGGAGAAAGGGCATATTCAACCTGGTGTATCACCTTGGGGTGCACCAGTGATTTTTGTGAAGAAGAAGGATGCATCACTTAGATTGTGCATTGATTATCGACAGTTGAATAAGGTAACAATTAAGAATCGATACCCACTCCCCAGGATTGATGATTTATTTGATCAATTGCAGGGTGCCTGAGTTTTCTCAAAGATAGATCTAAAGTTGGGATACCATCAGTTGCAGATAGTGGAGAGTGATATCTGCAAGACTACTTTTCGTATGAGGTATGGTCACTGTGAGTTCACTATGGTGCCATTTGGCCTCACGAATGCCCCAGCTATGTTCATGAGCCTCATGAACGAAGTATTTTGTGCATTCTTGGATAATTTTGTGGTAATTTTCCTTGATAGAATTTTGATATATTCTCATGATGAGGAGGAGCATGAGGAGCATCTAAGATAGGTTTTGCAGTGCTTGAGAGAGAATCAGTTATATGGAAGCTTGTCAAAGTGTGCTTTCTTCAGACCTGAGGTGCATTATCTTGGACATGTTATATCTAATGATGGGATCTCTTTGGACCCATCAAAGATTAGAGCCATTATGGATTGGCCAACACCCACCAGTGTCACCGAGGTCATAAGTTTTATGGGCCTAGCGGGTTATTACAGACCCTTTGTGGTAGGATTTTCTAGACTAGCTCATCCCATCGCTTCCCTTCAGAGAAAGGGGAAGAAGTATGTGTGGATAGAGAAGTGTGAGAGAGATTTCTAGGAGCTCAAGAGAGCCCTCACTAGTGCACCAATCTTAGTAGTGCTAGATCCTTTGGCAGAATTTGTTGTATGCACTGATGCTTCATTGGATGGTTTAGGAGCAGTCCTTATGTAGGATGGTCATCCTATAGCTTTAGAGTCTAGGAAGTTAAATACTCATGAGATTAATTACCCTACTCATGACCTAGAGCTCGCAGCAGTGGTTCACGCTTTAGTGAGATGGAGACACTTTCTTCTAGGTCACCAATTTGAGCTTTATTCAGATCACTAGAGCCTACAGTATATCTTTAAACAACCTAATCTTAATGCTAGGTAGAGGAGATGGATGGAGTTCTTATGTGAGTATGATTTTGATGTTCATTACATCAAGGGGAAAGAGAATGTAGTTGCAGATGCCTTGAGTAGGAGATGACATGAGCTCTCATCCATGACTTCTAGTAAAGATTTGAGAGAACACATTTTGCATCACTTGCCAGAGGATGGGTTCTATGTAGAGGTTTTTCAGTTTATCCATTCTTAGAGACCTCTTGAGGGGAGATTTGTAGAGTATTCTTTAGAGTCTGATGGCCTACTACATCATAGGGGACACATCTATGTACCTTCTACAAGTGACTTGCGAGAGTTTATTGTGCTTGAGGCTCACAAAGAACCTTATGCAGCTCATCTAGGAGTTAAGAAGTTGCATGCTGATTTGAGATAGTGGTACCATTGGCCAGGCATGAGATTTCAAATTGCCAGCATAGTTGCTAGATGCCTAGAGTTTTAGAGGGTGAAGGTAGAGCACAATCATCCAGGTGGGCTCCTGCAACCACATGAGATACCGGAGTGGAAGTGGGATACTATCTCCATGGGTTTTATTATTGGTCTTATTATGTCCTCTCATCATCATGATGCCATCATGGTGACAATCAACATATTGACCAAGGTATCTCATTTCTCACTTGTTCGTACCACATTCAAAATGCCACTAGTAGCACATGTGTTCTTGTGAGGCATTGTTAGACTTCATGGAATTCATCATAAGATCATCTCAGATAGAGATTCACTTTTTACATCCTCCTTTTGGAGAGAGCTTTAGACAGCATTGGGCACTAGGCTGAATTTTAGTACAACATGCCACCCTCAGACTGATGGAAGGATAGAGAGGGTTAATCAGGTTTTAGAGGACATGTTGTGCATGTATGTGATGGACCATTAGATCAAGTGGGAGGAGTACCTTGATCTGGTCAAGTTTTTCTATAATAATGGGCATCATTCCTCTATAGGTATGCCACCATATTAGGCCTTGTGCGGTAGACCATGCAGGACACCACCTAAGTTGGGATAGGATTGAGGATAGAGTATCTATTGGACCTCAGTTGGTCAAGGAGATGGATCAACACATGGTTTTGATTAGACAACATCTTAGAGAGGCTCATGATAGACAGAAGAATTATGTAGATGCGAAGAGGGTTGATCATGAGTATATGGTCAGAGATAGGGTTTTCTTGAGAGTGCACCTACACAAGAGTCCAATATATTTTGGAAAGGGCTCTAAGTTAGCACCTTGGTTTTTTGGACCTTTCGAGATCTTGGAGAGGATAGGACTAGTTGCTTATCATCTAGCATTTCCACCCAGCCTGTCACACATCCATGATGTGTTTCATGTATCTGTGTTATAGAAATATATTTAAGATGAGTCTCACATTATATATTGGGATGCCTTGCGGGTGGAGTTAGATGGATAGTTAGCCTTGGAGCCCATTCACATTTTAGCCTGATGGACCCTTGCACTTCAAGGTAGAGAACTAGACTAGGTTAGGGTCCAGTGGGACTATTATGATGAGGTCACAAGTTCATGGGAGGATGCAGCACATATGAGATCATAGTACCCATACCTTTTTTTATGAACTCTAGGAGGAAGTTCATGCCTAGAGGGGGAGGATGTGAGGCCTCACCCCGACCCATCATAGCATTATTGATCCATTCACATTTTGATACTTTATGTTTTAATACTTTGATACACTTTCTAATCATTCTAACAGAGACTCATGATATTATGTTTTATGATGATGATTACATTATGCGGACTATACTTTGATGTGGATTAGGACCTAGAAAATATGGTTGATTTTGGTTATACATTCTTAGATATGTTAATTAATGAGAAAATCATGATTAGATTTGATTATTTCATGGATTATGCTCTATGTTAGGAATTAGCATGGATAATATGTCATGATGATTTATGAAGATACTATTTTTAAACATTACTGAATGAAAAATTGTAATTAGGAATTGAATTCTGCACAATGAATAATGTTGCTAATTTTGAATTGTATATATATATATTTGCATGTGATTTTATTGCCTTGGACTACTGATGCTCGAGTTTAGTGTGCAGGAAAGAGAACCATGGAATTATTTAGAGAATCAAGGCTAAACACATGCGAATTGAGTAAGCCAACATTTAATCCAATAAGGGATTGAAACCTCGTTGTAATGTGATCTTTGTTGTAAACATAATTTGAATGTGTGTTAATAGTTTAAATTCATGTTGTTAATTAGACATGTCATTTGTGTATGTGATGTATATTTTATGGTGTCACTTGACACTTATATTGTCCATGTGGAAGGTGACATGTCAAATTAGGGTTTGGGCAAGAATCACCTAACCTTATAGGATATTATAATAGTTTCACTTGCATGTAGATCTCTTGTAGGGATCACATCAAGTTGGAACTCGGATTTGAACTTTAGGGGTACTTTAGAGGGGTCAAAAGTGACCCTAGAGTGTATTTTTGGCCAAAATTAGCTAACCCTAGGGGGTACCTTGGGTTGGGGGCTAGTTTTTATCTATGGGGAAGTCTAGATCACCATTATGGCCCTCCAAAAAGCTTACTTTTGAAAAGTGGCGAAAATGGAGATGTCCACATGCATCTAACTTGTCCCACACTCCTTACTAAACTCACAATTAAGATGGGGGACAAGAGGTAAGACCAAAGGACTAGAGGGAATGTCTCATTAATTGCTAGGTCTTGAGTACACTTTTGGAGGTCTTTTTAGAGGGTTTGGAGAGACTTAGTGGGTGTTCGCCCACTCTCTAATTTTAGAGATACTTAGGATTGGAGAAAGGAAAAAGACAAGGAAAAAGGATAAGGATATCTTCTCAATTCATTCTTTCCATTTTTCTTGGACCAAGGTTGGTGAATTCTTGCGATGGAGAAATGCTCTTACATTTTAGTTTTTAATATTTTTGTTTTGGATGAACATGTAAAGCTTGTATGGTGTTCATATATGTAAATCTTGTTATTTTTGTAATGGATTGGGATGCATTTGGATTTTGAATCATTCTTGTTTCTTTGGTTTTGGGAGTGTTGTTCATGGGAGTTGAAGGCATCAGTCACCCTTTGGGAAGGGAAGTAGTGGCCTTGGGCAAAGGGGTTAGTTGGGCTCTCCATTGTAGTGAGAGTTTCTTCTCTTGGAGAAGAAGGAAAATTTCATGGGGTATGGGCTCCATGAAGCCATGTTGTAAATCTTGTATTTGAAAATGGAAATGAAAAAAAATTGTATATGGAAGGAATGTCAATATAGCTGTAGTGCCTCCCTCGTTTGACTCTTAACTTGAGCATCTTGATAGTGTTGTTTTGACCTCCACACTTGTCGAGTAAGATTTTATCAGCCCCATGTAAGGATGTACCTCTGGTAGGATCTGATTGTAGAACATATTTATGATGCCTTGAGTGATTTGGGGTCATTAGATGTGTTATTGAATTTTTCATTGATGTTCCTCAGTGATTAAAATTAGTTGACCTTGTGATGTACTCCTTGTCTTTTTGTTTTGGTGCATGTGTTTACGATTCTAGGATGCCCTATATTTTCAATAGGGTTAATTGTATTCATCTGAATTCTATGTTAGTGCAATGGAGCACCTATTTTGAGGAAGTTGAATTGTCAGGTCTTGATGTTCCACCAATAATATACATTAGATTTACTCTTATAAGTGATTTCATATCTTTGACTTTATGTAATGATTTTTATAGGAATATGCAGACGATGATGTTAAGTATATCTTATTCTGTGGATCCTGATTATACGATATAGAAAGATCATTGAATTTTGAATCTTACATTTTGATGTAAATTGACATATGAAACAGAAATTGTAATGAGTAGGATACTTATTATCTTACAAATTGACTATGCAAATGAATTAGGGTTATTTGAGAAAGTAGAAATTAAGTTAAAATAACATGTGATATAAATGGAAATGGATTACTTATGTTGTTTCAAGATTGTGATGAAATCATGTAATACAATTCTTAGTACGTGCGTGTTTGTATGTTATCATGAATCCTGCACTACTTTATTTATATGTGTTTTTATTTTATATATATATATATATTCATGAGATACTGATAATTTGAGCAAGTGTGCAGGTATATGGCCATGGATATAAGTCGGGGAAACAGGAATGGATCTAAGTGCTATCAATTTGGAACCAAGGTTGGCTCTAAGGAGAGCACGACCTTGTTGTAATGTGTTTTGATTCATCAAGTGATGTATGAGTGTATGTGGTTGATAATTTTGTAAATATATGTTTAATTCCCTTGTGAAAATATAAGTGTATTTAGCACACGAAGCATGCCAAGTGTATTTGTGATGTGTAATTTGTGAGGTGTCACTTGACACCATTGTGTTGATGTGGCATGCTTGAGTGGAATAAGGGCCCCACCATCTCCTTAGTTGGCTTTGAGCTTTCCTAAGCTAGGTAGGTGGGTTGAGGAACCAAGTTTTATGTTTCCAATACTTCATTTTCGGATGCATAGTTAATTGGGGTTTTTGAGGGGTTCTATGGTGACCTAGGGTGTAGTTTAGGTTGAAAAAGTGTGCCCCAAGAGTAGTACATGGGTTAGGGGGCTTGTTTATTCTAATTCCACCTTCCTAGGCCACCATTTTATCTCTTTTTATGGGCCATTTTTGATATGAACGAAAATGGGAAATGCTATCCAAGTTATCTCACCTTTTCATGTGTTGGTTTTCACTCCTTTTCTTTAGTAAGGGCAAGTGTCATATTTTTGTCTTGGATCTAGAAACCTATTGGCTTTGGGATGAGAGAAGAATGTTGGAATGTTTTAGGGGAGAGAGACTTAGGAAAGGAGGGGAGTTGTTCATTTTTGGGCTACGTCAGATTTGGAGAGTGGGAGAGGAAGATTGGAGGAATTCTTTGAGCTTGTAGATTTGGAGAAGACTATAAGTTTGGTGTAAGAAACAACTCACCCACATCTCTTCAATTTAGCCTTGGCTTAGAAGAAGGTTGGGGTACCTATCTTGTAATTTCTGTTCATATGCTTTAAAGGAAGTGCTAGTATGTATGTATGTGTAAACTATTTGTTTAACCTTGTTGCACGTGTTTTCTTTTGAGATTATGACTTTTATCTTTGTTGTCTTCTTGGATTGTATCTTGTTTTGGGTGTGCAAGTTCAGTCCTCATCCTTTGGGAGGAAAGTAGGAGAACTTTGGGTGAAGGGCCTAAGTTGGGATTTCCTTTTGTATGAGTGCATGGTTGTATGGGTAACCATGATAACCATCTTATGCTATTTGGGGGTCATAAGGGTGATTGGGGGCCATAAGGGTTTGTTGTTTGCTCATGGATTTGAGCTGTGTGGGTTGGAAGGGCCTTGTGAAGGCTGGTATTACTTGTTGCATATTTTGTTGTTATAAGTATGGTGACTCCATTTGGAAGATTCCACCTTCACCCATTATATGGATTCCATGTAAGAATCCCTTGTGCAAGTTTGGGAAGGGAGTTTATTGTGAAAACCTGTGTTCCTTATTTATGATAAATGTTTATGTTTGTGTTACTTGAGTGTATCCTATCCTATTCCTATTTCCCCCAAGCTCGGGGGTGGCCATGTAATGGCCTAGGCTTAGAGGTGAGCCTCCATGGCCATGTGAAGAAGGTCTTATGTTTGCAGTTCTTGGTTCATGGCTTAAAGGAGAAGACCTAATCTGAAGGTTAAAGATTAAGTTGGAAGTCCCTAGAGATGGTTTTAAGATGTTTTCTGGTTGAGAGAACATGTTCTTTATAATTGTTTAGTTACTACATAAAGATCCTGAAATATTATTTAAGCTAAAATTTTAGACTATTTGGTTAATAGATTTCCTGTATTGAGTCAAATTGTTGTTCTTTTAAAATAGTCCTAAATCTGTATTTATTATCAGAAGTTTAAATCCAGTTCTCTGCTGAATAGTTGAGTGATTAGTTGTAAAACTGGAAGTGTTAATTTTAATTATTTATCCAGAAAATGAAGAAGATCCTGTAGCAAAGTATTTGTTACTAAGTTCCTGTAGCAGAAAATAAGTTTCTAAGTTCCTGTAGCAGAGAAGTAGTTATTATTTTGTGTTTTCAGTATTACTATGATTGCCAGAAAATAATGAAACCTCCTGTAGCAGAGAATTAGATAATAAAATTTGTGTTCCCTTTATGTTTTACATAGTTTTAATTTAAGGGTCCTATATTCTAAATTATTAATCAGATTTATTGTAAAAATTTTCCTCACAATGATACAGTATGCTTATGTAGTTTGGAAATTCTGCTTAATTAGAATGTTCATTAATTTCTGTGAAATTTAAAAGATAGAACTGTAAGTTCATATGACTAGTTGAATATACTAAGCATAATCAATACTGGGGCTTAAAACTTGTATTTCATTTCAATAAATATATGTAAACTATCAATTTGAAATAGTTAGCGTAGGAAGAGAATTGATTTAAGAATATACAAAGTTGATCTAATGTATTTACATTGAATGTTTCAGAACTGAACTAGATCTCTATTATATTTTGAACTACTTGTATAGTTGTTGATAGTTTATAAAATAATAACAGAACTTGTGTAAACAAATTTATTATTACCATGTTGGAATAAAAGTTCACAATATACATATACCTGTTGCATCTTACAAAAAAAAAAAAAAAGTATCATAATGAGCATAATTTTATACAATACCCTTTCAAACAGGGAGCGAAATTTCTCCACAAACTGTGAACTGCTAGTAGATCTGTAATATTAAATGGAAATTATAAAGTATACATTAATTGTTAGCAGATCTGTAACTTGAAATGAAGATATAAAGTATTCTTTAACTATTAGCAAACCTATAACACTAAATGGGATGATTCAACATATATGTGCTATAGGTTATTCATAACAAGAATGTATAATACACATTATACATCATGTTATTAACCATCGTAATCAGTAAATGAGAACAAAACTATTTTATTACATAAAATTTATATATATTAGATAATATACAATAGACATTGTATAAAAAATAATAAATAGTATGATTATACAACCTTATTTTATCACCCGTGACATTATAATGTTTATTACTACATATTATATGCTATATGATAAATATCGTATAGGATATAATACATAGCAATATATATTATCAAGCGGTGTAAAAGTAAACGAAATACTTGTTAAAATTTTTTTTTAATAAATAATGCTATTCGAATTAGGGCCGAAGCCCTGTTCTTACCACAGCACTGTGAGTGCTACCCGTGCTGCCGCATCTCTAAGACATGGCAGTGCCGAGGCACTGTCATGGCTTAGAGCCACGAAAATGACCTTTGCCGTGACAGTCACGTTTTCAGCGTGCGGGGTTGGGCTTTGGGATAACCCTTCTCGCCTTCCCAACAACGTAAACTTTTAAAATTAAAATTGCAGAGTGGTATTAGGGTTAACATTGGGCACAGATCTACTATCACAAGGGTTTTTCAACCCTTCCAATCCACCCAGCGTAACCGCTATCATTTTAACAAACACAAGAAAAAAATAATATAATAACTCAACATAATAAATAGAAATGAGTTTGTATATTGCAGTGATGCCATTAGATCTGGCAAAGCTCAATAGCGTGAGTTATCCAACGTACTGTCGATCTGATCCTTTCTTAGACTTGCAACAAGAAGATTTTAGAGAGAGAAGAGAATGGGAGACAAATGGAGATTAGGGTTTTGGTTTTGTTTTTAAGTGGCTCCCAACCCTAATTTTGAATTAGGGTTTTGGGAGTCAATATAATATTTTATTATTCATCATGTCAAGTCAACATAATCAAACCAATAGTAATATGGTTGCTCTTTTATAGGTAAGAGATGATTTATCGATACTAATTCTAGGTGGAAGTAAGTTGTAATATAAATCTCTTTTTTCTTTTGTACTCTAAATTTTATCCAATATAAATTTTATGAAGGATAAAAAAAATAAAAAAATAAAAATAATAATAATAGAACTTAGGATTATTTGATTTCACTAGTTATGTCCCACCTTTGAGTTTATTTATTATTTGTATAAGTGGTGTTCGAAATTTCATTTTTTGTTAATGAAAAATTGGAATTATTGAAAGGTCAATATGTTTTTAATAAATTTTCATTTAGATAGTGATTTATTTATGAAAGAATTATTTTGGAAAAAAGTTTATCATGTTAGTAGTAAATTAAATTTGATTAATATGACAATCTATCCTTCATTATGTTTTATCATTATGTTTATTTCATTATTTATAATTAAAATTGAGTTATGGTTTATTTCTTGGTAAATTTAATTCAATGCAATTGAAAATAGATGAAGTTTTATAAACATTCTTTAATTGTCTTTTTATTTTTATTTTTATTAATATTCAAAGAAATCTTAATCTACCTATTTACACAAAGTTATATGAATTAATTTTAGAAAAGTTATTTCAATTAAATAATTAACTAGTTAATGGAATAGTAAACCTTAAGAGTGTTAGTTAAGAGAAGTAACCTTAGTTTATTCATGAGATAACTAGTTTAATATTTGTTATGATTCTAAATTAAACCTATCCTTTAGCGAAAATTAATCCCACCTTGAAATTTCATAGGGATATGATAAATCCCTTTGGAACATCTTTAATCTTCCTCGTCACCTATTGACTTCCGCCGTATAGGGGACGAAGGCACGTCTGTGCTTGCCTCATGATTCCTTATATGTCATAGGGTGCCTCGCCCCAACGAGCTTACGATTCTAGAGCTTTTTGTCGAAGGGATTTTGTATAACTTTGTTGACCTAGATGTATGTTATAGGTTGTAGAAAAAAAAAATTTGTAGTTGTGTTTTTGCCCAAATATTTTGGGCATTACAATAGCCTTGAAAAGACATGGAAGACTCTTGTTTAGAATTTGTATTGGTATGGAATTCTCCTCCTTGGAAAAAACCACCTTCACCCTATTTCAATGGATTATAGAAATCCATTTGTGAAGCCTTGGTTGGGAGTTAAATGTTGTTTTTTTCATATATGTGTTTGTGAGCATTGTGTTGTGCATGTAACCATTTAGTCTTGATTCTCCAAGCTTGGGGTTGGTCTCCTTGAGACCTTGGATGTGAGGTGAGCTCTCCATGGTTTTCCCCCTTCTTTTTGAAGGATTACGAAGCTATGTTCATGTGAGAAAAGATCTTGGAGAAACTTTCATTTGATGTCATTGGAAGCAAGAATGCATTTTCATAATGTTATCATGTAAAGGAGTTAACACTCCAAGCCTTGTAGTTGTAACAAGTATAGGATGTATCTAATTCATAAAAGAAATGTCTTGTTTACCTCTTGAAGTAGGTTTATGTTCTTAGAAAATATTGGATGATGCTCAAGTAAAGTCAAGTGTATTCATGTTGAATTCAATGGATGAAATACTATAGCTTTATGCATGAAGTTTCATTTGTAGGAATGTAGAAGTAATTTTCAAATGGAACTAGTTGAGTAATATATGTGTAGAATGAGTTTCAGGTTGATGGTTATTACTGATTGAAATATGCAACAAGTTAACTTTGATAACTCAAGAGGATTGTGAAGAAAAAAGAAAAAAATATACTATGTAGTGCTAGTCAAAGATTTATTTAAAATATTGCATTGTGAAAATGAGTTAAGCATGTAAATCCCTTGAAAAGTTAGTGTATTGCAAAACAAAAATTTACAAGGAAAAAAACCAAACAATAGAAGAAAGAAAACAAAAAAATATGACTAAGTGTATGACACAAAAACAAAACTCAAATAGAGACCTACAAGTCTCTAGAAAATGTATGGGAAAAATTCCCATACATTTTCCACTACCACAATCAATTAAATAATGATATTCACTCACTCACAAAAAAATAAAAATAAATTAAAAACAATAAGTCTATTTAGACTATAAGTTAGTCAACTTGGGTGGGACCCATCTAGGTCGCCACCTAAGAAGCCTCAAAACAAAAAACAAATACAATAATATAATAAAAATTCACTTGTTCGAAGAAAAAATATATATTCAACAAAAAAAAAATGTATGCATTGGTTTTTTTAAAAAGGCTTGCTTTTAAAAAAAAAATTATATAAAAAAAATTTAATCAAAAAAAATTTAAAATTATTTGGGTGTAGATTGTCATAGCAGGGACGGGCCCTCCCGAGGCAGGGTACCGCCTGCTACAACAGGTGTGGGCCCTGCCTTGCAAGTTTATAGCATTGTTGGGCGTGGGGCCCCACGCAGCAATCCCTCAGGGACTTTAAAAGGGGTATAACCTCGATAAAAATTAATTTAATTTAATTTTATATGTTTTTTTAATTATATATTTATTATCATTTATTGTTAAATTTAAATATTAATTGTAGTTATAGTATTGTTTTAATTAAATTTTAATTTAGTTAATTTAATTTAATTAATTTAAGTTAATTAGTTAGTTCTATTAACGTTTATTTAATTTGTCTTATCAAGTTTAGTTTAGTTAAGTAGATTTAATTTGCCTTATAGGTATTTAAATTATTTTATTTGAATTAGATTAGTCAATTGAGTGAGTTTAATTCATAAAATTAACTTAGTTAATTACACTTTTATTAAAGGAGATTTTTTTTTTTGTTCATTAAAGAGAATGTTGACATGACAACATCCTTTCCATATTATTATAATCTCTATCCTATTTAGAAACTAGTAAATTTAATAATGTTATTAGTTGAATTTTTTACTAAGATTATTCAACCTTGCATTAGAATAATGTTGACTATGCCTAGACTATAATTGAACATATGACAACCTAGTCTCTTATATGTATAGTCAAATCATGCATGCACCTGAAGATTGTCTTGTCATTGACCCAATAACAATTTGGGGTATCTCCGACTTGAGACTAGACTCTATGTATGATTTAGATTCCTAACTCGAGTTGTCCTCAACAAGCTAACCATAGTAAACTCAACCTTACAACTAGAAGTTTATTTACATATGCAACCCTCACTTCACCTTGCAATTTGGAAACCACCTAATGATTTATCATCACATTTAATGTCCTTTTAGCGAACTTAGTATCCTATGATGGCCCTCTTGCACAATGGTGGATTGGTAAACTAGTGCAATTCTTGGTGGTTGTATTTGTAAAAAAAACTTGTTGAGCTAGAAAACCTAAGTTATGATTGGTCTATCTATAGTTGATTTACCCTTGAACCAATGAATGTTATCATCAAACAACTAGTTTTATTTTTTATTTTTTAAATGCTGTATTTTTGTGTGCTAAATTTTTGGGCATGACAATCTACACCACTTGTGTACAGTTAAAATAAGTAAAAACATACTTAGCCTCAATAGTATATCATGATATACAATTTTTATTTTTACTTGACCATGAAACTAACCTCTTACCCAAGAAGAATGCACCTCCACTTTTACTCTTTCTATCATCCATATTAATTTTCCAATATGCATAAGTAAAAGAAATTAATGTAAAATCATTATCCTTACCATACCACAAACCACAGTCAAATTTTCTTTTCAAGTATCTAAATATTCTTTTGAAAACAACATGTGATTCTTTCAATTCTTCTTGAAGTCTAACAATAATGAAAATTGCATTCATAATATCAAGTATGGTCTGTGTCAAGTACAATAATCCATCGATTATAGATCTATATATTATTTAATTTTTCTTAGGAGAGTCATCATCCTTTGTAAATTTGCAACTATTAACCATAGGAGTACAAATTGGTTGTGAATCTTCCATACCGAACTTCTTCAAATTATTTCACATACTTGGACTGAGATGTGAAAATTCCCTTTTTTGATTGAGTAATTTGCAGACCAAGAAATAATTTCATCTCACCTATCATGGACATCTCAAACTCATTTTTCATCTCATTAGAAAATTATTTACTCAACTTGTCATTACCACCAAAAATGATATCATCAAAAAGACTTCAACAATCAAAATATTATCATGTTCAATTTTGAAGTACAAGTTGCTATCAACAACACCTTAATTGAAACCAAGCTTCAAAAAATACTTATCCAATCTTGTATATCGGACTCTAGGGGCTTGTTTCAATCCATACAATGCTTTCTTCAATTGGAAAACCATATCATTCTAATTAGTCAGAGGAAATCCATCATGATTCTCAACATAAACTTCCTCTTCCAATTGTGCATTCATAAAGATAGATTTAACATCTATCTAATACATCTTGAATCTCTATAAGTATAATACGAAAGAAACATTGTATCAACTTCAATTTTGGCATCAAGAGAAAAGGTATCCTCAAAGTCAATACCTTCCATCTATGAGTATCTATTACAAATAAGTCTAGCTTTATTCCAAACTATTTCACCATCATCATTTAAATTTTTTTAAAATACCCATTTAGCTTTTATCACATTCTTGTCCTTAGGTTTGGGAACTAGGATCCATGTTTTTTTCTTTTCAATTTGTTCCAATTCTTTTTCGATAGCTTTAACCCAACTTTCATCTTTACATGCTTCAAAAACATCCTTAGGTTCAATATTAAAAATCAAACAAATCATATCTCTATTCTAGAAAGTCTTCCTCTAGTTTAAACACCTTGATTCCTATCACCAATGATCTATTTTTTTAGAATGATTTAACCTTACATACCTTGGAGTCTTTAGATTTGAATTTGTAGCTAAATCTTGTGTCTCCACTTCTTCCTCATTTGCAACTTCTTCATATTGATCTACTGAACCATTCTAATTATGATTTTGATTCTATACTTGCATTTCCTAATTGTCTTCCTCACCATCTGATTCATATCTGCAAGATTTAGGTTGTTTTTGATAGCTTTCATCCACTTTAACATTAGCATTTTCAATTTTCTTTCTCAACCTACTATTGTAACACTTGTATGATTTTCTCTTTTTAGAATAACCAAGAAAGATACCTTCATCACATCTAGGATAAAATTTCCATAAATCTTCATCTCTTTTGATGTAACATTTTCTTCCAAAGATTCTAAAATATTTCATTGTAGGGATATAACCATACCATAGCTCATAAGGGGTCTTACCAATGCCTTACTTGATTTGAACTTGATTCAATGTGTAGACTGCAGTGATAACCACTTCTCTCCAATAGACTTGTGGTACATTTCCTTCAATCATCAATTTTCTTGCAGTGTCTAAGATAGTTCTACTTCTTCTCCCTGCAATACCATTCTACTATAGGGTACACAATGTAGACATTTTCCTCTTTATCCCATTCTCTTCACAAAATGCATTAAATTCACTAGATGTAAATTCTCCACCTCAGTTAGATCTCAGACATTTCATCTTCATACCTATCTCAATCTTAAGCATAGCCTTGAAAATATTTTATTTGTCAAAAACTTTAGATTTATCCTTTAAGAATGTAACTCACATCATCCTTCAATATTCATCAAATCAAATAATATGAAATACCTATTTCCATAATAACTTCTAGTTCTAACAAGTCCACACAAATCAATGTGTACCATATCTAACAATCCACTTGAAGAATAAGTCTTTCTTTTGAAAGTAGATTTAGTTAGCTTACCCAACTGACATTATTTATACATTGCATTAGTAGGCTTAAAAATTTAGGTAAATCTCTCACTACTTTAGTAGTGCTTATCTTCACAATGTTATCAAATTTTAGATCAAAAAATATTTTGTTCCATAACCAACTATCATCAACTTGAGAAATTAGACATCTATTCTCTACACTATTCAAATGAAATACATTACTTTTGGTCTTTTCTCTTGATGCAATCTCAACTCCATAACTTCCAATGATTTTGCATTTTCCATCCTTGAATTGTATATTATAAGATTTGTCAACTAGCTATCCAACATTGAAAAGCTTATGTTTTAAACCTTTAACACACAAAACATCATAAATGTTATTCTTACCATCAAGTGTAGTTGAACCTCTACCTTTCATCATACAAGTAGTATTGTCACCAAATCTGACAAAACCACCCTCATACCTCTCCAACTTCACAAATTTTCTCTCAACTTCAGTCATATGATGCGAACAACCACTGTCTATCACCCATTCATATTTTTATTCAACGTGTGTAACCAAGGCTCTTTTATCATTTAAGAAACTAGAGTTCTCATCTTTAATAGCAATAAACACAATCTCATCTTCACTATTTTTAAATTCATCATTAGCTACAACTTCATTAGTAACATAATAACACTTCTTCTAACATTTAGGTTGGAACTTCCTAGGCTTATACTTTGGTACTCTCTCAAGACATATAGAAGAAAAATGACCAATTTTATTACATGAAAAACATTTCAAAGGTAACTTTCCTTCATACTTACCAGCTCCCTTAGGTAGTCTCTTGGCAATTAGGCCGGCTTCAAGTTACAAAATATTTCTCCCCTGTTCCTCAATTTATTCCATCTTCTTTGCATATCTAGATCCATTCTTTGATGAAATTTATCCAGAGTTATATTTTTCCTTACCCTTATAAATAGTAGCTTTAAATGAATATTCAACTTTAGAAAGACTGTCATCAAATTATCTCATCTCAAAGGTAGATAACTTACGAGCCAATGTGTCTCTTGTTACTTGTGTCATAGTCTTGATCTCTTCAATAGCAGAAACCTTGTGATTGTAAGTAGGAGGAAAGGATTAAAGTACCTCAAAAATAATTTCATCTTCCTCTAATGTTCCATCAACACATCTAATTCCACAAACAAGATCATTCACCTTTAGTATAAAAGAATTGATGTTTTCATCCTCACTCATCTCCAATGCTTCACAATTCCCTTTCAAACTCTGCATCTTGGATTTCTTCACACATGCATCTCCTTCATGAAAAACCTCTAATTTTGTCCATATCTGATGTGCAGTTTCTAATTCCATGACATTTGTATATTCTATATCAGATAAGGTACTAACAAATGCTTCTTTTACTCTGATATTGTACTCAAATTGTTTCTTATCATCTGCAGTAGTAGTAGAAAGATCTAGAGAAGGATTGTAAGACTTCTTAGTGATATCCCAATTATCTTCTATGATACATCTTAGGTTTTTACTCATCTAACCCTTCCATATAGAATATTCAGTGCTTACAAATCTTGGACTCTCCTTCTTAAAGGTTGTCATCCTGAATCTCCTCAAGTGATCAAGATCCTGAAAGAGGACTTATCTCTGATACTAATTGTAGTGTCAGAAAATTGAAGCACTTCCATTTAGGACTGGTTTAGCTCTCTAAGTAAGTGGTTTGGGGTCATGTCAAACACCTTGAATAGGCCTCTGACTTGTTTCTGGCTTTTTCCCTTGTCCTGCCCCATTTTCCACTTCTTTTTTGCATAATTCTGGCATCCTAAATTGTAACTCTAAGATTCTTGACCTCAAGGTCAAGGTCAACCTCAAACCTAACCCAACCTTGACCCAAGGTCCAAATTTCAAAATCCCAATTTTTTTGGATGTCAAGTTTTGGAAAGATTTATTTCCCACTTCCGAGTCAGCTATTTCGGGCTTCAAAATGGTAAACTCTCAAATTATATTTAATTTGGGTCCATTTCTAGGGGTAAAGGTTTAAATGGGAATTTAATTCTCCTATGTAGGCCTCTCTAGAAGTTTGTGCCCTAGAATAGTATAAAAGGAAGCCTTCCTCTCTCATTTCAATCATCTCATCTTTTTTTCAATCAAACATTCCATATCTCCATCCCAAGAAAGCATTATCAATCAAGGAGGTATTCAAGAAATCATCTACATTAAAGAATTAAATTTCTCCATTGAAGATCAAGGATACAAGAATTCAAGCCTTTGGAGGGATTTGGTTCAAGCATTCAAGATTCATCATTCAAACCCTAGATCTATCCATCATGGTGGTGTGATCCTCCTTCAAGATCCTTTGTTGATTTTCAAGATCTATTCATTCTCCCTTCAAGGTAGATTCCAAGCATACAATCATGGAGGTTTTTATTTACATTTATTAGTTTTTAGTCCAAGCTTTCATATCAACATACTTGTTTACATTTCAAATACAATTTCATATCTATTGAATATCATAGCTTCATTATTAGATCTACTTCTACTACTTGCTAGCATTCTCTATTTCAATTCCATTTTTAAGGTTGATTCCAAATCGGGGTTTGACCAAGGCAAACCCATCATCCAAACAAAAAAATCATTTCTCTTGTAGGAACAGGTACAAAACAATGAATTGCAGTGTAGATCTGGACACCCTTTTTGGAAAACTTTCAGGATCCGTGAACAGAATTTCCATCAGAGCAATGTAGGTTAAGGTCGACATAAAGGGGTCAAGGTTGACTTTTATACCTAGGTCAAGGTCAAACTTTTCCATAAAAGTAGAAGGTTTCTAGGTTTTATCTATCTCTATGTTTCTAGGCCAGATCCGGTTGTAGAATTTCCCGAAACTAAGTACAGACACCAAAAAATAATAATTTTTGAATCTTCTACCTTTGAAGATAAGTGTTTATGTTTTATTAATTTTTGTATGTCCAAAACATTTTCAATCACACACCCACACATATTCTCAACACACACACATAGATATAAAAATATATCACTATATATTGTTATATCTTACATTTTGGTGAACTCGCGATAGAAAACTCTTTCTTTTTGGTGTTGGATGCTTTGCTTCCTTTCCTTAAGATTAGATTTATTTTTAGGCTCTTTCATTTTAAAATTCAAAAAACAAAAAAGTCTATATACTCTAAAAAATACAAAATTATTTCTTGCATTTCATTTACTATGAAGATTTTTAAGATGCTTTGGTGTGTGGCTATTTTTCTTATTATTCTCCTCTTAGCATCTCTTTATCATACTTATGATGTTTATGAGAGTATCATCCATTTCATTATGTTTTTCACTCTTCATGTTTCACTTTCCTATGCTATTGTGAGATTGACTGATACTAGTCTTGCTACTTTTAAAACTTTCATTAAAGATTTATGTGGCAGACTTATTTCTCTTTTGGATCATGTGAAGAATTTGGTAGATGATACACCATTTCCTAATCTTCCTAATCCTAATCCTATCCTTCCTAATATGATTCCTAACATTCCTAACATGCCTAATTCTCCATCTGTTATTCCTAGTTCTTCCCACACTTATGATGAGGCTCAAACAATGGTTGATGATGTAGATGTGTAGGAAATCTTGGATTTACCTTCCCCTTCTTATCTGATCCATGATGATATCAAAGGGAAGAGAAAATAAACTTCTTCTAAACCTATTCCTCCACCTTATACAATCTTTTCTCATGATCACAATAAAAAATCACCTCCTACAGAAGCTTTACAAGATATCTACACTACAGGATACAATATGCTAGCTAAACAAGGTTATAAGGGTTTAGGGCTTGGTGTTAATGAACATGGTATTAAGTATCTAGTTCATATATCCCCTAAATAGGATATGCATGGACTTGGCTTCCTACTATCTCAATTTAAGGTGGTTGATTTTGATCGTCACCCACCTCTTCATGTTCTTCTTCCAACACCTACCTTAGATTATCCTGATACTCCTCAAGATGTGGCTAAGAAGGTGTATGTTCAATTAATGAATTCCAAGAAATAAATCTTTAAACCTATACCAAAAGATGCTCTCTCTAAGTACAAATGTCCATTTCACTATATTAATACACATTTACTTGCTAATTGCATGCATTTCAAGTTGTATGTTAGAGAAAGAGCTGCTTTAGGAATTATATCCCACTCTCATGCGGTGTTACAATTCCTTCATAATTTTGATAAGGCGCATCCCCTTGACTCTTCAATAATGTAGATCTTTTCTCCTCTTTTCTTCTGACTGGGGGGCAAGAAGTCTTTCTTCCATTTCTCTAGGATCCATTATGCTCTTAGCATGTATGTTGTTTTGAGCTTAATTGGTTATCCTTTCTATATTTTATCCCAATGGTTTTTTATTATGTTCATAATCATCTATAGTTCTCTTTTATTATTCAAGATATCTTTTCTAAAGACATTTTTTTTGCAAAGGTATCCCTTGCTTTCATCCCTAGGGGGCAAGGTTCTTCCTTCTTTTTCTTTGTCTAGGGATCTGCTTTCCCTAGCATAGTGGAATTTGTTTATTTCGCAACATTATTTCATTATACTGACCAAGGTTTTGGCTATGGATATCCTTTTATGTGAGAGGATGTTTTCCTAGGTCATCACCTCTTCTTTATTTTGCAAATTATGTTCTTTATAAACTCTTTCCCTTGCTATAGGGTTAGCATTTGATTCCTTTGTTCCAAGATTCCTCTTCCTCTTGATTACAAGGGGCTTGATGATTGAATCTTTGGTCCCTCTTTTCTTTTCTTTGAAAGATGATATTTTATCCAAATAACTCCTCTATGATGGGGGTCTTGTTGATAAGATCTCTTTCTCTTTGAGGATCCTTTTTCCATAAGTGACATATCCTTTTCATGATTATCTATGCTCTTGGATGTAAGGGTCAATTCCCTTCATTAAGAATATAGTGTACATTATTGTTAACATGATATATCCTTACTTTTTGAAGTAGGTATCCTCTTTCTCTTTCTTATCATGTCTAGTAGACAACCACGATAAGGAGGGGGGCATATATAGGGTCTCCCTTATGCCGCATTTTTTCAATTTCAATATGCTAAATCCTTGGAAGATAATGCACATAAGTTGCTAAATCTTGAAGGGACGTGCATTTTTCAATTTCAAATATGCTAAATCCTCCGAAGGTAATGCACATAAGTTGCTAAATCTTGAATAGACACAAATTTTATATTCCATAGTGATACAAGAATGTGGATTTATGGGTATTTCAAAAGCCATCAGAAGACGCATTACAACTACAAAGAACAATTTTTGGGTGAACTATCAGGTTTTGCTAGCTGTTGGGATCTCCCTCCTTGGTGATTCACGATAAGGTGAGCATCTTACTGGGTGAGGTAATCACTCTCTCTTTTCTCTCTTTTCGATTTCATGCTAGTAGGATTAGATCATGAAGATATGTTATTTATAATGTTTCTCTTGTATTTTTTATGTAATCATTTATGCTTTTATGATAGCTTTCCAAATATGATATTAGTATAGGAAGCATTTCTTAGCAAGGTTTCCCTTGCTAGTTGACTTGGGTTTGTTTTTGTAATAACCCCTCTTTTTGTGTCTTTATTTTATCTTTGTTTTCACACCCTCATGCATGTATGTTGAGTTAGAATACTTGGCTTGGGGGCTCATGTCCTCAAATAAGTGATATTCTATCTTGTGGTGAATCCACTAGGATCTTTCTTCTCCTTTACCAAGATTTTTCATTGAATCCATACTCTTGCTAAAGTGGGGGCTAAATTTAGCATCAAAAAATGGAAGCACTTCCATTTAGGACTGGTTTAGCCCTCCAAGTAAGTAGTTTGGGGTCATGTCAAACACCTTGAATAGTTCTTTGACTTGTTTCTAGCTTTTCCCCCTATTTTACCCCAATTTTTACTTCTTTTCTCCATAATTCTGGCATCCTGAATTGTAACTCTAAGATTCTTAACCTCAGGGTCAAGGTCGACATTTTAGGTCAAGGTTGACCTTGACCCTGACCTAGGTCCAAATTTCAAAATCCAAAATTTTTTGGATGTTGGGTTTCAAAAAGATTTATTTCTTGCTTTTGGGTTGGCTATTTCGAGCTTCAGAACGGTAAACTCTCAAATTATATTTAATTTGGGTCCATTTCGAGGGGTAAAGATTTAAATGAGAATTTAATTCTCCTATGTAGGCCTCTCTAGAATTTTGTGCCCTAGACTAGTATAAAAGGAAGCCTTCCTCTCTCATTTCAATCATCTCATCTTTTTTTTCAATCAAGCATTCCATATCTCCATCTCAAGCAAGCATTCTCAATCAAGGGGGCATTCAAAAAATCATATACATTCAAGAATTCAAGTTCTCCATTGAAGATCAAGGATTCAAGCATTCAAGCCTTTGGAGGGATTTGGTTCAAGCATTCAAGATTCATCATTCAAACTCTAGATCTATCCATCATGGTGGTGTGATCTTCCTTCAAGATACTTTGTTCATCTTCAAGATCTATTCATTGTCCCTTCAAGGTGGATTCCAAGCATACAATCATGGAGGTTTTGATTTACATTTATTATTGTTGAGCCCAAGCTTTCATATCAACATACTTGTTTACATTTCAAATACAATTACATATCTATTGAATATCATAGCTTCGTTGTTAGATCTACTTCTACTACTTGCTAGCATTCTTTATTTAAATTCCATTTTTAAGGTTGATTCCAAACTGGGGTTTGACCAAAGAAAACCCTCATAAAAAAAAAAACCATTTTTCTTCCAGGAATAGGGATGGAACAATGAATTACAGTGCATATTTGGATACCCTTTTTGGTAAACTTTTGGGATCCACGAATAGAATTTTTGTCAGAGCATCGCAGGTCAAGGTCAACATAAAGGGGTCAAGGTCAACTTTTCTACCTAGGTCAAGGTCGACCATTTCTAGAAAAGAAGAAGGTTTTTGGGTTTTCTCTATCTCTATGTTTCCAGGCCAGATCTGGTTGCATAATTTCCCAAAACTGAGTACAGAAACTAGTAAATAATGATTTCTAAATTTGCTACCTTTCAAGATAAGTGTTTATGTTTTATTAAGTTTTGTATGTCCACAACATTTTCCATCAGACACCCACACATATTATCAACACACATACATAGATATAAAAATATATCACCATATATATTTTTATATCTTACACTAATCATTATAAAAAAGATAACACAACAACATAGAGGGGGGGAATGAATTAGTTGTGTCCCAAAACTCAAAACATCAAAAAAAATTTAACCTTTAATTTCAGATCTAAATGATGAACATTAAAACAAGATCACAACACGATAACCATGACATAACACCAAATTTTTTGACGTGGAAACCCTATTAGGAGAAAAAACATGGTGGGGATCAAACCCACAATATGATTTACTCTTTTAAAAGAACTATACCCTATTGAAGGTATTACAAGGGGAATGCACATGCATTGAGGCACATTTTCTAGAGCTCACTACTCAAATACAACAAGGGATACAACCCAAAGGAATGATCACTTCCTTACAACAAGTAGATGGACAAAAATCTATTGTGGAAAAGAATGTACTAATCATGAACCGAGTGATAGTATCCCCAACATGCCAATAGAGTTACAATGAAGTACACAATACATCAGATCTCTACTTCATTGTAGATTCAACTCATAGCTCTTCCCACAATATCTCATACACACACACATGATACTCTAGCTAAAAGGGTATTATGTCATCACATTTTTATGGTTCATCAACTTGTTTCTTTAAGGTTGGCCAAGGACCTAAATTAAAAATATTTAATCAAATACAATACAATCATCAATGAAATCCAAAAAATGTCAACTAAGACATAGAAAGGATCCAAGTCTCCATCCTCAAACATTATCTAGCTCCATACTTCACAACATGATCCATCACAACATGCTATACCATCATGTTAGCCAAGAACAATAAGAACACTGAAATGCCACATGAAAATCACCAAATCTGATCACATAACTCAATGAAATCTAGAAACATGAATAGGACACAATCTAGAAACATCAGAAAGAAACATGAAATTCCATAGAAACAACCAAAAAAACTTTGTTTCATAATTCACCATTATCTTTTCACTGTTCATTAGGAACACCAATCAGTAACCTCTGACACTCAAGAAAAGTAGCTTTCTAGCATCCAAATCATGAACCACTCAAGCTTGGGACACACATCCATGTCCTAAACTCACCACTAGGTTAGCAACTAAAAATATTACATAACTAAACCACATGGATCCGAACACTGAAACACTTTCTCTTCCTAAACACCCAAAATACCTGTCTATGATCAATCATCCATAATTCACTCAAATCACCATGCAAAACTTTTTAAATTGACATGATTTGACTAAAAACATCCTTGAAACCATTTTTACATTTGTAGCTTGTGATATTTAACAATATAGCCTTACAAAACAAATATTCTCACTAAAAATATGAGTAAAACTATCACAAACAATAGGAATATGTTGACATCAATGGAAAAACATCAATGCCAACACATATATGCATGATAATCCAACAATGTCCAACAAACACATGGTCATAAGGTGGACATGGAGCCTAGAAAATTGGTTATAAGTTCCTATTAGGACATTCCACTTGACAAGAACCAAATGAATATTGATGAATTTAAAGTTATCAAAAATTTCAAAAAGAGAGACAAAAAAGAAAAATAAAAAAGTTCTTGAAAATTATTAAAAAAAATTCAATTAAAGTTTAAGAAGCTAAACATAAAAGAGAGAAAATGAGAAAAGTGGGTCCCCAAGATTTAATGGAAAAAATGATGATATGTGTATACAAAGCATAATAGTTTTATGACACACTCTATGTATGTAGATCCCTAACCATACACGTCAACTTTTCTTCCTCCTTAATGAGAAGAAAATTTGATTCTTGTAGCACAATGACCTAATCTAGTAGTGCCTAAATCTTGGGATGCTCTAAGTTAATTTGTGTTATTTATTAGACTCTCTATATCTATTCTCCACTTTGATGTATCTAATTTTTAATAGCATAACTTGTGCAACCTTTACACTCTTTTTTTCATTATTTCTATGTAGAACTATGTTATGAGTGGTTTTACATGGATGATTATGTGACACTACTTTATATTTAGGGACACAAACTCCACAAAAGTATGATCCCCTCATACTCTAGAGTCCTTATATGAAAATAAAATTTATACAATAATCTTAAAAATATTTGTGTATGCCTACTATGTTTAGTAATTGAGTCACTCATCATTCTCAAGATAAAAATTGGGAACGATCTCTATGGAAACTCAAGTGAAAAAGTTGATCCACTCTCATGTGTTCACTATATATTATAAATCAAAACTAAAGCAATGACTCTATAAGCATAATATAGAATTAAGTATACATTTAGTTTTATAAAAATATTAAAATGCACAGTAAAAAACACATTCGCACCTAGTTCCCTAACCTATGAGTCAATAACTATAGGAGCATAATGTCTCAAATAAATTTTCAATAATACAATTATAATTATAGAAACCATTGTCATGATAAGGAACGACATAGTAGCTATCTACTTGATTCTTCCTTTATAGTCTAACTAGGGGCACCACTAGTAGATGGTAGTGATTGTGCCACTTGAAGTCAAGCATTGAACCTCTCACTATTTTTTCTACACCTTCGTATAATAGCCACCATTCTATCATTTTTACTGTAAATGCGATAATTTCCTCTTCCTCTCCACTCTCCTCCAACTGCTCTTCACCTCTTGTCCTAGTTTTAGTGACCTCGGGTCTCTTATAAGGGAATTCAATAGATATATTGGAGCTATTTATAATACCTTCAAATAGGAAAAAAATATTATTTTAACCTTGATATTATATACATAAAAAAGAGAGATATGGCATATCCCTCACTTTTATAGTTACTAATGGAAAAATATATAATTTTTTAATAGAATGATCTCCTTGTTTGGTTGTGGTATTGTTAGAATACTCATAATTAGGTATAAATATTGTAATTAATTTCACTTAATTTGAAAGTACCTCACAAATTAGTCATGGTATAAGGGGATGATTATGTGGTCAATAAAAATGATAAATAATCAACACTATCACATTTTCACTAATTGACAATCTCTCTTAATATAGTCTAATATTTACTTTTACACTATCAAGATAACATCTATGTTGAGTACTCTACCAAATGCCTATTTCCATAAAAGAATATTATTGAATATTATTGCCTCATAAATTGTTATTTGTGGTTATTCATTAATCTAAGGTACACCCCACATGGTCATTGCTGGATAAGTGGCCAGTTGCATATATGCAATGTTCTTAAAGTGCCATACCTAAAAAAGAGTAAAATTAATAATACCATAGCCCTAATGGTTGTTGTGGAAGCATAGGTCATGTTATAGGTAGTGGTATAGGTCATAGGAGAGGCTTGGAACTAGGTTCCATGTGCCTTTTAAGTCCTATCACCTAGAGTGAACACATGGACATAAGGTGGAATTGGAACCTAGAAATTTGGTTCTACGTTTTCTATTGGGATATACCATCTTATAGGAAGCAAAGAAACTTAAAATTATTAGAAATTTCAAAAAGAGAGACAAAAAAGAAAAAAGAAAAAGATCCAGAAAATTAACAAAGAGACATAAATCTACTTTTATTGCTCGTGAATTTTTTATAACGGGTAAGCTCCAAAAACATATAAAATATAATTTTATTTCCCTTATTCCTAATGTGGAAAAAGATAATAAAATGACCAATTATAGGCCTATTAGTCTCTATAATACTATGTAAAAGCTTTTCTAAGATAATGGTGAGTATGATCAAGCTTGTTCTAGGGATAAGTTGATCTCCAAAATCCAAAGGGGGTTTGTGAGTTGAAGAAATATACTTGATGCCAACATAACCACTCATGATATTATAAACTCTATGGAGGTAAGCAGGAAAGTAGGTATGATCTTAAAACTTGACATATCCAAGGCTTATGATTAGGTCTCTTGTCAATTCTCTTTGAAGTTATAAATTGATATGGTTTTAAAGAGAATTCCTTAATATGATAATAGAGTGTTATACCTCAAATAGATATATGGTTTTGGTTAATGGCTCCCCTAAAGGTTTTTTCTCTATGGGTTAAGGGTTGAGACAAGGGGAACCCTTGCATCCCCTCATTTTATAATAGTTGCTAAAGTTCTTGGAACAAATATTAAACATAATAGATAAATTAAGATGCTAAAAGGTATTAAACTAGCTTCCAACCTACAACCCTACTCACATCAATAACTTTATGATGATATAAATAGATTATTTGGTGAAACCTATATTTCAGAAGTGAAGAAATGGAAAGAAATCTTGGATAATTATGCTAAAGTGTCAAGGTAGAAAATTAAATTTGATGCAAGAGAAAGGCCAAGAGGGGCCAAACAATGGTACACCCTAATGATCTAGCTTGCTCAACAACACGTTGAAGAAACAACACACAATAGTGAGAGAGAGAATGCAAGACCTTTCATTAATTCTTATCAAATAGAATCATACATGCTGAGATGTAAGGACTTCCTGGTTAGGGCCAGAAATTACAAGGAATTATAGAAGTCTTCAAACATGCAAGGATCTGCCAACAATCTCTATTCTTACTCTCTTCTATCTTCTACCAAGAACTCCCTCCTAAACTACAACCAAACAACTACATTTATACAAGAGTCTACCAAACTGAGTCAGCCTTCAGATCCACAATCAATGGAAGGAATGGTCAGATCTAGGACCACACTCTTTCCAATGATGGATTCCAGCATTAAATCCATGACCCATAATAAATGCACAAGTCATCTCAACAGGAACTCAAAAGAAACCACTCGATAAGAAAGGATGACTGAGTAATAGTCAAGCATCACTGAGCACCAGAGAAATAATCAACCACCCAAAAGATAACTAACCACACTCGGTCTCCAAAGGAAACCAACCAACTCGGTCAAAGAAGGAACAGAGCAACACAAACAAACTCCAAAATGTTTTTGGTGACACAGGATTGCCAAGGGCCCAAGATGCTCCTGCATCAGACACTTGGGGTTATTTTGAAATGATTCTTTGAATCATTTGGTAGGTATGATCTGAGTTGCATCCAAATTAGACTATGAAATCCATGAACTATCTTCCATCGGTCTAATCTTCCATTTTACTAGATATTCCATATATTGTTTTCCTCTTGTATTTTTGCCAACTCTTTGCTTCAGGATCTTCTCAAATTGTTCATTCTTCTTCTTAGGATACTCTTTCTGTACTATCATTTCTTCATCAGGTTCATGATACTCATATAAATCAGTAATGTTGAAAATCAGTGATATGTCCATGTCATTGGGTAACACAATTTCATATGCATTTCCACTGTCAAATTTCTTCAAAATTTTGCAAGGTCCAAACTTCTTCATCTTTAGCTTACCATATGTTCCAATAGGAAATTAGCCTTTCTTCAAATGAACCATCACTTCATCACCAACATCAAAAATTTTATGTCTTCTTGATTTATTAGCTCTGTCTTTATATTTTTGATTACTTTCTTCTAGCTTCAGCTTCACATCTTCATGCAATGTCTTCATGTACTCAGAAAATTTCACTCCTTCAACACTTCTCTTACTTTCATCAACAATGTCTCTCAAATCAGATATACCTCTTGGTTGTGTGCCATTCACAATCTCAAATGGTGTCTTTCCAGTACTCCTATTCACTAAATTATTGTATGAAAACTCTACTTGTGCTAACACAGAATCCCAATTACTTAGTGTGTCTCCAACTAAACATCTCAAAATATTTCCCAAACTTATGTTCACAAATTCAGTATGTCCATCGATTTGTGGGTGAAATGTAGAACTATATTTCAACTCAGTGCCAAATTTCTTCCAAAGGGTTTTCCAAAAGTATCCAACAAACTTACTATGTCGGTCAGAGATAATACTCCTCGGTAATCCATGTAATCTGAAAATTTCCTTAAAGAAAAGATCTGCTACATGTACTGCATCTGATGTCTTTCTACAAGGTATAAAATGTGCCATCTTAGAAAATCTATCCACAACAACAAATATAGAATCATTACCTCTTACTGTCTTCAGTAAGCCAAGAACAAAATCCATACTGATGTCAATCCAAGGTTTCTCAGGTACAACAATCAGTACATACAATCTAGTATTCTGACTTACTCCTTTTGCAACTTGATAAATTCCACAAATTTTCACAAATTTTTGAACATCTTTATACAACTACGGCCAATAGTATTTCTCCTTAAGAAAATTCCATGTTTTATCAATAACAAAATGTCTAGCCAAACCACTACTATGTTTCTCCTTTATCAAATTAGTTCTCATTATTCCTCTTGGTATACAAAACTGAATACCTTTAAACAACATACCTTCCTAAATAAAATATTCATCCCATTTAGTATCTTGTTGATCTTGAATAGGTGCTCTGCACTTTCTCCATGGCTCAGAAAAATCAGGGTCAAACTCATAAGAATCTCTCATCTCATCAAAACCAAGAACTTCAATTTTCATCTCGGTCATCAAAGATCTTCTTCTACTCAATGCATCAACAACTCAGATAGTGACTCCACTCTTATGCTTTATCACAAATGTATAGCTCTGCAAATACTCAACCCATTTCATATGTCTCTGATTCAACTTATTCTAGCTACCCAAATATTGTAAAGCCTAATGATCAATATACAACACAAATTCACTTGGTATCAAATAATGTATCCATTTCTTCAATGCTTGAACAATAGCATAGAATTCTTGATCATACATAGAATATTTCCTTCTAGCATCATTCAACTTTTCACTAAAGAAGTGTTAAAAATGATAAAGAATAACAATGGAAATGCAGGAAATTATTTAATTCAAGAGTGAGGAGTTAGGAAAATACCATGAATTAGTGCAAAATCTAGGAGCATACACCAACAAAGCAAAGAGGAGACAAGAATTTGAAAGAGGAAAGCAAAGAAAACCCCTTGTGAATTATGAATGAGGCATGAAAAGCCTAAAAAGAAAGAGAGAGAATATGAGCACTTAGCTCAATACAATATGATAGAACTACAAGAGAGAGAGAGAGAGAGAAATTGTGTGAGAGAAATGTGAGAAAAATTGGTGTTGAGTGTGAGGAGAAATATCTCTATAAGTAGAGATGAGTGAAGGAGTTCAAAATGTAACTCCCATGTGCATGTAAGCCACATTCATAAGAGTGTGTGGGCCAAGTGTGAGGTTCCTCTTAAGGAGGAAAAAAACTAATTTACAAATTACAATAAATATTTGTCCTCACATATTCCACTAGAGGATGAAATAGAATGTAGTGGAAAGAAGACAAAAAAGAAGTATATTAGGATACCTTGGCTTATATCCTAATATATTACAACAAGAAAAGAAAAAAAGTATAACCTTGGTTTATAAATACACCAAGGAAAGATTACAAATTCTAACAAGAAGCAACAGGTTTACCTTCTTGACTCAACATAGCTCCAATTACACTTTTACTTGCATCACATTGGACTTGAAATACCTTACTGAAATTAGGTAATGCCAAAACAAGTAATTCAAAAACCTTCTACTTTAGAGTCTCAAAACTTTTGTTAGCTTCATGTGTCCACTTGAATTCCCTTTTATCTCCTCTCATAGTCTTAGTCATAGCATTACAAATTGAACTGAAATTCCTTATGAACTTTTGGTAAAAACTTGCCAAACCATGCAATGATCTTACCTCACTAGCATTCACAGGTGTAGGCCAATTCAAAATAGCTTCAACCTTTTCAAGATCCATCTTCAAACCATCATCTGAGATCACAAATCTAAAATACACAATCTCCTCTTTCATGAATGAACACTTTTTCAGATTTATCAGCAACTTTTCCTCTTTCAATCTCTGCAAAACTTGTCTAACATGCAACAAATGTTCTTCTCTGGTCTTACTGAATATTAGAATATCATTAGGACATACAATCACAAACTTACCCAATAATTTCTTCAAAAATTCATTCATCAGCCTCATAAAAGTACTTGGTGCATTTGTTAAACCAAAGGGCATAACAAACCACTCATACAAACCTTCTTTTGTCTTGAAAGTAATCTTCCATTCATCACCTTCTCTGATTCTGATCTGATGATACCCACTTTTCAAATAAATTTTGGTGAAATACTTTGCTCCAGTCAAACTATCCATTATGTCATCCATTCTTGGTATAGGAAACCTATACTTCACTATTATCTTATTGATTGCTCTAGAATCAGTAAAAATTCTCCATTCTCCATTCTTCTTAGGTGCCAATACATTAGGTACTGCACAAGGAATTAAACTTTCTATGATCAAACCTTTCTCTAGCAACTCTTGAATCTGTCGGTTCAATTCCTGATTCTCTATAAGTGTTAACTGATGAGGTGCCTTATTCAGTAAACTAGCTCCAAGGATTAGATCCATACAATGATCAATACTTCTTTTCTATGGCAAACCATCAGGTACATTATCAAAAATGATATCACTGTACTAGGTGAGTAACTTATCAATCTCCTTAGGGATATTATCCTCTTTTTCCTTACTTGATTTGTTAGGAATCACAACAAAACATACATCATTCTTACTCAAAGAGTTAACAAACTTTCTTCCCTCCATCAAACAAACTTTCAAAGATGTGCAAACATTACTAACAAGTTCTTCCATCAAAGGTAACAAGATTTGCTTCTTTCCATTAACCACAATAGTATACTTATGCAATCTTCCATCATATATAACATGTCTATCATATTGCAAAGGTCTACCCAATAAAATATGACAACAATCTATAGGCATGATATCACATAACACCTTATCATAGTACTTTCCAATCTTCAAATTCACATAACATTGTTCACTTACCAAGAGTGTATACTCATCTTTGATCCATGATATCTGATAGGTCTTCAGATGTACCAACCTTTCCAACTGTAACTTTGTGACCATCTCTTTAGATGCCAGATTCTCTGAGCTACCACTGTCAATGATTACCTTCCAAAATTTGTCAGAAACTCTACATCTGGTCTTGAAAAAACTTTTCCTTACTAGATCTTCCTTTTTTCTTTCATTCCATAGTGCTCTCCTTACCATCAAGTTATTTTCTTTCTTAGGTTTATTCGGTGACTCTTCTTGCACCAAAGCATTTCTACTACTACCAGCCTTCTTACTAGCATGTGTACATTCAAAAGATCTATGTCCTTCTTCTCCACAATTGTAACAAGTTCCTCAGAATCTTCCTCTACTATAACCACCTCGGTAGTTACTGCTTCTACCTCTAGATGAAATTTCACCTTTCCACTCGGTCTTGCCTTTGTCCAGGTTTTCCTTTTATGGTTCAAATCTACCATTTTCACCATTAGATCTACCTCTTCCTCTAGGGAATCTACCACCTTGACCTCTTTTATTTTTCTCATGTCTCTTGTTCAATTTCTCCTCAGCCTTCAATGCAAATTGATAAGCCTCTTCAATGTTTTCCAACTTGACCAAATTGATTTCCTCTTGGATGGAAACTCTCAAACCATTCAGGTATCTACCAATTCTTTCCACATCATCTTCATCATGTCTAGATCTGATATCTAATCTATAGAATTCCTAAGTATATTCTTTTACTGAGCTATCTTTCTACCTTAAACTTTGCATTCGCCGAACTAGGTTAATATGATAATCATAAGGTAAGAACTTTCCTTTCAACTTATTCACCATTTTATTCCATACCTTGATCTTGTCTTCGCCTTTCCTCTTTGTGAGGCCTCACCCTAGACCCGTCATAGCTTTTCCATTATCGTAATGGTAGCCCTAGTAATTGGCTTAATGTTTTGATTAGCTTAGTTGATTTTACTCTTTTAGACAAAGATTTGATTATTGTAGATGAGAATACATTACATTTTATGATGCTTTTTATACTCACAATGCTGACTTTATGATACATTATGACTGATATTATGATGATTGATTTAGATGGAATACTGAGATGTGCAATTAGGGAATTTATGTCAATATGAGTTGTTAGGAAAATGAAAATCAAGAAATGAATAAGGTTGAGATGTGTATTTCATTTTAGGTTAAATGTTAGGTGATGAATTATTGATGACTATTTTATGATATAATTATATGAATTCCAATTTATGGTATTTTGATTTATGAATGTTGGGATGAAGTGATGGATTTTATACTCTTATGTAAGTAACTAGGAAATGGAGTTTCAATTCGATTATGATACGATGAGATTTCTATTATAAATTGAAATGTTAATTATTTAGGTGAAGTTTATGAGTGTCATGATGACTTTTAATCGCAATGGAATTATATATGCAATGATTATGCTACAAGTTTAATTTAGTGATGAATGAAATATTTCATGATGAATTGTATGTATGTTTTAGATGAATGATTATGCCATGTGAAAGTTTGGCTTAATTATGATTAATTTCTTGAGAATTATTTGATTATGAAATTTATAAAATTTACATGTATATTTCCTTGGACTACTGATATTGGACTTGAGTGTGTAGGGAAATAGGCCATGGTAAATGTGGGGAACCATCGCAGAGACCAATGTGAAAATCAGTTTAAGCCAAGGTTGCTTCTAGTGAGAAGCCAAAAACCTCATTGTAATGTATTTAATTCGTAAAAGTATGATGCATGAATGTATTTGATTTATTTGTTAATTGTAAATGTTATTTATGTGAGAATGCCCAAGTGGACATGCCACATGGCTTGTGGTGTATCATTTTTGTTGTGTCACTTAACACATGTGTGTGTATTTGTGGCCATGACATGCCCACTTCGGGATTGGTTGAACACCAACCTAGGAAGGTACCCTTTAGAATCCCCATGAAAATCACTTGGTTAGGGAGCTTGAGGTTATGTCATCTTGGAATTTCGAATTTGAGCTTCACATGAGTTTTTGGGAGGCTTAAAAGGTGTCTAGGGAAGTGTTAGGGCCATTTTTATTAAACCCACTTGATATACCTATGGGTAAGGGTATTTTTAACCATAGGATAACCCCATGTTGACCAAAAGACCCCTCCAAAAGTTGGATTTTCAAAATGGCCGAAAATCCACTTTTGAAGCAAGGTCTTGGGTAGAGTTTCATCCAATAAGGATACTAGTCTTTGGTCCACTTTCTGGGCAACCTTTTTAGGAATCCATATTTGGAAACCATGTAAGAAGCTTGGGAAGGTCATCCAATTAGAGTGAGATCCTATCCCTAGGAGAGTGTGCGGAGGCCTTTTTAGAGGGGACTCTTCTTTTGGAAGAGTTTGACACCCACTCTCTAGATTTAGAGATTTGCTAATTTGGAGAGGACTATGAAAAGTGAAAAAGCTCTTCATCAACTTTTTTCTTTAGCTTGGATCAAGGTTGGTGGTATTCTTCATTTTTATTATTCTTGTTTTCATGTTGAGAGAAAGAGCTCTCTTGTATATTATTTGTTTGTATGCAAAATTTAGCTATTATGTTTCTTGTAGTGTATGTGTTGAGAACTTGTTACTTTTGTGATAATGGAGGATTTGTGAATCTTAAGTTTTGTTGTAGTGTTATTTCCTTTTTGTTGTGAAAGGTTTTTATGGATGTTATGAGAATCATGAGCTTGTTGTTGAGCATGATTTCTTAGCATTGTAAATGTGTAGTTTCATTTGTTATTTTTTGAAGTTTTTTGTATGTGTTGTAGTGTTTTGTTGAGGGAGTTCTCAAGGCCATACTCACCCTTGGGAGGGAAGAGTAGCTTTGGGGGTGAAGGGTATTGTTGGGACATTCAAGGGTGTAGAGTCTCTCCTTGGATAGGAGAGGGATGAAACATGGATGTATGAGCTCCATGTAGCCATCTCTATTATATGTTTTGTATATTGGGGGTCATAAGGAGTTTATTGAGATTGTTGTTTGTGGTGAAAGATTCATGATGAGGAAGCCAAGTGATGGCTTATCTCTTATCATGAGATGTGCTTTCTCCCATTGAAATGGTTCCACCTTCACCCCTCTTTTTGAGTCATTTTGAGACTCTTTGTGTTAACCTTGGAAGGGAGTTTTCATTGTGTTTGTGTTTATATGTTGTTGTTATTGTGGTTTTCTTGTTTGTCTCCTTGTCTTTGTGATGGTTCCCCTAGCTCGGGGGTGGCTTCATGTTAGGTTGGGAGGTGAGAACTCCTTGGCCTATGTATTTTTATTGCAGGAATTTGGAGCCATTGAAGACTTCATGGTTGGAGTTGAAATCTTGAAGGGTTGAGGATGTTTTCATATTTGAGTTGCATCACTTTTTTAGTAAGATTATTGTTATTGTAAGGGAGTCATGAGAACCCCTTGAGATCAATGTAATTGTTTTGTAATGGAGCTAACACTCCAAGAATTGTGTTTGTATCAAAGTGTTGATGTATCAAGTTGTGAAGTAATTGTATGAAAATTTTGTTGGTAGCTTTATTCTTTTTGAAGATATTGTACATTGTTCAAGGGAAGTTTGTGTATTCATGTTTTATACAATCTGAAAGATACAATGTATTTTTTTTATAAAAAGAAATGTAAAGATTGTTGGAATAGTGTTTGAGAAGACTTGTTTACTTACTCATTGTTAAATTTCTATGAATACATGTTGAAAAATTATAAGAAGAAAAATTTAATGTAGAATCAATATAGATCTTGTAAAAGTATCCTTTGTATAGAAATGTTAGTGCAAAGGAAATGATTGATTGAAAATAAACTTTCTCTTTCTCTTTGATTACAAGTTCACTTAATATTTTGATGTTAGTATAATTGCTATGAAACAATAGACTCAAAGAAATAAATTATATAAATGTTAAATATAGACCATCTAATCAAAAATCCCTTTTGATAAGTCAAATAAAACTAGTCTTGAAAATATAAAGAATGAAGTAGAAAACAAATCAAATAAACAAGCCAAAAGAAAAAAAGTTGTGAAATTGAGACCTACGTGTCTATGGAAAATGTATGGGAAAAATTCCCATACATTTTCTCATTACACAGTCAATAGAATATAATTTCTCCCACCCACTTGGCTATGATGGCAAATAAATTAGTTTAAAAAAAACCTATTAACCCCTTACCTAAGAGCCTAGTCATGTGGGGGACCCACCTGGGTCTCCACCCAAAATAGAATAGGCTCATCTAATAAAATATTAGAATCCCTAAAGGACCCACGTTGGTGGCATTTCAAATTTTATAAAAAAAAATATTAAATTGAAAGAAAAAAAAAATATTGTATTAAAAGTGCCTAGCGCACTTGTGTTAAAAAAAAAATTTAATTCAAAAAAATATATAAAAAAAGAGAGTTTTGTATCAAATTTTTTTTTTTTTATAAAAATAATATATATTTTGGGTGGGGTCGCGAGGGACCCACCCCCTGTCCTCCCTGCCACAACAAGAGACCTGCCGCAGTAGGTATCCACCGCGCACGACAGGCAGGGCTTGCTACGGCAGACCTTCTGCCGTGTAGCGGCGACCCCACGTGGGGACCCGCCACCCAGTCCTTTGGGACTTTAAAAACTTACATGAAGATGGGGAGGGGGGGGGGTAAAAACAAAACCCCCTTAATAAATTTTGATTTATTTTAAATTTTTCATTTGATAGTTTATTATTTTATATTATATATGTTATTTAATATTAATAATGTTAAATAATATAAATAATATTTATTTATTTATTATTTATATTATTTAATATTATTAATATTAATTGATATATATAATATTTATTAATTTATATTTAATATTTAATAATAATGCTAATTATTATATAATATTAATTAATATAATTTTTGTTTGATAATCAGATAATTTAGATTTGTTATTATATATATATATATATATATATATATATATATATATATATATATATATATATATATATATATATATATATATATATATATAATTAGATGATATTGATTAATTGTTATTAATGTTTAACTTATTTATTTTATGATTTGACAATTATATTAATTAAGAATTACTAATTAATATATTTACTATTACTTAATAATTAATTTATTCACCCTCCTAAATAATAGTTATATTAATTACTATCAATTGATATAATTATTATTTAAATTATGTTTTATTTAATCAGTTAAAGGTGGATAGTAAGTTTTTAAAGGGTGAGTATTATGGGTTAATTTATAGGAAATTACAAGTTAAATTGTAATCTCATTTGATGATCAATGAAACTTGTTAGTCATTATTTAGCTAAATAGATTCTTGATATATTATCACAATGCCCTAATCAATGAACCGTAATGAATCATTGAAGTAAAGCATTGGCAATAGGCTCAATTTTCTGGTATGAGTATAGCTTAAATTATAAGTTGGTTACTACCACAAATGAACTTAATGTTAGGTTAACCTTGGTTGCAACTTCACTATCTAGATCTAATCCCTTGATTAAAAACTAATTCATCTTGTAACCTTTACCACCCAACGTTGTAAAGGAAGATTGATACAATTCTTTTACGAACTTTTGTCTTAGTCAACTATTGGCCCTTAACCCTAAACATAAGCTTATTACCTTTCAAAAAAAAAGTTGGTGTGTTTTTGAGTGAAAATTGTGGGCATGACACTCTTCCTATCCAATTGCAGATGTTCCCACCATAAGGATGCATGACTTTTCAACTTTGTGCTTGCAATCTTCACTTTCTTGTCTTCAAGAATGTTTTCATACTCAAAATACTTTGCCATCTCGGTGATCCAGTCCATCAATTCATCAAAATCTAGCTTTCCACCATACTCAGGAGGATTGAAATGTGGTGTAGACTTCAGACTTGTCAAAGCCTTAAAAAATCTTTCTTCACCTTGATCCATAATAGGTGCAGGTTCTGCATTCGCCTGTTCTTCCTCAACTTCATCATCACTAACATCTTCAAGATGTTTGCCTCTTCTCTAGGCTATTTCAATGAATTCTAGTCTAGAAGCAATATGCCTTAGCATATCTTCCAATCCTGGATCTGCAGCTCACCTCCCATGAACCATCTTGACAACCCTCTAGGGCTTCAAGAGGAACCTTCAAACTTAGATCTGTAGACCTAGATCAATATCTAACCTCACTCTGATGCCACCTGATGCAAGAGAAGGGCCAAGAGGGGCTAAACAATGGCACACCCTAATGATCTAGCCTACTCAACAATACACGGAAGCAACAACACACAACAGTGAGAGAGAGAATGCAAGATCTTTCATTAATTTTCATCAAATAGAATCATACATGCTGGGCTGTAAGGCCTTCCTAGTTAGGGCTAGATATTACAATGAATTATAGAAGTCCTCAAACATGCGAGGATTTTCCAACAATCTCTATTCTTACTCTCTTCTATCTTCTACCAAGAACTCCCTCCTAAACTACAACCAAACAACTACATTTATAGAAGAGTCTACCGAACTGAGTCAGCCTTCAGATCCACAATCAACAAAAGGAACGGTCAAGTTTAGGACCACATGCTTCCCAATGATGGATTCCAGCATTAAATCCATGACCCATAATAAATGCACAAGTCATCTCAACAGGAACTCAAAAGAAACCACTCGGTAAGCAAGGATGACCGAGCAATAGACAAGAATCATCGAGTGCCAGAGAAACAATTGACCACCTAAGAGATAACTGACCACACTCAGTAAGCAAAGGAAACTGACCAACTATTGACAAAGTCAGTCAAAGAAGGAACTGAGCAACATAGACAAACTCCAAAATGTTTTTGGTGACACAGGATTTCCAAGGACCCAAGATGCTCCTGGATCAAAATTCCATAAAAAAAAGTTTTATTTTTTTAATGTGGATAGAAAAATCCAAGAATTTTTTTCTAAAATTATGGGTTGTAATTCTACTTCCCTCCCTGACTCCTATCTGGGGTTACCCCTATCTACCAAGTTCCCTCCTCTAGCTTACTAGAATAATCTGATAGAAGGATTTCAAAGAAAGTTGGCAGGGTGAAAGAAAAGCTTCTAATTCAAGCAATTAAGATCCAACTTCTCAAGACATTTCTCTAGAACATCCATGCATTTCCTTTCTTTATTTAAAATCCTAGGATTAGTTACTGATAATATAGAGAAAATTCAAAGGAACTACCTATGGACTAGTACAAAGCATAAAATGAGATTCAATTTGATTAAATGGGAAATTTTTTCTACTCCTAAGATGAATGGTGGGTTAGGCATTAGAAAGATCAGAGTGGGTGGTCCCACAATATAGTGTGTCCCACTTTTTTAGACATGCTGATTTTTACTAAAATAACACATTTTTAATAAAATATGATGATTTAAGCCTTGAGAGGTTCCTTTTGAAGGAATTAATTACAAATAGTTAGCTCAAAGCATCTTAGATTAAAAAAATATTGATATAACATCTATAATCCTCATTCATACATACAATGGAGTCTCCTTTGTACCTATTCAAATGCTGACAAAAAATCACTTTGACTTTATGTTTTGGCAGATCAAATGAATCCATTTGAAAAACCTATCTATGTAGTATGATGCTATTCAGAACAAGATTTATAATGAATAGAATTTTAATACATATTGAGTTCATTATCACTTTTAAATATTACTTTAACTAAACATATGTTGTTTGGTCATTCAACAACTTGTCTCTTCAAGACTTTAGGAAAAATAGTAAATTACAAAAAAAATTATGAAAAATATGTAGGAAAAGAGTATTTGTGTTATCTTTCTATTAAAAAAACAAAAAATAATTTTTGATATAGACAGATCAAGTTAGAGTGATCCAAGTGATCTTATGTCTAAATTATAGTAACTATCACTTTAGAACTTAATAAAGTATGAAATATTGACCCAAAATGAATGAAACCAACTGCATCTTTTAGATATTGAAGTTAAAAATATAATCTTGAAATAATTACATTGTTAACATATTTTAAAAAAAAAGTTATGTTGATCCAAGTGACAACAACTCCTTAAAAACACATTTTTTCACACAAACCACTTTTTGAAGGAGAAGGGAAAATGAATTTAAATGAATTTTAATTTTTTTAGAAAAATATATATAGAAACTAGAAAGAAAATTCTAAAAGACTCTAGTTTACATCATCTTCAAATTCGTAATAGTTTTGCGGCAACAGGTGTTCGAAAGTGAAGTTTTTTCTCAAAATATTGATCTCTGTGTCAAAGTTGGTAAAAAAGTGGGACACACTATTGTGGGACCACCTGAGTATTTAACAAAGACATAAAGACCTAATTGTAAAATTTGGTCAGCTCTTGATTCAGAATAAGGATTGGGTTAAAATCATAAAACCTAAACATCTTCAAAATAGACCAGGTGATTCTTTTCTGTATGAGGTTGAAATCCTCTCAGGATCTCCCTTATGGAAGAGATTTTTAAAAATTAAAATTATCATCTATAAGAGTAGTAGAAGAATTATTGGTGATGGTAAAGATTCAAGAATTTGTGAGGATATATGGGGTAAAGATAAGCCTCTGGTTGTTGTCAACACTTTCAAGAATATAAGAAAATCCCTCATTAAGGAAAATAGAGGCACTATGAACAATTATTTGATATGGTAGAATAATAAAGATAATTGGAAACATTTTGAAGAATAGATTCAAAAGAGTGGAGGAGGACCCTTACAAGAGAGAAGACATCTTGAAGAGGAAATTGATAACATGCTACACCTACTACCTGATTGCTCCTTGTTTTCCACTTTGAGCAGAGATGAATGGATTTGGAGTTACAAAAGATGAAGGACTTTCACTATTTAATCAACATATTGGTCTATGGAGCCTTACGAGGATAATAGCCAATTATGGAAGAATATCTATATTCCTCATCTAATCCTAAAATTAAATAGTTTCTAGTAGATTTTAGCTCATGGGAATGTGTTAACCATTGAAAAATTAAATAAGAGAGGTTTTTCAATGGTTAATAAGTGTATCTTATGCTCTCAGATAATGAAAAATATTGGTCATTTATTCCTTTTCTACTACAATTACTTGGAAATTTGGAACAAAATCCTCTCTTTGCTTCAAGTTCCCTAGGCCACCCATATGTCTATGAAGTGTTTGATAGTTTAGTATAAATATTTTAATTTCAAAAATCTCATCATTGAAAACTAGTACATGCAGATCCCCCTGATGGTGACCTAAACCATTTGGAAGGAATGCAATAATAGGGTTTTTAGATACTAATCAAGAAATACACTTGTGATTTCTCAAATCATAAAAAAAAAATCAAGGAGAACTTGAATGCTTCTTCATTTGGAAAGGGGAAGGTTATCTCTACCCTAAAAGAAGCTAAAATTAAATAGGTTTAGGGATTAACTCATAATCTCTTTAACATAAATTTGTTAGATATCCTGAGAAAAAAGAATACTAATTGGATCCCACCTAATGAGGGGTGGATTAAGTGCAAGTTTGATGGTTGTGAGAAAGGGAACCAAAGTGTTTCTACTGATAGATGGTTGATCAGGGATTGGAAAGGGAACTTCATAGAAGGGTAATGTAGGAATTTAGAAAATAGATCGAATAAAAAAGTTGAAGCCATGGATACTTGGCAATAGATTAAGAGGTTGAGAGACCATAAATACCAAAAGTTTTTCATAGAGGGGGACTCAAAACTTATAATTGACCATATAAAGGGAAAGGTTGACTTCTTGTAGGATTTAAAGAGTCTCATAGAGGATTCCAAGAGAATGTTAACTACGTTTTATATGTATGAAATTTTTGATAGGCTCAGGGAATGTAATAGAGATATGGATGACATTGCTAATATGGGCTTAAACTCCCAATATTTGAGATTTATTAAATTTAATCAATGCCCCAATGGGCTAACGAAGATTATTGTAAATGAAAGAAAATAGATGAATTTATAAGATTTTGACTCTTTAAATTCTATGGGGAACAAGGTGGTGATTAGCAAGATGAGCATGACTTTTTGGATGGAACACAAGAAAATGAAAAGATGGGGAAGAGTTGTTGTCATGGGTCAGGTTTCTTAGGCTGAGAATGTCAAAGAGGAGAACAATGCCCATTTTTTCAAATTTAAAAATTGGCATAAAGAGATGATTTATAGAAAGAGGATAAATAGTTTATTTAATTCTAACCATTTGGTTAGTCACAAAATATGAAGCACTTAAAAATTTCTTTATTTTTGGATTTTTAGTAATAAAAGAACTAATAATGATTACATTGGTAGGTGTGGAAATGAAAGATTTAATATTTGAAGGAAATTGCATATGATATCACATGGAAAAGATTGAGTCCATAAGATTTAATTAGAATAAGGATAGATTAATTGATCAACTAAATATTCCATGAGTGGTGAGGACATTGTTAAGGCCAAGTGGTTTAAAAAAAATTCCTTCAATAATCTCATAGATCATTTTGGAATAATAATAGTAAAGCATAGTATCCAAAACATGATGAAGATTGATTTGAGGGAAGGACAAATGTTAATGTTCTAGAATTAAAAAAACAATTTAAGGAAGGGTTGAGATTTTTATTGGAAATAATGAAAGAGGGTTTCTCTAAATTATAATTCCATTGGGTATAGTGGGCCTTACCAGATGAATGCCTGTAGTATCCAATTTACCAAAGTGACAGTGGTGGGTGGCCATATGAAGAGATCAAGACCTAAATGATGTGAAAAGATTATGCAAAATTTTGGCCTCTAGAATCCATTTGTTAATGTAGAGTTGACCCCTTACTTTCAAGCTATGATAATTTATAATAGAATTTTATCAACCAAATTCAACAATTCCTAACATAAAGGTTTTGTTTCAATTGGTAGTATTAAGTTTCAAGTCATGATAAACATGATAGAAGAAGATAAGGGGTTGAAATGTGATAGAGAGAAAGTGGAGAAATAGAGCTCTAGAGAATATAAAGATAATATGAATAAATTATCCAAGAAGGGAGAGAAAGTGGTGGTGGCCTATAATGAAAATGGGTATGAAAGGTCCCTTCTTCCCACTCCTTACACTATGGTTTGTGGTCATGTTATGAATTATTTTACCTTAGAAGGTAGATATACCACCTTTCATGGTTACCATTTCCCTATATTGAGCCATATTAGAAATGAGAAAAAGATAAACATGACATTTTTATTGCTTTCACCCCTTAATAGTAGTATTGCTAAAGGAGCTTCCCCACTTTGCACTAGGGATTAACTTATTTCCTTTCACAACATGAATTTGATAAATCCCCTTTTAGGAGACATTTCATATCTTATCCTTAGGCTAAAGATGATATGAAAAAGGACCCTCTGCACAGTTCTATATGCATTGAACTTATAGAAAGTAACTCGTTTCCTAAAAACCCTAACCCTAAGAAGGGTAAAGCCACCAAACCCCATATTAAGAAATATCTTGAAGTTGAGATTCTGGATACTAGCCCTGAGGAAATGAAATGCCCTAAAAGAAAGCCAAGCCTAGACAAGGTAAGGAAAATGGGAAAGGGCAAAAAGGATGGTATTTCTTTTGTTGATATTAAAGAAGTGGAAAAGAAGAATGAGGAAATGGAAACACATGAGGATAAAACACATGCAATGGGTTTTGGAGAAATAAAATCAACTCAATTTCTTAAAAGTGAACTTAAAGGGAAGAAGATCGAAGTGTAAATCATCCCTAAAATTTAATTTGAGTATGAGCATAAGGAGGAGGAAGCCTAGGATAACTCTGAGGATGATGACTATAAAGGTGGTAGGGTTATTTTGATGAGGAGGGTAAAGAAAAATTAGTTGATATTGCTATTAATTTGGGTGACTACCAAGAGGTTTTAAATAGAGCTTGTGTGTCCCCTATTTATAATAAAGATATGGTTAATGATGACGTAGGGCAAGTCAGGATGAGGGGCAAAAGGCACACCCTAATCCAGATCTACCTTGCATAGATCACACATAGATGTAATTACACAACAAGTGAGAGAGAGAATGCATATCAAATTCTTTATTTTATCAAATAGATTCATACATGTCGGGCTGTAAGGCCTTCCTAGTTAGGGCCAAATATTACAACTTATTTACAACAACACTCCAACATGTAAGGATTCATAAACTATCTTCAATCTTTTAACTCCTAACTGCTACCAAAAATTTCTCCTAAACTACAACCAAAAACTAAATTATATACAAGAGGCTACCAAAACAAGTCGGGCTTTAGATCCATTATTAACAAAAGGAACAACCTGATCTAGGTCTAAACACTTCCCAATAATTGATAGCAACATTAAATTCATGACCACAATTAAATGCACAAGTCAGACTTGAAAGGAAACTACGACAAACAACTTGGTAAGCAAGGATAACTGAGTGCCAGGAAAGGATAACCGAGCACCAGGGAATTAATCGACCAACTCGGTTAAAGAAGGAACCCGAGAAACTACCGAGCCAACTCGGTCAAAGAAGGAACCGAGAAACCCATAAAACTCAAACTTGTTTTTGGTGACACAGGATTGCCAAGGACCCGAGATGCTCTTGCATCAGACACCTGGGTTTGTTTGAAATTATTCTATGAATAATTTAGTAGGTACAACACAAGTTGAATCTAACTTAGATTGTGAAATCCATGAACTATCTTCAATCAGTCTATTCTTCCACTTTACCAGATATTCCATATATTGTCTTCCTTGTGTGCTTATGTCAACTCTTTGTTCTAATATATGCTCAACTTCTTCTATTTGTCTCTTAGGATAATCATTTAGTACTGTCATTTCTTCATCTAATTGATGGTAGTCATACAAATAAAAAATGTTGAATATAGGTGATATATCCATGTCATCAGGTAACTCAATCTCATAAGTATTTCCACTATCAAATTTCCTTAATATCCTACAAGGACCAAATTTCTTCATTTTCAGCTTCCCATATGTTCCAACAGGAAATCTACCTTTCTTCAAGTGTACCACTACTTCATCCCCAATTACAAAAGTCTTATGTCTTCTTGATCTATCAGCTCTATCTGTGTATTTCTGATTACTTTTCTCCAATTTATTTTTCACTTCTTCATGCAATGTCTTCATGAACTCAGCAAAGTTTATTCCTTCAACACTTCTCTTTTCTTCACTAGCAATATCCTTCAAATTTGATATACCTCTCAGTTGTATGCCAATTACAATCTCAAAAGGTGTTTTTCTAGTACTCCTATTCACTGAATTATTGTATGCAAACTCTTCTTGTGCCAACACATAATCCCAATTACTCGGTGTAACTCCAACTAAATATCTCAAAAGATTACCAAAAATTCTATTCACAACCTATGTTTTTCCATCAGTTCGTGGGTGAAATGTAGAACTATACCTCAACTCGGTGCCCAACTTTCTCCAAAGAGTCTTCCAAAAGTATCCAACAAATTTACTGTCTCGGTTAGAGATGATACTCCTTGGTAATCCATGCAATCTGAAAATTTCCTTAAAGAAAATATCTTCTATATGCACTACATATGATGTCTTTCTACAGGCTATAAAATGTGCCATCTTAGAAAATCTATCCACAACAAAAAATATGTAATCATTACCTCTCAATGTCTTCAGTAAGCCAAGAAAAAAATCCATACTGATATCAATCTATGTTTTCTGAGGAATAGAAATTGGTATATAAAATCCATTATTCTAACTTACTCCCTTTGTAACTTGACAAATTCCACAACTTTTCACAAATTTATGAACATCCTTATACATCTGTGGCCAAAATTATTTCTCCTTAAGAAAATTCAATGTCTTGTCAATGCCAAAATGTCTAGCCAAACCACTACTATATTTCTCCTTTATCAAATTAGTTCTCATTGATCCTCTCGGTATACACAACTAAATACCTTTAAACAACATACCTTCCTGAATGAAATAGTTTTCCCATTTAGTACTTGGTTGATCTTGAATAGGTGCTCTACACTTTATCCATGGCTCAGAAAAATTAGGATCAGTTTCATTCAATACTTTCATATAATCAAAACCATGAACTTCAATTATCATCTCGATCATCAAAGATCTTCTTCTACTCAATGCATCAGCAACTCAGTTAGTGACTCCACTCTTATATTTTATCACAAATGTATAACTCTGCAAACATTCAACCCATTTCATATGTCTTTGATTCAACTTATTTTGACTACCCAAATACTATAAATCCTTATGATTAGTATACAACACAAATTCACTTGGTATAAAATAATGTCTCCATTTCTTCAGGGCTTGAACAATAGCATATAATTCTTGATCATACACATAATATTTCCTTATTGCATCAGTCAAATTTTCACTAAAGAAAGCAACATGTTTACCTTCTTGACTCAGCACAGCTCCTATTGCACTACCACTTGCATCACATTCAACTTGAAATAGCTTATTGAAATTAGACAATGCTAACATAGGTAATTCAGCAACCTTCTACTTCAGAGTCTCAAAACTTTTATCAGCTCCATGTGTCCACTTGAATTCTCTTTTATCTCCTCTCATAGTCTCAGTCATAGCATTACAAATTGAAATAAAATTCCTAATGAATTTTTGCTAAAAACTTGCTAAACCATGAAATGATCTTACCTCACTAGCATTCTCAGGTGTAGGCCAATTCAAAATAGCTTCAACCTTTTCAGGATCCATTTTCAAACCATCGGCTAAAATAACAAATCCTAAATACACAATCTCCTCTTGCATGAAAGAATACTTTTTCAGGTTAATCAACAAATTTTCTTCTTTCAATCCCTGCAATACTTGTTTAACATGCAAAAAATTCTCTTCTATGGTCTTACTGAATATCAGAATATCATCTAGGTATACAATCACAAATTTACCTAAGAATTTCTACAAAACTTCATTCATCAGTCTCATAAAAGTACTCGGTGTGTTAGTTAAACCAAAAGGAATAACCAACCACTCATACAAAACTTCTCTTGTCTTAAAAGAATTCTTCCACTCATCACCTTCTCTGATTCTAATATGATGATATCTAATTTTCAAATTAATTTTGGTAAAATACTTTTCTCTTGTCAAACTATCCATTATGTAATTCCATTCTCAGTATAGGAAACTAATATTTCACTATTATCTTGTTGATTTCTCTAGAATCAGTACACATTCACCATTCTCCATTCTTCTTAGGTGCTAATACAACTGGTACTGCACAAGGACTCACTTTCTCTGATCAAACCTTTCTGCAACAATTCTTGAATCTGCGGATTCAATTTTTGATTCTTAGTAGGTGTGAATTGATGTGGTGCCTTATTCGATAAACTAGCTCCAAGGATTAGATCCATGTAGTGATCAATGCTTCTCTTCAGTGGAAAATGATCAAGTACATTATTAGAAATGATCTCCTTATACTCGTTGAGTGTCTTATAAATCTCTTCAGGGATGCTATCCTCTCTTTTCTTACTTAGTTTGTTAGGAATCACAACAAAACATACATCATTCTTCTTCAAATCCTTAACACAATTTCTTCCTCCCATCAAACAAAATTTCACAAATGTACAAACACTACTAATAGGTTCTTCAATCAAGGGTAGCAAGATTTATCTTCTCCCATAAGCCCAAATAGTATATTTATGCAATCTCCCATCATATATTGCATATCTATCATATTGCCAAGGTCTATCCAACAAAATATGACAACAATCCATAGGCATGATATCACATAACACCTTATCATAGTACTTTCCAATTTTCAAATTCACATAACATTGTTCACTTACCAAGAGTGTATGCTCATCCTTAATCTATGAAATTTGATAGGGCTTCGGGTGTTTCAACCTTTCCAACTGCAACTTTGTAACCATTTCCTCAGATGCCAAGTTCTTCGAGCTTCCACTATCAATGATTACCTTCCACACTTCATTAGAAACTCTACATCTAGTCTTGAACAAACTTTTCCTTACTAGATCTTCTTTATTACTTTCACTCCAAAGTGCTCTCCTTACCATCAAGTTCTTTTCCTTCTCAGGTTCAATCGATGAGTCTTCTTGCACCAAAGCATTTCTACTGCTACCGACCTTCTTACTTGCATGTTTACACTCAAATGATCTATGTCCTTCTTTTCCAAAATTGTAACAAGTTCCTTAGAATCCACCTCTGTTATAACCACCTCAGTAGTTATTGCCTCTTCCTCTAGTCGAACTTTCACCTTTCCACTCGATCTTGCCTTTATCCAGATTTGTCTTTTCCAGATCAGATCTATTATTTTCACCATAAGATCTACCTCTTCCTCTAGGAAATCTACCACCTCTACCTCTTTGTCTTTTCTAATGTCTTTTATTCAATTGCTCCTCAACTATCAAGGAAAATTGATAAGCTTCCTTAATGTTTTCCAATTTAACCAAATTGATTTCTTCTTGGATGGAAAATCTCAATCCATTCAGGTACCTAGAAATTCTTTCCAGTTCATCTTCATCATGTCCAGATCTAATATCTAATCTATATAATTCCTCACTATAATATTTTACTGAGCTATCTTTCTACCTCAAAGTTTGCATTCACCTAACTAGGTTAATCTGATAATCACAAGGTGAAAACTTTCCTTTCAACTTATTGACCATCTTATTCCATACCTTAATTTTGTCTTTGTCTTTCCTCTTTCTATCCAATTGAAGATGCTCCCACCACAAGGATGCATGACTCTTCAACTTTGTGCTTGCAATTTTCACCTTCTTTTCCTTAGGTATATTTTCATACTCAAAATACTTTTCCATCTCAGTGATCCAATCCACCAATTCATCTGAATCTAGTTTTCCACTATACTTAGAAGAATTTAAATGTGGTGTAGACTTTAGATTTGTGAAATCCTTCAAAAATATTTCCTCACCCTGATCCATCACTGACACAGGTTCTACATCATCATGTTCTTCCTTGATTTCTTCATCACTAACATCTTTGAGATGTCTTCATCTACACTAGGCTGTCCCAATAGCTTCTAATCTAGTAGCAAGTTGTCTCAACATGTATGTTAATCCTTTATTTTCATCTCACCTCCCATGAACCATCTTGAAACCCTTTGCAATTGTAGGCTAGATTGCAATCTTCTACCCCACAACAAATGTCAACAAGGATTTGACAAGAAGGAACCCTCAAACCTAGATTCAAAAATATAGATCTAGATCTCAACCTTCACTCTGATACCACCTGACGCAAGGCAGGTTAGGATGAGGGACCAAAGGCACACCCTAATCCAAATCTACCTTGCAGAGATCACACATGAAAGAAATTACACAACAAGTGAGAGAGAGAATGTAGAACATATCCTTTTATTCATCAAATAGATTCATACATACCGGGCTGTAAGGCCTTCCTAGTTAGGGCCAGATATTACAATTCAATTACAACAGTCCTCCAACATGCGAGGATTCAAAAACTATCTTCAATCTTCCAACTCCTAACTGCTACCAAAACTTTCTCCTAAACTACAACCAACAACTACATTATATACAAGAGGCTACTGAAACAAGTTGACCTTCAGATCTATTATTAACGAAAGGAATGACCAGATATAGGTCCACACGCTTCCCAATGATTGATACCAACATTAAATCTATGACCATAATTAAATGCACAAGTCGGCCTCCAAAGGAAACTAAAATAAACAACTCGGTAAGCAAGGATAAATGAGCTCCAGGAAAGGATAACCGAGCACCAGGGAATTAATTGACCAACTCGGTTAAAGAAGGAACCTGAGCAACTACTGAGCCAACTTGGTCAAAGAAGGAACCAAGCAACATAGAAAAATCAAACTTGTTTTTGGTGACAAAGGATTTCCAAGGACCCAAGATGCTCTTGGATCAAATGAAGAGGTTCCCCTCCCCCCCAATGTTGTAAACAAAAAATAAATTCCTACCAATCTATTTGAACAAATTTAAAATCTTTAGACTAGAGTGTTATCCTTGGAGGACAATGGTTCTTATTCTAAGAATGCTAAATTATTGTTTGATAAGGAAATTTATAACCTATGCATGATTAATGATGGAATTATGAAAAAGCTATCTTTGCAATGGTCTCTGGGTAGAAAAGAATCAAGAGGAAGAATAAGAAGAAGAAGAAAGAGAGATGAGACAAAGATAAGGAAGAGAATGAGATGGACGAGGATGATGAAGATTGGATAGTGAACTTGAAGAATATCTCAAAGAATAGGGATATCATCTCAAAGAAGGAAGAGGATAAATATACTAGTAGTTAAGGTCAATGGAATTAGGTTTAAGATTGATAGGATGATAGATTTTAGGAAGTTTTTGGTTTTGCTATGAAGATTTGTCTATTATTTTTTGATACTTATGGCCTTTAGGATAAGATTATTTTGTTGGTTAATTGTATGGTTACAAAATCTAGTATAAATATGTATTTTGATAATTTTAATTAATATAAAGAGTTTAGGGATAGCATTAGGGATGTGAATATGCTATTAATTTTGTTCTGTTCTAGGTTTTTGGTTGGTTTTGTTGTTGTAGGGTTGCTAGTCCTTAGGATGTAATGGCCTAAGAATTTTTTGTTATGCGTTAAGCAATATTATCTAGGATTAGGTCCCTTGCCCTACTTATTCAATAAAAAAAAGAAACCTAAATTAAACTTTAAGAACTAAACATAAAAGAGGGAAAATTAAAAAAGGGTTTCCCAAATATTTATAGGACAAAATGATAGGATGTGTATATAAAGCATAATAGGTTTGTGACACATTCTATGCATGTATATACCTAACCAAACACCTTAAATTTCTTCCTCTTTATTGAGAATAATATTTGACTTTTGTAGTACAATGATCTAATCTAGTAGTTCTGAAATCTTGGGATGGTCTAGGTTAGTTTGTGTTGTTTATTAGACCTTCTATATTTGTTCTCCACTTTCATCTATCTAGCTTTGAATAGGATAATGTGTAGCCTTTATATTGTAATTCTCATTTTTATTTCTAGGTATAATTATTGGGATAATAGAAAGATGTGTACTAAGAGGGGAGGGGTGAACTCGTACCCTTAAAAAATTTCAAACTGAATCTTTGTAAACATGAATTTATCACTAATCAACTGTATTAATTGCATGTAACATACATCCATAACATAACTAAAATGTAAATTCATGCAAACTAATCGGTAACCATTAATGAAACTTCATACACATAACTCAATTATTTTGGTATTCTAGAAACCCTTGTTAGAAGGTAAAAACTATGGTGGGGATGACACCCAAAAATCTTCACTACTAGAGTAACAATGGTTAAGGCTACAAAGATTATGATCACTTCTGGGGATCTTACCCTATTAGGAGTAACAATGATATCAACTAGAGCAACACAATCAAGTGTGCACTAGGTTAAGAGATTTACAATAGAACCAGTGTTAAATTCACTTTGTTAAGAGATTTAAAATCTGCTACAATGAACGAAGAGTAACCATAGTATTGATCTGTAAATAGAAACTTAATCTTGCATGATTTAGATCTGTAATGTACTTATCTGTTATCACCTTAATGTGATTGATCTCCTGTATGAATACTACTTGGTAGCCTTTTGTTCCTGATAAACTGATTGTTCCTTCAATGCTTGTCAATCATAACCTTGTTTGATCTTCAGATGTCTTCCAATGTGGTGACTACTACATGTGTGATACTTGTCAAAATGATATCCTTACAAATTTATATCAAATTGATCTTGACCTAATTAGGGTTTAGACTCTATCTTAGAAAACCTAAGATCAACGGTAGAAATAAAAAACCTAGATCAACATTACATATGAATCCTTAAAAATTTAATGATTACATCCATATTAAATTTTGTCTCGATCTTGGTAAACCATTTTCTTAACTGGTGTAAATAGTTTGGCTTGTAGTTTGTGCCATTCCAAACTGCTATGTCATTTCCTATTTCATTCGGTGTATACTGTATTTATCGCTTGGTAATTAACTGTTGCTCAGTTCATATGAATGCTCGGTGACTACTATGCTTAGTACTCAGTAATCATCTAGCTCGGTAAGAGTCCTTGGTCAAAGTTGTGTTCGATTAACTTAGTGATCTACCTTCTGTTCTTCTCGGTGTATAGGCTTCGTGTATTGACTGACTATCCTATCTTGTCTCCTTTACCGACTATATGAATGCATGATACTAATGACAACCAGCAATGCTCTTTAGGAGTAACAATAACTATGTTATGTTTATTTTTACCTTGATGATTATGTGACACTACTTTATATTGAGGGACACAAACTCCACAAAAGTATGATCCCCTCATACTCTAGAATCCTTTTATGAAAATTAAATTTATTTAATAATCTTAAAAATATTTTTGTGCATGCCTATTATGTTTAGTAATTGACCCACTCATGATAATCAAGGTAAAAATTGGGCACCATCTCTATGGAAACTTGATTGATAAAGTTAATCCACTATGATGTATTCACTACATAATGTAAATAAAAAATTAAGTAATGAATCTATAATTATAATACATAATCAAGTTTACATTTAATGTTCTAAAAACATTAAAATGCACAATAAAAAGAACATAATCACCTATTTCCCTAACCTATGAGTCAAGATATATAGGATCATAAGGTCTCATAGATTTTTCACTAATACAATTATCATCATAGGAACCATTGACATGATGAGGAAAACCATAGTAGCTATATTATTTATTCTCCCTTTATAGTCTAACTAGGGGCACCACTAGTAGATGGTAGTGATTGTGCCACTTGAGGTCAAACATTAAACCTCTCATTTTTTTCTTCTACAACCTCATCTAATAGCCACCATTCTATTATTTTTAGTGTAAATGCAATATATTCCTGTTCCTCTTCACTCTCCTCCCCACTTCTCTTCACCTCTTGTCCTAGTTTTAGTGGCCTTGGGTCTCTTATAAGGGAATTCAATAGATATATTTAAGATAATTAAGATACCTTCAAATAGACAAAAAATATTATTTTAACCTTGATATCATATATATAAAAAAGAGAGATATGGAATATCCCTTACTTTTAGAGTTACCAATGGAAAAATATATGATTTTATAATTGAGTGATCTCCTTGTTTGGTTGTGGTATGGTGAGATTAGTCATAATTAGGGATAAATATTGTAATTAATTGATCTTAATTTCAAACTACCTCACAAATGAGTCATCGTATAAGGGAATGATTATATGGTCAATGAAAATGATAAATAGTTAACCATATCACATTTTCACTAATTGGCAATCTCTCCTAAAATAGTATAATATTAACTTGTACACTATTAAAATAACATATATGTTGAGTACTCTATCAAATTACTATTTCCATTAAAGAAGATTATTGAATATTATTTCATCATAAATTGTTATTCATGGTTATTCATTAATGCAAGGTACACCCCACATGGTCATTGATGGATAAGTGACCTGTTGCATCTATGCAATATGCTTAAAGTACCACACATAAAAAAGAGTAAAACTAATAATAGATTAGCCCTCATATTTTTTATGGAAGCATAGATCATGTTATAGGTATTGGTATAGGTCATAAGAGAGGCTTGGAACTAGGTTACATGTCCTTTTTAAGTCCTATCACCTAGAGTGAGAATTGAAGAAAATTAAGATAAGTGAACACATGGATGTAAGGTGGACTTGAAACCTAGAAACTTGGTTCTAGGTTCCTATTGGGATATTATATTTTATAGGAAGAAAAGAAATTTAAAACTATTAGAACTTTCAAAAAGAGACACAAAAATGAAAAAGAAAAAGAAAAAAGATCTTGAAAATTAACAAAGAGACCCAAATATACTTTTATTGCTTATGACTTCTTTAGAACTGGTAAGATCCAAAAATATCTAAATTTACTTTTATTTCCCTTATTCATAAGGTGGAAAAATCTAAGAAAATGACAAATTATAGGCCTTTTAGTCTCTCTAATACTATGTAAAAACATTTTTAAGATAATGGTGAATATGATCAAGGTTGTTCCAAGGATAAATTGATCTGCAAAAACCAAAGAGGGTTTGTGAATGGAAGAAATATAATTGATGCCATCATAACCAATCACGAGATTATACAATCTATGGAGGTAAATTAGAAAGTAGGTATGATCTTAAAACTTGAAATATCCAAGGCTACGGTTTTAAAGAGACTTCCTCAATATGATAATGGAGTGTGTTAACTAAAATAAATATATGTTTTGGTTAATGGCTCTCGTAAAAGTTTTTTCTCTACAGGTTAAGGGTTGAGACAAGGGGACCCCTTGTCTCCCTATCATTTAATAATAGTTGCTAAAGTTCTTGGAATAAATATTCAAAATAATAGAGAAATCAAGATGCAGAAAGGTAATAAACCAGCTTCCAAGCTCCACTCCTACTAACATCAATAATTTTTTGATGATATAAATAGATTATTTGGTGTAACCTATATTCAAGAATTTGGGAGGATATATGGGGTAAATATAAGCCTTTGGTTGTTGTCAACACTTTCAAGAATATAAGAAAATACCTCATTAAGGAAAATAGAGGCACTATGAACAATTATTTGATATGGTAGAATAATAAAGATAATTGGAAACATTTTGAAGAATAGATTCAAAAGAGTGGAGGAGGACCCTTACAAGAGAGAAGACATCTTGAAGAGGAAATTGATAACATGCTACACCTACTACCTGATTGCTCCTTATTTTCCACTTTGAGTAGAGATGAATGGATTTGGAGTTACAAAAGTTGAAGGACTTTCACTATTTAATCAACATATTGGTCTATGGAGCCTTACGAGGATAATAGCCAATTATGGAAGAATATCTATATTCCTCATCTAATCCTAAAATTAAATAGTTTCTAGTAGATTTTATCTCATGGGAATGTGTTAACCATTGAAAAATTAAATAAGAGAGGTTTTTCAATGGTTAATAAGTGTATCTTATGCTCTCAGATAATGAAAAATATTGGTCATTTATTCCTTTGTTACTACAATTACTTGGAAATTTGGAACAAAATCCTCTCTTTGCTTCAAGTTCCCTAGGCCACCCATATGTCTATGAAGTGTTTGATAGTTTAGTATAAATATTTTAATTTCAAAAATCTCATCATCAAAAACTAGTGCATGCAGATCCCCCTGATGGTGACGTAAACCATTTGGAAGGAATGCAATAATAGGGTTTTTAGATACTAATCAAGAAATACACTTGTGATTTCTCAAATCATAAAAAAAAAAATCAAGGAGAACTCGAATGCTTCTTCATTTGGAAAAGGGAAGGCTATCTCTACCCTAAAAGAAGCTAAAATTAAACAGGTTTAGGGATTAACTCATAATCTCTTTAACATCAATTTGTTAGATATCCTGAGAAGAAAGACTACCAATTGGATCCCACCTAATGAGGGGTGGATTAAGTGCATGTTTGATGGTTGTGAGAAAGGGAACTAAAGTGTTTCTACTGATAGAGGGTTGATCAGGGATTGGAAAGGGAACTTCATAGAAGGATAATGTAGGAATTTAGAAAATAGATCAAATAAAAAAGTCAAAGCCATGGATACTTGGCAACAGATTAAGAGTCTGAGAGACCATAACTACCAAAATCTTTTCATAGAGGGGGACTCAAAACCTATAATTGACCATATAAAGGGAGAGGTTGACTTCTTGTAGGATTTAAAGAGTCTCATAGAGGATTCCAAGAGAATGTTAACTACCTTTTGTATGTATGAAATTTTCGATAGACTCAGGGAAGGTAATAGAGCTATGGATGTCATGGCTAATATGGGCTTAAACTCCCAATATTGGAGATTTACTAAATTTAATCAATGCCCCAATGGGCTAACGAAGATTATTGCAAATGAAAGAAAATAGATGAATTTATAAGATTTTGACTCTTTAAATTCTATGGGGAACAAGGTAGTGATTAACAAGATGAGCATGATTTTCTAGGTGGAACACAAGAACATGAAAATATGGGGAAGAGTTGTTGTAATGGGTCAGGTTTCTTAGGCTGAGAATGTCAAAGAGGAGAATAATGCCTATTTTTTCAAATTTAAAAATTGGCATAAAGAGATGATTTATAGAAAGAGGGTAAATAGTTTATTTAATTCTAACCATTTGGTTAGTCACAAAATATGAAGCACTTAAAAATTTCTTTATTTTTCGATTTTTAGTAATAAAAGAACTAATAATGATTACATTGGCAAGTGTGGAAATGAAAGATTTATTATTTGAAGGAAATTGCATATGATATCACATGGAAAAGCTTGAGTCCATAAGATTTAATTAGAATAAGGATAGATTAATTGATCAACTAAACATTCCATGAGTGGTGAGGACATTGGTAAGGCCAAGTGGTTTGAAGAAAATCCCTTCAATAATCTCATAGATCATTTTGGAATAATAATTGCAAAGCATAGTATCCAAAACATGATGAAGATTGATTTGAGGGAAGGACAAATGTTAATGTTCTAGAATTAAAAAAACAATTTAAGGAAGGGTTGAGATTTTTATTGGAAATAATGAAAGAGGGTTTCTCTAAATTATAATTCCATTGGGTATAGTGGGACTTACTAGATGAATGCCTGCAGTATCCAATTTACCAAAGTGATAGTGGTGGGTGGCCATATGAAGAGATCAGAACCTAAAGGCTATAAAGAGATTATTCAAAATTTTGCCCTCTAGAATGCATTTGTTGATGTAGATTTGACCCCTTACTTTCAAGCTATGATAATTTATAATAGAATTTTATCAACCAAATTAAACAATTCCTAACATAAAGGTTTTGTTTCAATTGGTAGTATTAAGTTTCAAGTCATGATAAACATGATAGAAGAAGATAAGGGGTTGAAATGTGATAGAGAGAAAGTGGAGAAACAGAGCTCTAGAGAATATAAAGATAATATGAATAAATTATTCAAGAAGGGAGAGAAAGTGGTGGTGGCCTATAATGAAAATGGGTATGAAAGGTCCCTTCTTCCCACTCCTTACACTATGGTCTGTGATCATTTTATGAATTATTTTACCTTATAAGGTAGATATACCACCTTTCATGGCTACCATTTCCCTATATTGAACCGTATTAGAAATGGGAAAAAGATAAACATGACATTTTTATTGCTTTCACCCCATAGTAGTAGT